>VXBS01008572.1:278496-313494 GCA_013400255.1 Sitta europaea
TTTTTTTTTTTTTTTTTTTTTTTTTTTTTTTTTTTTTTTTTTTTCCCCTTAGAATCCCCATTGTTCTTACATAAACAGAAAGAGCAGGGGAGGGCGAGCGAGCCGGATCTTTGCAGAGGATGATTACGAAGTAATTTGCAGCAGGGCCACGCCGCCGTGCCGGGCTGTCAGCAGCGGGCACAGCCCGAGCATCGCCGGGCNTCTGAGCTCGTTTATTTGGCATTGTGCTGCCTGGAAGCTGCTGGGAAGATGGTGTGGGGATTGGGGCTGGGTGATGCATTAGGTTTTGGTTCGTGCCCTGGGAATCTCTGCAAAGGTAATGCTGCGACTCGTGTAGATTATTCTGTAAGGTCAAAGAGAAACGGCACCGCTAAAAGGCTCTCTTGCATCAGAAAGAGTTTGCTGGGCTCCGGTAGGTTGAGAATTCAGCATGATCTTGTTGGTTTTGAAATATATGGGTTTGATTTTGATTAAATCAGTTCTTTGGTGATGAGGAAAACACGTGGATGGGATTTTGCTTTTATCATTGCTGTTAAGAATCGGATGTGCCTATTTTTTTCTTTCAGAAGCTCACATTTCACTAAAATGTGAGCAGTACACTTCGGCTGTTGTATTTTTCTAACTTTAATGTTCTCTTACGGTAGGCAAAGCTGTTTCTTGTTAGGAAAAATCTGTAATCCTCAGCTGGGTTCCTTCATAGAGCTGTTTATAGTTTTTCAGTGCGTCTGTTTGGAAGGAAAGGGCACGCAGGTTAAAACCCCCAAACATTGCCTTTGTATTGAGATGGACTAGAAAATAACGTGGAAGAAACCGGGAGTTTTCTGTCATTCCTTTTAACCACGCATAATGCTTCCTGTGGCAAGATGGGGAAAGGCTTTCCCGAGGTGCACGTTGTAATAATTGAGATTTTTGACAGGTAGGCTCACATTTTCATTTATTTATTAATTTTATCAAAAGAAGAATCCGCTCCAAATC
Organism: Sitta europaea; assembly: GCA_013400255.1. Taxonomy (NCBI): domain Eukaryota; kingdom Metazoa; phylum Chordata; class Aves; order Passeriformes; family Sittidae; genus Sitta; species Sitta europaea. The sequence goes on from VXBS01008572.1 coordinate 279,472, forward strand.
CGCCGAATGCCGCATGGAGAAGCTTTTGGCTGTTCATGAGGCATCGGAGGCTTTAAGAGAAAGCTTAGGGGAGTCATTTCCGATTATGTAAAGGCAGATCGCGCTCCGTGCCTGCGGCGCTGGCAGCTCCTGCGCTCCGGGCAGCAGCCGGGCTCTGCCCCAGCCTCCTCGCTCGCCACTCCAGGCTGTGCTAGCCCAGCCGGGGCGCTTCCCCGAGCCTCGCACGGCGGCCCCAGGCTGCCGAGGCCATGGCCGTGGGCAGCCCCGGCGCTCGCAGGCAGCCGGGAGCGGATGCTTAGCCCGGCGCTCCCCGTCCCTTCTGCAAGGTGAGTGCTGGAGGGGCTCCGAGGGGGTGGCTCTGCCTTCAGGACAAACCGGTTCCCTTGGCAGCCCCAGCGTTTCTGCTCCTCTGACCCCCCGAGTGCTTGCTGCTGTGGGGCTGGGGGAGGACTGCGGGGATATTGCACAAGTTGGGATGTCTGGAGGAGAGCCGGCACGTTTAATGTGGGAAATCTGCGCTTTTATGGCCGGGATTTGAGGCTGATGTTAGATACTCGCGGAATGAAATTAATAACGAGGGGGGTTTGTTAGTGTTTGCTTAGAAAAGGGATTACAGATCGACTTCATAGTGCACATGTTTGTTTTTTTTTTACTGCTGAGATGCATTCCTGATTAGCATTTAATTTGTGAGAGGTCATCCATATGCATGACTGGCTCTTGTACCTTGCTCTGGAATAACTGTTTGACTCAGGTATCCAGCAGGTCTTTGATCACAGCTTTTACTTTGTTCGTGCTCCTCTCGTTTTAATCCAAATTGCTACCTGTGAAGAGGTGGTTCACATTTCCCCTGTAGTGCTGGTAAAATGAGTAAGTTTGTGAATAAGGCAATAAAATAAGGCTTGGAGAGAAGTTGTGTAGAGCAATGCAGCATGAAGGTTTTTCCCTTTTATTTATTTATTTTTTTTATCTCTCTCTGTGCCCCCTTCTCATCCTTTTTGTGTGTGTGTGTCTTCATTTCTATGGAGAATTGATTTCGGTCTGCATCACTGCTAAACATACATTCATTTTCATGGAAAAGGTCAATTTTCTTCTCTGCTGCAAATCAAAACTGCACGATATTCCTCATGCTTTCTGCATATATAAAAAGGTTGCATGCATGCATATTGGAAGAGCTTGGAAGAGTTTCATGCTTCCCAGCAGGATTCCAGGTCACAGAAGACATGGTAATGATGAACTAGGTATCATACTGTTCTTCTAAGAGCTGCCATGAAGTCACTTTTGTGAGTGCTTTTTTCCTTTTAAATTTCATACCATGCATCTAGGAAACAGCTTGGAAAGATTTTCTTTTCCCCTTTCGTCTTCCCCCAGCATTTAAAATGCACAGCTTACCTTTCCCAGTGCTGTTGGATTAGGCATGCAACATTTTTTGAATCCTATTTAATATATATTTATATATCTTCCTGTCTGAGTACAGCAACTGTGAGCATACATCCTGCTAACATAGGAAAATGTTAAAAGTGTTTTTGCTTTTTTTTTTTTTTCCCATTAACGTCCTGCAGTTCACATTGTCTAATGCCAGTTGTGTACGTAGTAATTCCTTGTTACATTTTGGAATAAATGTAGGAGTCTTGACCTTGTAACTCCCTCTCCCACTCACTGAGAGCCCATTGCACTGCAGTAGGACTCCAGCAGTGGGGGTTCTCTAAATGGATCCCACCTCCTTTAAGAAATGGAAATACTTTTACAGCTTGCACCTAAAATCATGTTCTGAAGGGAAGAAAGTGGTTCGTTTGATTAACCTGACTGGGAATCCTTTTAGAGAATAAGCTGCCTTTTGCCAGGTTTTTTCATTCTGTTTTCAAGGAGACACAATGAAGGATGTTACAGTTCCCTGGGATTTAGCAGGTGCTGCTCTGATTAATCACATTCAGATTATACATTATCTGATCAAATGCCAACCTCCCCCCACTCCATGATTAAAATCGCACATTTCTGATTCATTTTAACGCGCCAGCTGAAAAAGGGGTTAAAAAAAGGAACCCCAACAAAACCAGCTAAGGATCCGAGAGGTGTTTTTTTTTTTTTTGTTTAATTCAGCTATTAAAACACGATGCTAAAGCTTCAGCCAGCCCCTCGGTGGGATCCCTCTGGCGCTGGGGCGGGCAGGGAGCGATGACTCCGCTGTGAATGGAGCCTCCCTGGCGGAGCAGCAGAGCTCCCTCCGGGGGTGCCGGCAGCGCTCCGGAGCCTCTGCAGCCCCTGCAGTCCGGGCTGGCAGCCGGGCAGCCTCAGCCCCGCCGCCTGGCCCCAGCCCAGCAGGGATGCTCCTCGGCATCCAGCCTTGCCCAGCTGCCGGGCGTGCTCCGAGCTAGCCGATCCTGACTGGAGCAGTTGCGTAAGAGAGCAGTCTTCCTCTCTAGGTAGGTTATGCTCCGCATGCTGGGTGGGTTTTTTTTTTTTTTTTTGCTGTGCCAATAGAGATAAATAAAGGGCGTTGTGGAGGTTATATAAATACACAGGCTTTGATTTCATCCGTGAGACAGCGGAGAGGGTCAACAGCATTTTATTGTCATCTTGATTCGAAAGTTTGGTGCCCTTTTGTAGGAAATGTAAGCATACGGTACAATTTTGAGAGCTGTAGGGTTGCTCGTTCAAGTTTTACTGGTTTTGCTCTTGTTTGGGTTAAAAGGCATGGTTTTACTGTTGTATTTTTGGTAAATGACCTCGGTTTTTGCATTAAACCTGGAGATTTGCAGTTAAAGAACCAATGTGTAAGAGAAGGGTTGGGAACGAGACATATTTTAGTAAATTTGAGAGGCTGTCAGCTCTGTAAAAGGCAGGACATACTCCCTCTGAATGCTGCAGATGAGTGAAATATGGAGCTTCGGAAGGGATGAGGAATTCCTGCTTAGGTACCAGAGTTGGCAGAGTTGGGAAATGGTAACCAAGTTACAAAATACTTCCCTTCTACCACGCCGTGTATGAACAAGTTCATCCTGCTGGTAACATGATTTTCCTTGTTTTTAAAATATTCATGGCACAATTAAAGCATCTGAGGGTTGTGCACCAGGCTCTCAGAGAAGCCTAGAGACTGTTAATGGGAAAAGCCAGAAGAGGACTGGCTGTAAACCTGGGATTTTTATGGAAGAGTTTGTGCATTTTTTGCCTTTTGTCTCCTTTGCCCACACGGTGAAGGTGAAATGGCTGGAGAGAGCAGCTGATTCCAGAGGCACAGAACAGCCAAGGTTGGCAAGTGCCTCTGGAGATGCTCCAGCCCAACCCCTCCTGCCCCAGGTGGAGTCACCTATGGCAGGGCACTGTCCAGTCAGGTTTTCAGTATCCCCAGGGATGGAGACTTCACAACCTCTCTGGGACACCTGTGCCAGCTTTTGACCTTTAAATGGAATTTTCTACCTTTTACTCTCCTTGCCTTTTTGCCTTTCACCAGACACCACTGAGAGGAGTCTGGCTCCATCTTCCTCATTTTCTGCCGACAGCTGTTCCTTGACAAGGTCCCCCTGAGCCTTCTGCTCTCCAGGCTGAGCAGTTCCAGTTCTCTGAGCCTCCTAGCTGCGTGTCAGGTGCTCCAGTCCTTTCCTCCCCTCTGCATGCCTTTGGAGCACTCTGCAGGAAGGGCAGCTCCTTTGTCCCTGGAGCCCTGGGATGTCCTGGCAGTGCTGGTGGGAAGGGAGGCAGCCCTGTGCTGTGAGGACACACTGCTGGCTCCTGCTCAGCCTTGGGTCCAGCAGGAGCCCCAGGGCCTTTTCTGCAGAGCTGCTTCCCAGCCAGCTGGCCCCCAGCCTGTCCTGCCTCAGGGGCACAAGGTTGCCTTTCCCTTGGTCGGCCATCCCGGGATTCCTCTTGGCCCGGGGCTCCCTCTGAGAGGCAGCTCATCCATCTGGTGGCACAACCACACCTCCCCATTTGCCCAGCCAGTGCCCTTGCACAGGGTGCTCTGTTCCTTCATCCAGGCCATTAATAAAACACTTGGCTATTGCATCGGGAGAAATCCCTTGGAAGGAGAGGATTAGAGCTGGAACTGCAATTTCAAGATTTAGCCCAGAATTGAAGTGCTGTGTTATTTAGAAATGCCAAAAATTGGTCAATATCCTGAATAGGTTTATGGTTGACAGTGTGGAATTTGCAATACTGAATGCCCAATGCATTGCATCAGCATCCCAGGGTTTGAGGATGAAACAGGAAAATCAGTGATTCAGATTTACTAAGAGCTTATTTTATATATTAAAGAATGAAGACTCACAGCTGATGAAGTAATTTCAATTGATAATTTCATTCGCTGCATTTCAATTAAAGTGAGTTAAAAATAAAACCATATGAAATGAATTAAAAATAAAATGAGATTTAGTCCAATCTGATTTGGATCTTGCTGAAAAATCTGTCGCACAGAATGAGGAAACAGGATAGGGAAGATGCTTATCTGTGAGATGCTGGGCAAAAAGCTATTTCTGTAGTCCTTGCCTGTCCAGTTCACTGACCTTCCCAGCTCCTGACCTCTGGAAATTAGTTGGGCATTTGGAGAAAATGACACTCCTCATATACACACTCCATCTGAGGAGATTTTTTACTCAGACAAGAGCTGTCTGACTCTGGTAAGTTATCTTCTGTGCTTTGGTTTGGATTGTGTTCCACAGCATAAAGCAGTGTACACTTTGGGCCGCAGTTTAGGATGAACTGCAGCATTTTGAACAGGAATGGGGATTCCTCCTTCTGTATGCCCCAGCTAAAGCCTCATATGACAATTCCCACCAGCTGTCACAGGTGTGGCAGGAATGATGGCCCACACTGGGATTGGGCAATGGAGTTTTTATTCAAGATCCAACAAGTGTTGGGCTTTTACCCTACTTGATCTCACACACAGGCTGTCCTAGACATCCCCCCACTTTTGTGTCTGTGCATCTCAGAATTCCAGGACCTCTCCTTACTTGTCTTTCCAAACTGCCCAATCTCCCCTTTTTTTATCCTGCACACCCTTGTTTTCTCAGAGACCACTTCATTGTTCAGCCTCATCTTCTGGAGCTCAAGGGGCCTGAGTTTTCCAAATCTCAGTAGCCTGGGCAGAACCCCTGCCATGATCAGTCCCTGTGGTGGTGCTGTCTCATCCCCCTGCTCTAATTCCATGCTCCACTCTTCTTAGTCTAGGTGTTCCCAAAACCTGTAGCCAACCCAGCAAGGCTGGACCCAGCAAGGAGCAGGCTCATGCAGGAGAGTGGAACAGTCTGGGATATCTTCACATCCCCACACACATTCTGGGTCTGCTGCACTCTGCACTGAAGCCACCTGTGACTGGAGGGGGGGATCTCCATCCCCATCCCCTTGGCTGCCTCAGCCTTCCCAGCACAGGTGCTGCCCTCCACACTCTGTGTCCAGCAGCTTTCTGTGCCCCAGTGGGCCTCGAGGGAGGGGGACCCTCCTCAGGGGGGTGGGGGCTCTTTGGCACGGGTGCTGTTTGTCTTGGGGCTGGGTGAATTCATTGCAATGGTTGTGCTCAGCACCTCACTAACCTTGACACCCCCCTGGGTGCTGATGGAGCACAATAAAATGCTCTGCCACCGACCTGACTTGTCTTTCACAGTGGTACACCTTGTGTCACACAGGTAATTAGAAGGGAACAGCGTTCCCAATAAACCCTTCCAGTCTCCTTGGGAAATGTGCAGTCCCAAATGTCAGGAGGCAGCATTGATCTGTGTCCTCTGTAAGTCAGCTTGAGAAGAAGCTGCTGTCCTGGCTGAGGACAGATGTTCAATTTGCACTGCAGGCTTCCCATGTCCCTTTGCTCTGCTTGCATTGTAATGAACATTTCACACGTTGGTCTAAAAATACCTCCAAATGATGTTTGATATTAAGGGACCAGCAAAACGCAATTCCACTGAAATGATGATTTCCTGGTGCTTTTCACAATGACATGGGGTTGTTATCCTCCCTCCCCCAGTGCTTGAAGCAATACCTATTTATGAGTAGTTGAGCTAACCTGGGAAATTCCAAGAAGAATTGCAGACGGCTCCTGAGATGCAATGCAAATTGTTGCAGTACCCATGGAGGACATTTGCATTATGGTAGGACTGGTTGTCTCTGTAATGCTGTCGTGGTGATTGTTATGCAGAGAACTGCAGGATAAAATGGTAGTGCTAAATCAGCAGTGCTGAATAAGATGGCTGAAAATGCCAGGAAAACAAACTGTTGGAGCAGGAGGATTGCAGGAGGGATGAGATGCCTGATTCCCATGCAAGAACACCCCTCAGCTCTCCTGGGGACAAGCTCTTGGTGCTGCAGGTCGTTCTCATGGCTCTCCTCCCCACACTGCATCACTCTGCACCAGGCAGGAGAGAGCTCCTGCCCTGGGGGGAGAGGCTGAGGGGGTGCCCTGTGTGTCTGGGGCTGACCTGCAGGACATGAAAGGACTGCCCTGGTGTTTCCACTGCAGCATCAAGAGCTCCCCTTCAGGGCACAGAGGTTTTGAGGTGATGCTTTATGCTGAGTGTTTGTGGGGAGCTGTTATCCCTAGGGCACTCTGTTGGTGAGTTTGCACCACTGTTCGCAGAATCTTTGGTTTATTTGATTTTTAAATCTTGTTTTGCTTCATCTAAAATAGGACTGGGTACCTCTGTCTGCCCTGTGTGGTGCCTAAATATTAGAGATAGGTACAGAATGTGGAGGGGTTAGACTTATTGACATGCTTGGGCTGAAGTGGGAAGATAAAAAAGGGGAATATGTATTTTTCCAGGAATATGAGACATGACAAGAGGTGACATGGATAGGGACCAGTGGAGCCTGCCTGAAATGAAGTGTTCTGGATATGCAGGTGGGACCTGGCTCATCCCCAAGCTGGGGGAAGCCTGGGTGGGCCAGCTGCTGCCAGTGGCTGGCAACAGACTTGACCTTGGAGAAGGCAGAATGTGTTGAGAGAGACAAACTGTGCTCAGACTGTTAAAAAAAACCAAAAAAGGGACTCTGCTGCAAAGCTTGAATTGCTGCCTATTGCTTTGGTTATCTTCTTATAAATCTTAATGTGGTTGTTGAGAAGCAAGCACAGTTAGGATGCCATTGCCTACCTTGGGATGGAGCCTCCCCTCCAGCAATGTTTACAAAATAATGAAAGAAAGAAGCATCAGTCTGAGGAAGGCACATATAAAATCTGCAATGCAGAAATAGGATTATATATTTATCTGGGTTCTCATGTAGACAGATGATTAATACAGTACCAGCTACAGGGTTTATAGCTTGGTATATCATTAAGGTTCCCTGTAACTCTAATGTGAAAAGATAATAAATTAAGTGTCCTCTTCCCTGCCCTTGTCCTCCTTTTTCTGGTTTAGAAACACACTTGGAAGTTTTAATCTGAAAACATGATTCTGGTACCAGAACTGAGGAGGGAATGAGAGGGAAAACGGAAGACATCTAAAATGTTTTTCTTTCTTGAACCTTTTCAAGACTTAAAATTGAGTGCACAAGGTCTTAACATACAAGTCTCATTTACATATCTGCTTTTGGATTAGGAGGGGATCTTGAAAAATATTGCTAGGAAAGTATTTTTGGGGATTTTTTTCCCACTTGTTAAAGGAAACTAATATACAGTTTCATAATTGGACCCAGCTTCCTTCTGAGGAAATCTTGTTCCCCTCCTTTATCTTGAGCAGATGAAAGCTGCAGATACAGGACATGTTAAATTTTTTAGTATCAATCAGGTAAGTAGCAGTGCTTTCTGAGCTTTAATTGCCAAACCCTGAGAGAAGGATAATTGCAATATTTCAAGTAAACCTGAATTAGAATGCCGTGATTGTTAAAGTCAGTAGAAACATCCAAAGACATTTTTTTCAAGGCACTTTATAGTGGGAGACAGTCCCAGTGAGCTCAGTGCTGTTGTGGGCACTTGGACTCAAAGAGGATTAGGGTCTGGGATCCTCTGGAAAGCCTCTGTGCTGCATTTATCCCATGCTCTGCACTCACCCCGCTGCCTCCAGGCAGAGCGTGACCCCGGCTCGTGGCAGAGGCAGCAAATCAAAGTGGCACAGCAGTGCTGGGAGTGCTCACACTGACCCTGGGAAGTGCAAAGGCTCCTGTGGGAGGGCAGATTTCACAGGGAAGCTTGGGGAGAGTTCAGCCCATTGCTGGGTCAGGGAAGGGATAAATGGAGAAGGAACCCTGTCTCTGTGTGTGCATGCACACACGTGCAAGTGTGCATCTCGAAAGGCACCCAAACAGAGAGCAGTTGCTCTAAAACCCTTCTTGCTCTCTGGTTTGCTGTGGAGTTTGGTTCCATTCAAAGCTAATCTTGCAGTGGTTCACTTGAAAACAATACCAATTTTGTACTGCCTCCCACACAGCAGATCCACTCCCTTCCTCAGTAATTCTTGTTTGACCTCACAGCTGGTTCTCCAGAAATGTCCCTCCCAGCTGCCAGATATTTCTATTCAGGAGTTACCCTCAGGAGCAGCAGCACATTTCCATGTTGGTCTGGCTTTTGTATTTGTTGTGTAGTGAACACAGAGCCTCAAAGCTTGAGGCCTTACTTAATCCAAAATTTTGTATGGGTTGGACTTTCTCTCCCATGACTCTGCTTTTTTACAGCACCCAAGCTCCACCACAGCAATAAGAAAACAAATATGGAAATGCTTGTGATTACTTGAGAGAAAAATTTCTGCTTGGGAGCTATGGAGTTCATTCCTGCAAAGGATTGAACAGACCAGGGGAAGAACCACGTGGAGAGGAATGAGGGATTTGTCTTTACAAACAAGCTGTGCATCTGCTGGTAGATAAAACTGGCACTGAGAGATAAAAGAAACCATGGGAAGGATTCTACTGATTGATGAATGCAAAAAAAAAAAGATATTCACTGTTACAAACAAACTGTAGGTTTGCTGATAAATGAAATTAAATATTAAAAGATGAAAAAAAACAATGGGGAGAAACAATACATTCCATAAGAATTAAAAATTAAAAGGGAGGGTTATACATCAGAAAAGAATCTTAAGTGTCAGATGTTCCAAGAAGTCTGTGCCTCTCAAGTACCTCAGCCAATGGGGAAAGAGAGAGGGAAATTCAGCCAGAAAATTAAAATAAAAAAGAAGCTACATCCTCCAAAAATTAAAAATACCCTAGAAGAATGCCCCATGACCTCTGCCTTTATTCAAATAAAGGAAAAAAGACTCCTCTGTCTCCTTTTTAGACATAAACCTCTAGTGTTTGTAAATTAATTTTCCTAACAACGTGCTCCATTGAATCACAGAGCACCAAACCCCTGTGGTGATGGCCCTAAGGGCTCCATGGAGCTGTTTTTAGTTCAGGAAGGAAGAGGGAGTAGATCCTACTCCTTTTCACCTCTGTGAGGAGAGCAAAGCAAATACTAGCACAGAAATAGGGAATCCCCTCCAACCTGTTATTATTTATTATCCCCTCACACTGTATTTTTACATGACCTAAACTGAAGACCCATCAGCTTCCATGGGAAAGGCAGAAGGTGGGATTTTCCACGTGTGCCCATAAGAAATTGCCTTGTAAGGAAAAAGTATGTAGAGCAGCAGCAGCATTTTGGAGTTTTTTAATCCACGTGGAGGATGGAAAAAAGTCTGTTGTGACTGAGGTATTTCTGAGGATCTCTGTTATCAGTGGCAAATTGTTTTGCCTGCAAACAGGTGTTGGCTGTGGCAAGCCCCAGGGGTGTTTCTGGGCAGCTGCTGGGTGCAGCTGTGGGAGCCAGCGATGGCAGGAGGGTTTTGTGGTCCCAGCACTCACCCAAGGACTGGAGCCAACATACCAGCAGCTGGAGATGGGCAAATAAACCCCTCCAGACCAGCATGGCTGATGGGAAAATCTCCTTGGTGCCTTCCCAGAGCACATCCAGAGCTGCTGCCAATGTGTCCCTCATCCCCCATGAGTGATTGCCCCGTGTCCCAGAGCAGCTTTTCCCCCTGGAGCTCCCAGCAGAGCTGGGGTTTGGCATTCCTCTCCCTTGGGTGCACACCCAGAGGAGGGAAGGAATTTGCTGTGTGTCTTTGCAGGACTTTTCGAGATGAGTTCTGAGAACTGAGGTTGTGCTGCCTCAGCCAGTGTCTCCCTAGGAATCTTTTGTCTGGGATTTCTTGCCTGACTGTGTGGAGCAGTGTCTCCCTGTTTTTCAGACTGATGGATGTATTGCTTGTTGCTCGTGGCTCTTCTTCGGCATCATCTGCCTTCATTAGCATTTTTGAACAAAGGAATGAATCAGAATAAATCACAACTAATAGAAATATAGGAACAGATTATCATTTTGCAAAGCTGAACTCTCTCAGAGGAGATTACGTATTTAAATTGCACAAATACAACTTCATAAATAAGCTAAATTAAACATCATCTAATTTTACTTTTGAAGCCAAGCAATTTTAATCCATACTCAGCTTCTCGTATAAATATTTCCCAACTCTGTTTTATTCTTTGAAGCATTCTTATTCATATTTAAAAACCAAAATTGTGCCAAATTGAACCACAGTTGTGTATGCTGAATAAATGTAAAAGCTTGGGTGTATTACGTAATAATCTGAGAGTTGGCAGGAGGGAGTGATTGCATTTGTGAGTGTCCAAGTAGTGTAAAAATGCTTTTGCAGAACATTTGTCTCTAAAGCTCTCTGGCTGATGGCGTGCCTGAAAAGTCCTTTTCATAAATCCCTTATGTATTGCTCAAAAGGAAGCAATAGATGATTAGAAATCTATGTATTTCCCCAGGGATAATTGATGCAGAAACTGTGGTGCTACAAGCCTTGCCCATCTGGTCTGGATTGTGAGCAAACTCCTGTTCATGGATGGAAGAGCTGTTTGACTGCAGAACTCGTTCCTAGACCTGGGAGCATTTCAACCCCCCCAAATATGTCACTGTGTGATTGGAAATGTGCTTTATCAATCATCTTATTAGAAAAGAAGAGCCTTTTCTAAGAAAAAAAAAGTGGTAATAAGGTTGAAGAATTCTTGTGAAATGTTTCATAGGATGTTCACAAAGATGAAATATAGTTTCAGTCCACCCTGCACTCAGTCTAAGAACCACAATCAAAAGCCATTTTCCAGAAATAGGCTTAAATGCAGTTCTTTCTGCATGTTCATTAAATCACAATGTGCAGTTTGCAGAACTGACCTGTCCAATGACTTTGGAGGCTGAAAATGGTAAACAGTGCTTTTCAAAAATACTTCATTTCTAAGTAAATCAGGTGTAAAATTACCAAGAACTTGGTTTTCATCTAATGCCTTGAAGATAGGACAAAACAAGAGAAGCAAAATAAATCTGCATCTTTTTTTCTGGATTTAATATTGAGCCATTTCTTTATGAAGTTTTTATATAGCGGTCAAAAAAAATCTCACAGGTAAGATTTATTTTCACAATAAAATCAACAAAATGAATAGTTTGGGTAAAAATTCTGCTTCCCATTACACATTTAGATTTTTCTGTGAATGGTTGAACAGAGTTTTTCCCAGTGGTTGAAGAGAGCATTTGTTGTGTGTAGCAACAATGGAGCAGGGCTTTGGGATTGCAGGTCAAGGAGAGTTTGGGGAAGGTACAGGGGCCAGAGGGTGATCCCAGAGGGGTTGGGTAGTCTGGGGTTTTCAGGCCTGGAGCTTCTGAGTTTCTAAAACTCCATTTTTCCTGATGTTTTGGGTTGCTGAAATCACTTTCCCAGGCAAAAGAACAAAACATCGGGATTGTTTTTGTAATGGTATTCACGTTTGGAATTCTGTCTGTGGGAGGGGTTGCTTTTGATGTCCCTCTGGTTTGACCAGTGTGGGTGAAGGGGCTGTCTTTCATTCACCAATCACTGTGGTCTGTGGAAAATTGTATAAAAGGGAGAGATCCCTGATAATAAAGGGAGTCAGATTAATTTCTCCAAGAGCTTTGAAGGAATTCCACAAATTTGTGTCCTGTGCTGTTCTCCACAGCGACAGGGTTGGTGGTGGCAGTGGCTTTGCCATGGCTGTGCAGGGCTGAGTGGCAGTGCCAGGAGGTGTCTGCTGTGGCTCAGGGCTGCTGTGCCAAGCAGTGCCAGCAAGAGCAGGGCTGGGGCTGGCCAGCAGCAGAGCCGCCCCAGAGCTGCTCCCCGCAAGGGCTGGGCTGGTGGGCAGCTCCCAATCCACTGGGATGGGCTGGGAGGGCTGGAATGGCTGGATTTGCCCTTCAGAATGCAGAGCAGCCAGGGAGAAGGTGAGGGAATGCAGGCTGCTGTGGTTTGTTCCATCTTCCACCACAAACTCCCAGCTGGGGATGTCGTCGCGCAGCAAACGACAAAAATGTTCCTGCTGGTTCTAAACACGGGCAGGTGCAGCTGGAATCCAAGGAAATTGCCACTTCCCTCATGAAATGTGCAGTCTGGCTTCAGGCCTGAAGTTCTGGTCTCCTGAAATTTTTGTTTTCTGAAATTCTTTCCCAGGAAAAGTGGGAAAAGATCATGGAATGTTTTTGTAACAATACCTGTGTTGTACATTCCTTCTGGGAGGGGGGATTTCTCTTGATGTCCCCCTGGTTTGACCAATGTTTGCCTTTCTCTCACCAATCACATTGGTCTGTGGAAAATGATATGTAAGGGAGAATGATCCCTAATAAAGGAGGGAAATTACCCTTCCTGATGATTTGGAGTGTGTCGTGCATCACCAGAGACAGCAGGAGCCCTGGGTAAAGGCAGGGATGGTGTGAGCACTGCTGTCAGTGCTGCTCCTCATTTTCAGGAGGTCCTTGAGTAAGTTTGCAGGGATGGCAAGATGAGAGGAGGGATAATCTCATTAGGAGGATGCAGCCAGGAGTGGTTCAAGAGCTGCACAAAGATGTTTTGCAAGTGAAGTGTTCTAACAGTCCTGCATCTTAGAAACATCACCAATAATCAAGTACCCATCCCCAAATTTTGTGCTGGTGGCAGGAGTGTGCTCCTCAGGCTGGAGGCACTGGGAGAGGTCAGCTGTAATGGGAAATGTGTAAGGAAGATTAAATGAAAAGAATTTTCTGCAAATAGCACTTCCTAGATTTTGAGAATCCTTGCAAAGCAAACATTTGGCATAATAAGTTTGGTATTTTTTGGTAGTGCCTCTACCTGCAGAGAAAAAAATGTGAGAGCATAATTTAATGTTAATTGTCAAAACAATATTTTGACTCTTCTCCTGTGGACTGTAATCATTCCCTTGCCACCAAACTCCTGGATGAATTCCAGTCTTTATCAACATACCTGTTGTTCTGGACATGATTAGGTCCTGTCCATCAACTGTCTGTTAGCTGCAAGGACAGATTTTTGTATATTTGGGCCTTCTAAACATTGCTTACAAATAAAAAAGGCTTGTAAATCCCTATATTTTTTAGTACACAAAATGTAATCTGCCCTTTAGTGGTTTAGTCACCATTGTACATAATCAATATATTTATAATTTAAAAATTATTCTTCTGAAACAGCTGTTTTTTACAGCATGACAAGGATTTGATATTTGAATAATCAAAGCATGGAAATTGTGGTGCTGCCTAGGATTCAGACTGACATCTTGGTCTAGAACATTAAATACTATCTTATGCACAAATGTTAATTATTTTAATAAAATCTGTATGCGTGAATCATTCCCTGACACAAGGTAATGTACTTGCAACTCAAAATAACCTCATTTGAGCAAATGTTTCTAATCAAGGGGAAGTGTCCTGGGATGATGCTGCAGAACCCTTTGCCAGAATTGTGCAAAGAATATTTTTAGCTGTGTTTTTGGGGCTTGGTGAGGTTCCTGCAGGAATTCTGGTGAAGCCCCTGGTGAGTGGTGCTGGGTGGGGTTGCCTGGTGCCTTTAGGGGGATCATGTGGGTAATTCCAGCAGAAGGGAATTCGGCTGGGTGTCAGGCTGGGATGGTGATGCTGGGAGCTGCGTGCCTGGAGCTGCTGCTGCTGACAGTGACAGATTGCTCTGGAGGGAAATATTTAATAGAGACACTGGGTTAACTTCCCCTGCTTGCTGTCCAGGGGGATGCAGATCTGCTGGAGGCCAGGGAGCTCAGGGAGAGCAGGGACAGGCTGGACCCAAGGGCTGAGCACAGCAGGGTGAGGGGCAGCAGGGCCAAGTGTCGGGTCCTGCACTGGGGTCACAGCAATCCCTGCAGCTCCAGCCTGGGCATGGGCACCTGGAAAGCTGGGAAAGGCCCTGGGCTGCTGGGGACAGCAGCTGGACATGAGCCCAGCTGTGCCCAGGTGTGCCCAGGTGTGTTCAGCTGTGCCCAGGTGTGCCCAGCTGTGCCCAGGTGAGCCCAAGTGAGCCCAGGTGTGCCCAGGTGTCCCCAGCTGTGCCCAGCTGTGCCCAGGTGTGCCCAGACCCCTGGGCTGGGTCAGGACCAGTGGGGCCACCTGCCCAGGGCAGGGATTGTCCCCTGTGCTGGCACTGGNTGAGGTTTAAACTGGGGAACTGAAAAAAAAAAAATCACTAAAGGAGTGGTCAAGCATTGAGACAGCTGCCCAGGGAGATGGGGGAGTCAGCATTCCAGGCCATTTTCGAAAGGCATCTGGATGTGGCACCTGGGGCCAGGGTTAGGTGGTGCTAGCTCTTGGATTTGGTGCTCTCCAAGGGCTTTCCCAACCTACACAGTTCTGCCCTGTTCTGGAGAAAATGTTCCCAAAGCTGATCAGAAGTGGAAATCCTAATGATAAGCTGAGTCACAATATTTTTCTTCAGAGATCCCATTAACCCTGTGGCCTCCCCCAAACCTTCATTCATTCAGAGATGTCTCGTCTCAGATTTTGAGCAGTAATATGTGCTACAAAGGAATAGATATCATTGACAGCACTTGGCAGCATCCTGCATAGTAATTAGGATCATGACCAGTAAATTAATCAGAGGTTAAAGAAAAAACTCCCAAACCTGAATTTATTAGAATTGCTTATTTTTATGTGAATTTTAAATTAAGTTTATCTAAAGAATTTCACCCTTTATTTTCATGCATCACTTACTAACTGTTTGTTATGCCATGTTTTTTTCAATCACATCTGTTTTCCAGAGTTTTAACCTAAATTATTTTAATTTAACCACAATTATC
The DNA here is from genome assembly GCA_013400255.1 of Sitta europaea. NCBI lineage: Eukaryota > Metazoa > Chordata > Aves > Passeriformes > Sittidae > Sitta > Sitta europaea. The sequence continues at coordinate 294,496 of VXBS01008572.1, forward strand.
TTTGTATTGCAGCTACACTAGATAAGGCATTAGACATAGATGTGTTCAGTGTATCTTGACAAAAAGAGCCAAAATAATCCTGAGTGACAGATTTTCAGGTTATCCATTAAAAAATCCATGTTAAAGAAAGTCAGTGACAGAGAGAGGGGGAAATAACTCTGTATTTTAGGCTTATCTCTAAACTAAAGAGCACCAGCACATCTGGAGTTCATTCCATGTGCTCCCTATAAAACTCTTGTGTCTTCCCTGTGCCTGGGCTCCACTGCCTGTCACTGCAGCTTTGCCATGACAATAATTCAAGTTTGTGCAGTGACTTGCTGTGGAGAGGCTGTTGGAATATTGTTGGCAGCCCCACTCTGCTGCTTTTGAGAAGTGACCTGTGCAGCCTGTACATTAAATAATTCCTGCCTGCAAAGAGGAAGGGGCTGGAGCTTGTGGGGCCAAGAACCCAGAAAAGGTGGGATCAAGCCCAGAGCCACCAGACTTCGGGTGCTGAGGCAGGGGATGAAGAGTTTAATGCCTAGGAAATAAATAAATGGAGCCTCCATCCTGAGGTGCACTGGGAATTCTGAGGAATTTCTGATCCATTGAACACTTTTCCTCAGGTGCTGAAGGATTCTTTATGCTCACTTTTCCCTTTAAAGCAGTTGGTTGAAACTTTATGTTTTTGGTAGAGTGGAACTGTGAGAAATAATTTGGATATGTTCTTAGAGGCATCACTTCTCTGCATGTGAAGATCTTCCAAAGCTCCACACAGAGTCTGAAATCCATCCAAGCCTTTTCAAGTGTTTTCTCTTTTACCCTTTTCTGAATGTTTGTATATATATAATGTATCCCTAGTAAAGACAAAGAAATATTCTAATTACTTTTAAAACATACACCAGCTGGCTTTTGGATACCTTTTAAAAGTTATTTCTTTTTAACAGAATTTTCTGGACAAAAAAAAATCACAACCACGAGCATTTCAACTATGGAAAAAAACCCTGTGGAAAACCAACTAGGCAAATAATAATGGACTGCTGGACCATTTTCCAGATGAGACATTTAATGCCATGCAAATTCAGACTACAGCCTTTGAGAATATTACAAAAGTAGCAGATGAATCTTTTTCTTTTCTTTGACCTCGATTGTATTTATGTTCTGCTTCAGTTAATTTAGACATTTTCTGATGAGCTCAAGCAAAGTGGTAATACATGTTCTTCCAGTGCCACATTTCATCTCATGTTTTACTTTTCTCTTTATTTTCTATTCAGAAAAGTCTCTTTCTTGTGCTTATGAAGATTAAACTAGAAATGGAATTTTAAAATGCAGAACAATTGTCAAAAATCCAAGTTAACTCAAGTTTTGTATGGCCAGTAGATGACAGAGAAGAGAGAAAACCCAGAAACTTTGTTGGAGACAGAACTGGGAATTCTATAAAGCTAATTTTGATTTTTTAAAAAATAACTAAATATTTCTGCAAGCAGATATTTTTGGAAATGAGAAACATGGACAAATATAGGAAATACCTTATGATGGTTGGAGCACAGGTGATTTATAAGAGAATATTGAATAACTGCACTTGGCCAACTTTGAGCACTGAGTTTTGCACTCTTAACATTCCCAAAACATTTCTTGACTGTGTGTATTTATGTTCATAAATATATCTAAAAGCTTTGGGTTTTTTTGAGGAATGCTTTCTGAATTTCCTGACCAGCCTTGAGGCATGAGTATTTTACTGGAAGTTGATTTAAACATTAGCCAGCTAAAACAGAACGAATTATTAAGAAAAACTTATTTAGCAAAATGCTGTAAATCCACCAGGCACCATTGTTGTTCCATTTTTTTTTTTTTTTTTTAATAGACAGAAATGAAGTTGTAAACAGCAGGATTTGTCCCAGGTTGGCCTCAGTGCTGCCACCTGAACTTATTTTAAGGACTGGGAAGGAGCCCAGGTGTTGCATCCACACCTGCAGGGGTTTTGTGTCTGCATTTGAGGGCACCAAGGTTGGGCAGGAGGGGCTTTCAAGGCAACTTCCAAAGAGTTTTGTGGTGCAAACCTTTGACAGACACCCCAGGGAGGGACTTGTGGATGAAAATAAAGTGTTAAATTGTCACACAGTTACTTGGAGTTTAAAAGGCTGAGAAAACAGCTCCGAGAGAAGAGAGGGATTTTCTTAAAGGAGGAGATTTAAAAGGATTTGGTTTCTTCTCTCAGTTTCTCCTTGGTGACAGCTGCTGCTCAGCAATTTTCTTCCTTTGTTTAGGCTCCATGAGCAGTGATGGGGATTTTTGGGTTGTTTGTTGTCTTTTATTAAATTTATTTTAAATGTATTCCCTTTGAGCACGAGCTGTTGGTGCTTCTGAATACCACCAAAAGTTGGTGGGGGAAAGAGCAGGTGATGCAGAGGGTTTGGTTGGGGTTCTGATATTGTAGATTTTTCATTACCTCATCTCAGGTATATTCTCAGTGAAGGGTTAAAGGCTAATTAGGCAAATATATCATTCATTAGGGGTGGGTAAACAGTGTGGAAAATCTAAACAAGATATCAGAGTGCTCCAAATTGCAGCTAAGCAGAGTCTTGTCCATTGAAACCAAAGCTGAAGGAGCTCTTTGGCTTAAATTAACTCGCTGAAGCTCCATCCAGAGTTTGCCTGTTCCCAATCACATTGTTGTCTTTCAGCTCATGAGAGAAACATTCAGAACATTTCAATAGCAGCTCTGTTTCTTTTGTTTTTTTATCTGTGGTTTATTCTCAGTGGGCTGGTCTGACAGAGCAGTTATTTCACACAAACATGTGGCTAAACAAGTAGTTTTACAAGCAAAGCAACTCCTGAAATTGCTTGGAAGAACCTCTGAGACACTTTCCCATCAGTGTCCATGCTCATGACTTGTGTTCCTTCCCATCAGAGCCAGAGAGGGACTCAAATATTCAGGACAGTTGTCAGATCTAAATACTTGTGAGTTCCCCCCACCTCCATGAACTTGGTTGTAACATGAGAACAAATTTGGGATTTGTCAGGGGAGGTGGGGATGGGCAGAGTCAGAAAATGCTCCTGTCCTGGGGAGAGCAGGTTGGACTGCAAGGAGAAGGCTTCAGGTCAGGGGATGGAGAAGGAAACTTGGCTTTGTGAGCATAACCTCTAGTTTTGCCTGTGTATTGACAATAAAACCCAAGCATCTTCTACAGTGAAACATCAGCACTGTGTGGCAGAAAATCTCCTGGAATTCTTACAGACAGTCTGTGCTAGGCAGAAGCCTACTGTGCTTTCGGATCCATCTTCATACCATGGACATCAGAGTTCACTGGTTAAAAATGAGAAACATCCCAAATGATGCTAGTTATGCTAGGCCCCAAATAATTTAATTTAACTGTGCATTACTTCAGCTGTTATAGTATCAGTGAACAAAATAATCACTTATGAAACATTTTTGCAGCAGACGACCAAAATGTTTTATTGCTCAATACCAATCACTGGATTAGGAAAATGGATTACAACTGTGAGTAATGAGTTCCTAAAGCCCCTGAATGATATGATTTCTGTAAATGTCTGCTTGATTTCATTAACCTTGAACATCCAGAGAAATAACTGACTGCAGCTTGTACCTCCTGTTTTGCACTGAATTGACTCTGTATTTATTGATATACAGGGGAGACCTAACTGGGAGTCACTTCAAGGAATGGACTTGGTTTGAGTGACTGACAGGAGCTAAAGAGCTGCTGCACTCGAGCTTGGTGCTCAGACCTGTGCTTACAGCAAGTGGAGAGTGAGCTTGTAAAACAATAGCACAGAAAATCAAAAGACTTTGTGTTTAGAGAGCCTTGCTTAATATTTAATACAATACTTATATGATGTTTTCTGCCAACAATACCCTTATTAAGGTTTTGCCTGTAGGGATCCCTCACTCAGTGGAAGCTCAGCTCTGAAATCAGGGTGCAGCTGCTGTTGTAAAATGTTTGAATTAAGTCTCAGTGTAGTCACAGGAGTATTTCATCCTTTTCCTGAGCACCTGTGGAGAGTTCACTGCTGAACTAGCACAGAAGAGTGTACTATATTTTCTGTCTAAAGTAGCTAATAGAGCAGTAATAAACTGTGAGGCATAGTCCTCTTCTCCTCTGCTTGATCTAAAGGTTTGAAATGTTTTTCTCAGATTTGAGCAATAAATTATAACTTCAGAATTGGCCCAACTGGAAGACCAGTCCTTTAGGCATAAACTCTCTGTTTTAGGTCACATGGTGAAAAATATCCTGTCTGCAAGTGGGAAGGAAAAGCTTTGAGAATAATAAAGTTGGTTATTGTAGTAGAACTACCATTAGGGGTAGAAATGAGCCAAGACACAGACATTTAGCAATGTGAAAAGGGCCCTGGTTTATTCTTCTGCACAGCTTGGCCATCCTGACTCTGACTACAGCAAGCTGCTGCTGGAGGGGCCATTGCAGACTGAGTGCTGGGTATCTCCTGCTGGACTGATGGCAAATATCAGTTTGCAGGCTCTGAACTCAGGCCAGAGCCAGCTCCACTGTGACTGCAGGCTCCCACTCCATCAGACCCAGACTGACCTCAGAGTTTGCCAGCAGTAACTCTCTCCTCCTCATTTCATTCTTCTTTGATGTCTCTCTGGATCTTCTCTACTCCCTCAGGGCTCCTCTGCCTCCTCAAGGCTCTCTTCCTCAAAACACCCCCTTGCTCACCCAACCCACCCCTTTTATCACACCTTTCTTTGCTAGTCACAACCCATGAAGAGCAAGGCTGTTCCTCTTCTTTGGTAATTAGTACAGCTGTGACTTATGGGGCAAGGTCACCTGAAATCTCTTCTTTCACCCCACAGTTGGTAATTAAGCTTGTTAACAGTGACAGTTTGGGGGAATTTTTTGAAGGGGTAAATGATCTGCAGGACCACCTGCATTGGTTTAGAACTGTGATACTCTTCACACACCTTTCTACTGTGGGGTATTTAACTTTCAAAATACTTTTGCTGACTAGGTGGACTTCCATCACTGAAAACAGGCCTTTAGGGGCTGGTGACTGTGTGATTATCTCACAAAACTGCTCAAGGAAACCCTTGCCATGAGTACCCTGCCTTTGGACCAGCCTGCTGCTGCTGTGCCCATTGTAAGGTCAGGGCAAGGGCAGCCATGGGCAGCATGGTTTGAAGTGAACACTCTGATTTTCTGTGCATTTAGCATCTTCCCTGCCTCTGTAAATGGGAGCTGCCGCTCTGCTCAGCAGGAACAAGCCCCATCCTTGTGCCAGCTCCCTTCTGGAAGCTGCTGTGTGCCCCGAGTGGGTGCCACCTGCAGGCACAGCAATTCCAGGGAAACTGGACCCCCCGAGGGACAGGGGCAAACCCTGCCAGCTCAGCTCAGCTCCTGCAGCCTCTTCTGAGCAGTGGTCCTGGATTTCTGTGCAGAATTATTGCAAACTGCTCACAGGGTCCTCCAGGGCAGCAATGGGTGCTGGACAGCAGCCTGAGGTGTGCAGAAGAGGGAAGGGCTTGTGGCACCTGAATTCCAGCCCTCAACATATGGAATAAAGGGATTCCTGTGGGGATCAGCACTGCAGGCACAGGTGCTCCCTCTCCACCCTGCTGTCTCATCCCTTGGTTCCTACCTCTTACAGCAGCTCTGGTGAAGACATCAAATTACCCCACTTTTGCTTCAGGGTTTGCCAAACCTTCCTCTTTAGAGACCTTGTCCTAAGAACAAAACCCATTCCCGTTTGTGGGCTTCTATCCTGACTCCTGAAGTTTGCTTTTGGCCTGGATTGATCCCAATCTTTGTGATCCTGCCAGTCAGATCTTTGTGCAGCTGAGGGGGAAAGACAGGGAAGGAGTCTGAAAACTTCCCAGCTTTGTGTGAGAAACCTGGCTGGAGGGAAATTGGCTCTTTCTGATGCCTTGTTTTGTGCAACAGCTGTGCTAAAGGGGTGGGAAATGGATGTCCTGCTCCTGCCTATTGATTTCCTTGGGAATGTTCTTCCCTTTGTGCTCTTTCTCCACGGTTCCATTTTGCCGTGTGTGTTTGAGAGGTTTCAGCTGACTCCTGACAATGATGTGTTGTTTTTCAGTCTAGCTCTCTAAATTCCCTTCCCAGCTTCTTTTCTGAGCTTCTCCCTCAAGTCAGACATTGCTACTTCCAAATTTCGCCCCGGATTGCCTGGTGGTAATGGAATTAATAATAACATTTAAAAATCTTTAGGATCTGTTGTCCAATATTTTATTAAAAAGACTAAAAATACACAGTGAACTCATGCAGGTTTTGTGTAGAGAAGGGGGCTAAAGAGATCAGATTTTATTGGGCTGCACCAGACTGCATTTAAATTCTGTCCTTTCCTGATTGCAAACAAAGGTCAAAGTGGCAGCAGGAGGGATAGTGAAAAAATAAAGCTGCGACCTGTCTGCCCATCCAAAGCTGTTGGATTGCAGCTGGTCAGAGACCAATATTTTTATAGAATTCAGCAACAGAATTTTTTGCCAGATCACCGTGATTGGATTTGGAATTACTGACCTTTCCCTCCTAAACACTCTCTGTTGCCTTTGCAGGCTGATTGGAGCAATGTTTTTGCAAAGACTGCTGTAATTTATGAAGGTCGATACAGGTTTCATTCTTCAGATCTGTTTTGTCCTGAGGGATTTCTGTTCTCTTCTTAAATGATTTCTCAAGATTGCTCAAGTGAGGATTTCCTGGTGGGGGAGCAGCAGCCATGGTACAGCTTTGTACTATGGTTCCTTTTCTGCACCTATGGATGTAAAATGCCAGGTTTAAGCAGGTGGTTTAACACTTGTGCATTGCTTCTCTTGGCTTCTAACTATCTGGGTTTAGCCATGATTTCAACTTTGATTTTTCCAAATTAGATTTTAATTTTATTTGGTTGGTTTGTTCAGCTTTTCCTTTTTTTTTTTTTTTTTTTTTCTCTCTTTGTATGAAAATGTCATCACAGAGTTCACACAGGAGATGGAATGATAGAATGAGTCGGATTGGGAAGGAACTCAAAGTTCATCTCATTGCCCCCCTGCCATGGCAGGGACCCCTCCCACTGTCCCAGGGGCTCCCAGCCCTGCCCAGCCTGGCCTGGGGCACTGCCAGGGATCCAGGGGCAGCCCCAGCTGCTCTGGGCACCCTCACAGGAACAATTCCTGCCCAATATTCGATAAAAAATTCCCACTTTCAGTTTAAAACCATTGCCCCCTGTCCTGTTGCTGCAGGACTTGGTGAAAGATCCCTCTCTTCAGAACCCTGGGCCTTCCTGGAGCCAGGGCAAGCTGCTGCTTTGATGTGTAGCAGAATTATTCCAGGAAAAAACCTCAAACACCTTGGATTTAAGAAATGGGTACAGCCACAGTGCAGTGCAGGGGAGAGCAGAGGTCAGGGTGGTTTCTCACCCATGTGGGTGTTGCAGAGTACCCAAACACTGTGTGAGAGACAAGTGTAGTAAATCTATTTACTTGTTCTGTCAGTAAATCCACCTCTCAGTAGTGGCTACAATTCCTCGAAGTGTCTGTGGCTACAATTTCCCTGGAATGATAAACAATGGTCCCTGAATGGCTTTTCCAGCCAGAGACAAAGTCTATTATTGTGCTTTCATTTTCATATTAGCAAGGCCCTTTCAAAGGAGGATCAAAGCTCAATGCTATGCTAAAGTTGCAGAAATAGGTATAAAATCCATGTTTTGTATTTCTTCCTGCAAGAGCTCTCTCAATAGTGAACACCTGGCAGGTGAGTCCTTGCACATAGGAATTTTTAAATCAGTTTTCTTAAAATGGAGCTGAAAAGGGAGGTGGATTGTGGAGAAGCAGCTCTGGGTCTGTGTGCACACCCCAGCCCTATTACATAAAGCAAGTCTAAGCTGCTAGGGATGCTTAGTACAGCCTAAACTGGATAAACAGGATGGAATAAACAGATTACAGCAGTGTTTGTTGGGAATTCCTTCTGATGTGGGGAGGGAAGGGACCACGAAGGGTGTGCAGAGAGGGGAAAATGAAGAGCTGCTGTGCTGTTGAGCAGTTGAACAGTTTTGGAGTTAACTGAGCAATAACTGCAAAGATTCCTCTGAGGAGAAGGAAAAACCAGCCAGCTTGGCTTAAGTAAAGCAGGATGGAGATAAGCACGCCGTGGGTTTGGAAGGTGTGTTTTGAGCACTGGGGATTAAGTGGACTTGGCAGTTCCTTTGAGCTTGCCATTGATACAGCAGTGAGCTTTAAATAGCTGATTGCAGCTCGCAGGTCAGCCCCAGGTGACCCTGCTCTCCTGCAGATCTGTCAGCTCATCCTGACTCACTGCAGGAGCAGGAGGGATGGCACCATCCCCACCCTCCAGAAGCCTCCTGCTGCCCATGGCTTTGGGGGTGTGGATGGGGCCAGCTGGCAGGTGCCATGGCAGGAGGTGTGAGGGGCAGGTGGCCAGAGCCCCCAGCCCTGGTGCCACTGCAGGGACCCCCCTGTCACCCTGTGTGTCACCAGGCAGCTCCTAACAGCAGGGACATAGTCTGCTTTTTCCAGGCCTGTAGTTTCTGAGTTTCTAAGTTCTGTTTCTTTGTGATGTTTTGGGTTTCTGAAGCTTGTTCTCACAGCTTGAACATAAACATCAGGTTTTTGTTTCTGTAATGGAATCGTATGTTTGGAATTCTTTCTGTGGGATGGACCTTCTCTGATGTCCCTCTGGTTTGGCCAACGTGGGTGAAGAGTTCTGTCACTCTCACGAATCACAGGGGCCTGTCAAAAATGTATAAAAGGGGTCATTTTGTTTGAATAAAGTGGAGTCAGATTGATTTCTCCAAGCTGTTCGGAGAAAATTTCGTGTCGTGTTGTTATTCGCCTTTCAGCATTTGCACCAGTCCCTTCCAGAGCAGCCAGGGAAGGGGCAGTTCTGCAGCAGGAGGGGATGGCCAGCATCTCTGTGGCTGAGAAAGGCCAGCTGGGCACTGGGAAGGACAGACACAGAGCTGGCCTGGTACCCAGAGTTTAAAGAGAGAGAAACCCATCAAGCTTGCCCTCCTCCAACAGCATCCAAGCCCTTGGTGTGTCTGCAGGGAGATCCTCGTGCCTGATGTGTTTGCAGAGCTCCATCAAGAGGATGGACAGAAGCAGCCAGGAAAGAGGAATACCAGAGAAATATTTTAAATCAGATTAAATAAGTGTGAAATGATTTTGGTTAATGACGAGAACAAATTTCAATGAAAATAACTGTCCTCATAAAACTTGGAGCTTAGTGTGAACCAGGCATTTTTATTCTGAAACAAATTCAGATCATTGCTGTTATTCAGGAATAGTAATTCTGGAAAAGTAAATCTGGATCATCTCAGTGTGCTGAGGAGCTCTGAAGGTCTGTGCTCTCAAGGTAAGGACCAACAGGAACTTACATGGAAATGCAGGAGTATTCAAAGAGAGTAACCCTTCCTGGGCTGTCTGTTTATCAAAGAAATATTGCCACCTTGTTTCTCAATGGTTTTTGAATTATTATCTTGTTTCTAAAAGCTCAGTGACCATGTGGTTACAATGCTGTAACCTGCTCATAATACAGGTGAGGGATGCAATAAAGACCACAGGAATATTTTTCCTACCCTGAGTAACTCTGGAGTAGCTGGCTGTCAACATTTCAACATTTTAAATGGGCCACTGGAATTCCTTTCACAACTATTCTGTTGTTTAAGAAGAATCTTGTGCCTGCTCTGGAAAAACCCCAGGCTCATACTCCCCCCCCAGCCTTGGAATCAAAGTGGTCTGGAAAAGGGAATCTACTCTTTGCCCAAAGAGGATAACTTGGGCATCTGAATTTCTAATGTTTGGTTAGACCCATATTAAAAAGTCAATTTTAAAACTGGAACAAAAGAACTTGAAGTCAGTCTCTGGAACAACTCCCTGCAACCGTTCTTGCCAAAAATTCCAGTGAACATCTTCACTGGTTTTAAGTTTGCAGTGGAAACAATTTGTGAAGTTCAGGGTTGTTATGTAATTTACCCCCAGCAAAATGTCGTTTTTCTGCCTGCAAAGGCAGTGTTTTTCCTGCTCCTGACTGAGTGTAACCAGGACCCAAAGGGGAGTAAATAGTTACTTGAACCCAAAATTTCCATGTTCTCCATGGGTGTGATCAAAAGGGTACAAACAGTGACTTTGATATTTAATCTTTCTTTGGATAATTTGTCACACTAACAGCTTTTCAAAGAACATTTTATTTTCCTGAAAAATCCAGCTGTGCTATAACATGGCACCCCAAGAACACCCAAAGTCTTTTTTTCAGCCAGAATGTCCAGGTGGTCAAATCCATGATTTTTCATGCTGCAGTGGGAAGTGACATTTTCACCTTTGCCATCTCTTTTCTGCCTGGAGATATAGAAAAAGAAGGGTCCAAAATGACAGTTTCCTGGGCATTATTTTAAGCAGTGTAGGCACAAGTTTGGTGTTGGACAAACTCCTGTGATACATGTTGTGAGGAGTGAACTGAGGATGCTCCAGTTTCAGCCCTGCCACGGAAGCTGAGGTGTGAACGTTCCCACTTTGCTGAGGGTGCAGCAGAGAACACTTTGGGTTTGTTTTTCTTCTAAATCAGGAGCAAATTGCTGGTCCAGAGCCCAAGTAAGAAACTGAGCATCCCACGACCAGACCCAGAAAATCAGCCCATGACCAACGTAGCCAAATCTCAAGTAATGTGTTGGGATAATTTTTTGCTTTTTTAATGAAGATTGATTTTGCCCTGACAAACCCAAGGGTCTGAAAAGTCAAGTTTTTCTGTCCTGGGGTAACCATAAGAGATCTCAGCACATTTTAAATCTGTTTCTCTGTTCTAAAATGCTCTTTCAATGAAGTAAAACCCATCCTGATCCCTGGAATTGTGCAGAGGATTCTTTGGGGACACCCTAAGAGAATTTTGGTCATTTGGTCTCTGTGGAAGTGAGACAGACCTGGATGAATTGCTTCTCATGTTGAGATTGTGATTCAAACAGAAAAATATATTTAGAAATAGATTTTCTTCTTCTGTAGCACCTCTCCTTATTTTTGTCCTTTTTTGTGTGCTAAGATTAAATAGAAAAAACCCCATTAATACAGTTCACCAATGCTTGCAGAAGTTTTCCTTATCAAAGTCATCCCTAATACTTTATTTACAAAGTTTAAGATATTTACAGATGTTTTATGCTTAAGCATTCTTGCTAATGTTGAAGCTTCTACTTTTCAGTAAGACTTTCCATTGTCCAAGCTAAATGTAGAGCTTCAATTTTGTGGCATCTTAAGCTATTCTAAAAATCAAAGTACAAAATACTAGATGAAAAGTGAAGGCAATTTTTGATGATTGCTAGCTTGTCTTTTTGTAATGTTTTAATGCTTTGTAAGTATCAACATTTTTCCCTTTCTGCTGGAAACAGATTATTTTGAGCTTTTTGAGATTATTTTAAAATCACAGTGGTCAGCATTTTATTTCCTAATTCTAGATTTATTTTTTTTTTCTGCTCAGATGCTTAGGCAACCAATACAAACACGGATTAAATTTAATCTGGGGGGATAAATAGAAGCAAAATAACTGCATTATTATTGTTATTATTATTAATATATTGAATTTTTAATATGGAATGATTGGTTTCATATTAATTTCGAATCTCAACAACAAATGGTTGTCTTGAGCATTTCTGAATTCCACCTGGTGAAGTGAAAATGAACTCATTTGTTCAGAATGCAACTAATGAAAGCTTATTACACACCCTGCTTGTTCCTGAGCCCCAGCTGGGTGGGAATTGCTGCCAGAAGGGATTGGGGGGTTTTCATGGTGGTTTTTCATCTTCAGATAGAGTCAGTCTGAAATGGGCAGCGACTTTTCTTTGCACTGTTCCATCCTTAGGAGGGTTTATGTTTTAATTCTGTGTTTACATATATTTATATTTGCATTTTCTGCTCTTCTGGACCAATAAAATTCCAATTTTCAAGCTGCTGAGTGGCTCCCACCTTCCAGCTGAATGGCTGGATGCAAGATAAGATGCAAGGAAGGAAAAATCCATCTCTCCTCCCCCCGATTTGCATTAATGTGTCACTGGGGCAGAATATCATCCCCCAACCCCTTCCCTCCTCCTCCTCCTCCTCAGCTCACTTCTGGTTTGCAAGGAAGGGTTTGCAAAGTGGCTCTGGAGAAATATTCTGGGATTTCCTCCTCTGTGGCACAGGGCTGAAGCAGTGCCTGGTGTCTGACTGTGAGACATCCCCCAGTTTGGGAGCAGTGCCTGGGTCACTGTGAGCTTTCATCAGCTGAGAGCTTTGGCCACTGGGCTGAGGGCAAATTGTTCCTTTGTGCTCCTGCATCATCCCCTGAAAAACCTCTCTGTGTGTGTTTTAGTGGTCTGAAAGGAGGATTCTGCAGGTAACATTTCATTTTACAAAGTGCCCTGATGGGGCTTGTGCAAGAGGTTTTATTTCTTCTCCAGGAATTCAGGGAAGCAGTCTGTGAAGGTCTTCAGGATCTCTGTGGCTCTCAGTGCTCTGAGGAAAAATAAGAGAGAAATGTTCATTGTGATGGCTTTTATTTAGTGATTTTAGTGGCTCTCAGAGAAGCACAATGATTTATTAAGCAGCAGTCACCCTCAGTCTGTAGAGAATAAAGGGACACTCAGGTGTTGGTTTTACCTGATCTGGTAACTGAGGGCAAAACTTCAATGCAGAGACTGGTGAGAGCTGGGGCTGTGCTGCCCTTGCTCAGGGCTGAGCAGCCTTAGGCTCCCTGAGCAATTAAATATAAATATTTTAAACAGAACCATTGCACCACTCAGATAACTGGGAAACACATTCCTAGAAATGACAAGTGTTGAGGGCTGTGATCACCAGCTCTAGAACCAGCTGAAAATTCACTTTTGCTGAATTAAAAATTCACCTTAGATTTTTTATTCCATGTGTGTGTGGTGGTTTTTTTTTTAATTAAAAAGAGCAGGATTTCTGTCTTATAATGGAACTGGCCTTTATCCCCAAAACAAAGCAGGTGTCAAAGGGTGCAGGATCTTTTTCCACCTTGATTTAACTGCATAACTGGGCAGTCACTGGCTGCTGTTGAGGTTTCTTGGGAGATGTTTTTTTGCCAGTCTGTGCTCCAGAGCTTTTGGGCTTTGGGAGCTCCAAGGGGAACCTGGGAGCTTGCAGGGGCTGCAGCTCTCTGGGAATGCAGCCTTGCTGCTGCCCTGGTGCCAGGTGTCTGCTCTGGTTATTCCCTGGCCAGCCCTCCTGAGCCCTGCTCTGCATTTCCTGGGGTGCAATCCTTAGGGATTTATGGAATACCCCGAGCTGGAGGGGACCCACAGGGGTCATGGAGTCCAGGACATCCCAATAATCCCACCCTGTGCCTCAGAGCATTGTCCAGGTGGTGCTGGATCCACAGCTGGGATCAGAGTGTGGCAGCTTCAATGTGAAAATGATGGGAAATTCCCACTTAATTCTATCTGGGAAAGGTTTGTTATCTGGGATTAGTCGTCCTTCTGAAATGGGATGGGGATATTTTTAAAGCCATGTTTATGTTTTGGTCAAACATTTGGGACATGCTTATTATAGTTTGTATATTTTCATTGTCATAATTATGGAAAAAGCATGGTGGGGGATGGATTGGGACTGTGAGAACGGACCCAAAAGTGCACAAATGTAATCTTTAAATCCTGTTCTCTTGCTGTAGGAGATGTAGCACAGCATGGGATTAAATGATAGTTTTACTGAAGTTGAAAGGAGTTTTGCAGCTTGGCCTTCTGCTGTTCTACCTTAAAAAGCAGGTGAATTACTTTAAAAGACTGGTTCTTCTGGAAAAAATCAATAATTTTTTCAGAGCCTTAGAAAGTAGAAAACACTTGTAAAACTTTTTTCACAATCCAGAAATCTGTTCTCACATTGCAGAAATGTGTGCCATGACAGGTGCATTTGGATGAATTTGGATTAATAACATTGCTTGAGGAAATGTTTTCTGGGACACAAACCAAACAGTGGTATGGACATTGGACAAGAGTGCAGATAAAAGGAACCTGTCCACACTGATAAAATGTAACAAGAGAGTTTTGGGTCAAATGTCGGGTTCTGGTTGATAAATCTTTAAAAGTCAATGGAGCAAAATTGTTTTGTTTTGCTTATTCTCCTCAGATTATGGCAAAACAGAACCCTTGTGCCCTTGCTCTGTGTTCCTGTGACACATCCCAGAATGGTTTGGGTTGGAAGGCACCTTAAAGCTCATCCAGTTCCACCCCCTGCCAGGGGCATTTCGAGCATTCATGCTGTGAAATACATTCAACCTGCATAAAAATGTGGAGTTCTATCACCTCTCTTTGTTCCTGAGTTTGTGTCCCAGCGATGGTTGGCACTCTGGGGCAGGATTGTGGAATTATCTCCAAAATCTGGAGGTGCCAGGGCTGCCTTGCACTTCTCACTTCCCTTTGGGGGGAATATGAAATATTAGTGCTCAGTCCCTGTGTGTCTGAGAAATGTGCTGGTGGGAGGCTCAGGAGCTGCTGCCCCAGCACAAACCCCTGCACTGGGGCTGCTGCTGCCTTCCTGGGCTGAGGCTGGATTTCCTGCACACCCAGGGGTTGCCCTGGGGTGACACACGACACAGACTCTTTCTGTGATTTTTTTTTTTTTTTAAGGTTGTGCAAAAAAGATTCTCTTTGTTAAAAATGTCGCCCCTTATATACCAATTTCCACAGAATAATGTGATTGGTGAGAGAAAGACAAACCCCTTCACCCACATTGGTCAAACCAGAGGGACAGCAAGAAAGATCATCCTCCCAGAAGGACTGGACACATAGATATGGTAACAAAAACAGTCATGATGTTTTCCCCATTTTCCTTGAGAAAAGAATTTCAAACAACAAAAACATCAACAAACCAAAACTTTTAAACCCCAGAGACTTCAGGCCTGAAACCAGGGATCTGGAGCTCGTGTGTCAGGGGGCTGCTGGGACACTGGGTTATCAGGGGATGAGAGCTCGGGGGGCACACGGGGTCCCCACCTCAGAGCTTTGGCCAGAACTCAGAGCTCTTTCCCCTCCTGTCAGAATTCAGGGTTTTTACACCTTTTGTCAGAATTCACAGCTCTCACACGTTTCCCAGCCCTGCTTACATAGGATTGGTGCAATCAGAGTTGCTCCAAAGAGATCTGATGTAAAGGTCACCCCTGAAACTCTAATGCATATGAGGGTGTTCCTTGGATCAAGCCCACCTTTTTATTTTTTTTTATTTTTTTTTTAATTCAGTCTTTTGGTAGATGTTTTTTGTTTAAAAATAGTAGTTTCTTTTAAATGAGCTGTTGCATTGTTGAATTTGAAATGACATTGCTAAATTCATGAAGAAGTAGGTAAAAGGTTGGCCTAGTATTTCCCTTTTTCCATTTCATTGTTTCCCAGTATTATTACTTAATTTGTTCTTCATCCCCACACATAAATTCCATCATCTCCAGTTCTCTTTATCCATTCCTTGAAATTCCACTCTCCTTTAGCCTTGTGCCTATGCCTTGATAAAATGATTTGATAAAGATTTCTTGTCTCTTATCTTACATATAACTCTGTAAAAAATTAAAATCTGGTTTTACTGTTAGAGATTTCCTAAAGACTACAGAGTTAAGAAGCAGTATTTTATCTCTTTGCAGAGTTATCTAGGCCAAAAAGCTACATTTATGTACAGGAAAATGTGTATATATCTGCCTAAAAAAGACAATTATATAATATATTGTGAAGGTAATGTTCAGTTACTCTGAGCTTCATGCAAATTTTAGAGCAGTAGTAAAAGTGACTTTCCCAAAGTGATACCTTGGACTGCTCTTGAATGAACTTTTCCTACACTGTGAACTGAACTTCTCTCCTTTGGTTTCTGTAATTTTTAAACCCTCCCCACCCCAACCAACTTTTTTTTTTTTTTTTTAACCCTCTGTAAATTTAAATAAAACAACTCCAGACTTATTCAGAATGGCAAGTATCACAAAGGTAAAGGAAATAAATTCCTTTAATTCTTAAATTTAGCCTGCTCTGCTCAGGTTGGGAGTGGCTGCTGGGGAAAGTGGAAAGGGGAAAGGCACAAGGAGTGTCTGTACCTGTGCTGGTGTGCCAGCAGAGCCTGCTTTGAGGGGATTTGTGTCTCCTGCCCGTGTGGCAGCAGGCCCTGGAGTGCAGCTCCAGGTGCTCCTTATCCCAGGAATGGCAGGGCACAGCCCTGAGCCGTGTCAGAGGCACTCCTGCTGCTGCAGGTCATGGTGCCACCAGGATGGCAGGATCCTGCCAGGGCTCCCTGGGCTGGGCTGGACCATTCCAGGGCTCCCTGGGCTGGGCTGGATCATTCCAGGGCTCTTTGGGCTCTGCAGGGTCATTCCAGGGCTCTTTGGGCTCTGCAGGATCATTCCAGGGCTCCCTGGGCTGGATCATTCCAGGGCTCTTTGGGCTCTGCAGGGTCATTCCAGGGCTCCCTGGGCTTGGCAGGATCATTCCAGGGCTCTTTGGGCTCTGCAGGATCATTCCAGGGCTCCCTGGGCTCTGCAGGATCATTCCAGGGCTCCCTGGGCTGGGCAGGATCATTCCAGGGCTCTTTGGGCAGGATCATTCCAGGGCTCTTTGGGCTCTGCAGGATCATTCCAGGGCTCCCTGGGCTGGGCAGGATCATTCCAGGGCTCCCTGAGTCCCTCACAGTGTGCAGAGCCTCCCCAAATCCCAGCTGCCCTCTCCCAAGCGGGCTGGGGGCGCTGGGGCTGCCCTGGGGGCTCAGCTGGGGGGTCAGAGCCGGGGCTGGGGTGCAGGGAGCCCTCCGATGGAATCGGGAGGCTGTTCAGGATAAATCAGTGTAAAACACCAGCAGGACCCCAGGGATTTAATTAGCTGAAGGTGTTTAATTCCTCAAGGGCAGAGCTGCTCCAGCATTTGGGGTTTTCAAAAATCTGATGCCCAGCAGCTCAGCAGTCTCAGGGTTTTCTTCCTCAGACTCTAGTTTGAGCCTGGAATATGAATAAAAATGGGTTTTGAATACATAACAAATAGATCTTTATCATCTTTATCACTTCCACTTAAGAAATGAGTCCTCTCACCAACAGCAATTGCTTCCCAGTGCTTAAGAAAAATATTTTGTGGAGGTTGAACACACTGCTTTCCTGTTAAGGTATAATTTGGTTTTATTTTGAGATATTTGCATGCCACAAGCATACTTTTCTAACAGCTTAGTGCCATATTTTGTTCCTGCATATTTTTAAATTTCTTAATTACCTAGGTTTTATCCACTTATTTTAATAGTTGGGTGAAACCATCTCGAGTATTTTTGGAGTCTCTTTTTACAGTCCCAAAATTTAAAGATCTGGGTCTGTTGGTCTCTTCACCTGGAGGGTCTGTACGTGTGAAATAGTCTTTTAAAAGTCCAGTCAAACATGCATTAACTCACAGAATTTGATTTTCTCAGGTAAGTCTGGCAGTGTTTATTTATTTTTAAATATCACAGTATAATTCTTCTAGGCTCAATTAAAAGTCCTTATACTTTTATAGGAGAATATGTTGCTCTTTACAGATACAAAGGTCTGTAATTTAAAGGAATAAGAAGTTAATTTCCACAGTGTGACTGTGATAAACTTAATTTGCACCATTAAAATATAATGTTTCCTGAGAAAATGCGACAATAGTTAAAAAAGCAGCACTAAACTTTCTTACTTTTGGATATTTTATTTTTTTTTTCTAACTATTCTGTCTTTTATTGATGGGAGAAAATATTTACCTGTGAGAAAATGCCTAAGGTTAATAATAAATAAATAAATAAATAATTATAATAGTAATAATAGGAACTTAGGGTGTGTATATATATCTTCCATAAAAATATTGGTTTGCTTTTTAATGTGGATTGTCCCACTCGTCCCACTTATTTTTGTGTGGACATTTTTAAAAATTGGAGTTAGTAGGAACTCTCCTTTCCTTTCCTCTCTTCATTTCGGTTAAAGTTGAGAACAGGAGTTCAATATATTTGTGTTGATTACAGAAAAGACTTGCTACAGTAAATCAGCCTGGCTGTGGCACTGGGTGCCAGGGTCTGCTTGAGGTGTTAGGGCTGGCTTGGACTCGATGATCCTGGAGGTCTCTTCCAACCTGGGGATTCTGGGATTCCGTGATTCAATTTGGGCAAGTTGTCCAGAAACAGAGGGGCAGGTTGACACCTGGTGTCCAGAGCTGGGCAGAGAAGGTGAAAATTGGAGCACTGACTTTGCTGTCTCCCCTCTTTTGGGATGCTTTAGTGGTTGGGGGGCTCAGTGAGGGAGGCTGGGATTCAGTTTCACCCCCTGCTTGATCCCATTTAATCCCTTACCTCTCATTTTCCCGGATATTCCCATACCACATCACGAGCCAGGTGCTCTGGGTGTGGGGTGAAGGCTTTCTTTGCTGCTGGGTTTATGTTTCAGCACTTCAACAAAGAACTAGAGAGGTAAAACGTGGTGGTGGGGACTCTAAAGGCTCCCATGCCTTGCCAGCAGCGTTTCCTGAGAGTGGCTTAGAAAAGTCTTTATTTCTGCTTGGGGGCTCGTGTTTTGCTGGGCTGTGCACATGCTCCTGTGTTTGGGGTGGATGGAGCTGTCCCTGCAGCCCGAGGTTGGTTTGTAGGGTGTGTAAGGAGCTGTCCCTGGCAGCCCGAGGTTGGTTTGTAGGGTGTGTAAGGAGCTGTCCCTGCAGCCCGAGGTTGGTTTGTAGGGTGTGTAAGGAGCTGTCCCTGCAGCCCGAGGTTGGTTTGTAGGGTGTGTAAGGAGCTGTCCCTGCAGCCCGAGGTTGGTTTGTAGGGTGTGTAAGGAGCTGTCCCTGCAGCCCGAGGTTGGTTTGTAGGGTGTATAAGGAGCTGTCCCTGGCAGCCTGAGCTGTGCCCCAAGCCCGGGCTGCATTTCCCGGGGTGGGCACGGCGCGTTGAGGAATTGGGACGGCAGGAACTGACAGGAATCCTTCCTTGCTGCCTTCTCTTGCCCAGCGGTGGTTTGTGCCGGTGCCCCTTGGCGTGTCCCGGCCTGGGGAAGGGCAGCACCGTCCCGTGGCTGCCCGGGCAGGGGCAGCGAGCATCGCCCCGCCGGCGGT
>VXBS01008575.1:8240-24017 GCA_013400255.1 Sitta europaea
TTTTTTTTGGTTGGTTGAAAAGTTTCCATTTTGTCCCAATTCAGCACATGACCCAATTGTGAAATTGCCAAGTGGAATTGAATTTCCAGCACACAATAACCCTTCAGATTGACGCAGAGGAATTCAGAAGTCACATACCTGGTTCATGGACTTCTTTAAAAGGGAAGGAGCAGGGAAGGAGATGCAAAGAAAGATAAGAGAATTAGAGCAAGAAACAGAGGATAATTAAAAACCCTTACACTTTCTTTAGCCAAGGCAGTGGTGGTGGGGGGTTAAAGGGATAAAAACCATTAATAAGATTAAGTGAGAAATAGAGGGCATATGTGAATGTCAATTAGAATTGTGGAGAGGAAGGGCTGTTTGGATATAAAAATGCAGATGCCTAACATATATATTCATAATGTTATAAATCAAATGCCACTGGTAGCCTTTGGCTGACAAAAACATGACTTGTGTTTAAAGTAAGTCCATTACCCATAATGTGCAAAAAAGGGTATGGACAACCTGCTCTTATTCATGTGCATAGAAATCCCAGCCAGGGTGGAAATCAATGGGCTCTGAGGAGCTGGCATTGATTTCCTTGGTGCCCAGGATTTCACCACTGGTGTGCAGGGCTGCACAGCCACGTGGAGGGGCAGTGTGAGCAGGTCCCTGCTGTGCAGCTGCAGGACAAAGCACCCAGGGCAGCCTGGCTGGGCGAGCACAGAGGGGCAGGCAGAAGGGCAATTGAAAGGGAATTGGGTTTGGGCTGCCAGGCTGATGCTTTTAGAAGCATGATCTACTATTTTGCCACTCACAGAGATTGTCTTACCAGATCTGGACGTTAATTCCATTATAAAATCAAGCAAAAATGCAACCCTGACACCCCTGCTTTTACAGAGTGCACATTAACCCAGAAATACCCCACTGGTTATGGAAAAAAACACACACTACATCTTTTCTCAAATATGCTCCAACCAAAAGGATGCCACTTAGTCCAATCCTTACCCCAACAGTAAAAGCCAGGTATGACACCGTGCCATTTGTTGAAACACTCATGACTTTGGGTGCAAGGCTGCCCAATTCTCCACACACTGCTGCAAAAGGGAATCCTACCCTGTGCAGTGGCAGGGGAGCTGGGGAGCAGGTGCAGCCAGCTGAGGGACACAGTTTTGCCTCAGGACAGGGCTGTCCCACCTGTAACCCGGGGCTGGCACAGAGGGAGGGGTTTGAGGGACACAATCCCTGTTCCAACTGGTGTCCCTGCAATAGCCCGGCTGGAGACAGCAGCTGCTGGGGAATCCATAAGCAGTGCCCAGCTGTGCCTCAGGCATTGTTTCCAAACAGCAGTTAGTACTTATTACTCATCACACCGAGTGATGATCCCACGAGAGCAAAGCAACCATGCAGAGGATATTTTTTTACATTGGCTCATCTTCAGCCACCTCCAGAATTCCTGCACGAGTTACCGCTCCAGACAGAAACAGAGGAATTCACAAGTCATGGCACATACCTTCCTCATGAGCTTTAGCGTGTGGGAAGAGTCACAGAGCAAAATGCAAAGGGAGATGAGAGCATTAGAAACATCAGAACAACTTTGCACTTGGGCAAAACGGAGGGGGAGGGAAAGACTAAGGATACGCTGCAAGGAAATAAAATGAGTACAGACACCAAAAGCAGCACTGGAAGTGAGGGTGCAAATGGTCTGAGATATTAAAACCATAAAGCTGATTTAAGCAGCCATATCAGATGACATTTGTCTTACACAGCCATTCCTGCAGTCCTGCCCAAAGCCAGGAGCAGCACGCTGTTTCATAACCCTGATGCTCGCCCAAGTGGATTTACAACCTGAGGCCAGCAGGTTTTGGATGGCTGCAAGCACTGCCACGAAACAGTGGCCTAGAAACTCCATCATATGAACAAGAATGCCATCTTTAACATTTGCAAAGCTAAAGCATCAAATGTATCATCGTTTGCTCTGTATCACAGGGTTTAAGCTGAAAAAGAGAGGTGTCAAAATAGCCTTTGTATTGTAAGAATGTCGGCCAATATGAGCATTTCTGCATACAGTCTGCAGGCCAGATCCACCCCAAATGGTCCAAAATAAATCTGCCAAGGAGACCCAACCAATCTCAGAGTAAAGGCTTTTCAACATGCATCCTTTTAAGAGGTTTACATTTCCCAGCACTTTTCAAGCTTTTTTTTTTTTTCATGCGACAATTACCACGTACATCGACAGTGCAATGGCAAGACAGAACATGAAGGCAGACAGTACAAAAAACAAAGTGCTGGCAAGTTTTAGTCTATATTAATATGCCTATCTGTAATTCCTGTTTCCTTTTGTCACCTTATGGTTTACTGGCTAAGCCAGAGCTTACTCTGAAAGACAAGAATTCAGGAGTCAGTCACATACCTTCCTCCTGAGCTTCTTTAGGTGTGAAGAGCCACGGGACAGGATGCAAAGGAAGATTAGGAGAAATACATTGTTACATGAGTTGAAATAGGCTGAAAACCTTTCACAGGCTGAAAGGGAAAAGTTCCATCCCAGTAAAGGATGTGCTAATGGCCCGGAGGGGAAAGGAATTTATGTAGCTGGGAAACAACTTCACCACGTGAAGGGAAGAAGCATAAATATATCAGACCGGGAAAATCTCACAGTAAGCTCAAATATCACGTGCTGGAATTTTTCTCTAGGTCCAGTTGTAGAGGACAGCTCCTGCCTTGCCCGGGTGGGCTTTATGGTGAGCCCTGCACGGGGCAGGACCTTGCACTGAGACTACTCCTGGTGTTAGCCAGCAGCAGAGCCGCTCACACAGGGGACGTGGAAAGCAAAGACAGAAGCAGAAAGGCAAAGGAACTGGTACTGCTCCTCTGGCACCACCCTCGAGTCCCCAGCAGCGCCAGGAGGAGACAGCAGGGATGGGGAATGGCATTCCCCATTGGGAAGGGGATGGCACGTACCTGCTGCAGGAGCTTCGTCAGGTGGGACGTGGCAGGGAGCAAAAGCAGAGATGGAAAACGAGAACAGTTAGACCAAAGAGTGTGTGAATGCAACAGAGGGTTAAAAAAAATATAGCACAGGATGTATGAAATAAGGAAACAGAGGAGGAGATGAAATGGAGACAGGTGACCAGAGCAAACACAGATACAAGAAATGTAAAACCATCTGGACCTGGATGCTATAAAAACTCTGCAAACTGCTCAGAGCAGGTCTGTCGTGGCACTCCAAACAGGTTTAACCCTGTCTAAAATATGCCCATAGCACAAAGCTTTGCAAATCTGGAACCAACACACCCTTTGGCTCCTTGCACCTGGAGCACCACAGCCCAAACCTCTCGAGTGCAAAGGGTGAGTTTCTGTTCCAGCCCCTCCTCTGCCCCACATTGCCAGGGCTGTGTGTAACGTGGGCAGCCAGCATCTGCATGGTTACAGCTCTGCAGTATTATGTGTATTATATATCATATATTATGATATATTTTATATATAACACCACATATTATAGCATATGTACTATATAACATAGGGCTAAGCACATATTTTACCACAGATGGATTTTGACTTCAAAATACATCTGATCATGATCTGCCAAGCTACGTAGGAGAAACCAGTTGACACCTGAGAGAAAGCTTTGTAGCCAGACCCCAGTTATGCCATGGCACACAGATACCCAGGGCTAAAAATCGGCCTTGTATCTTGGATGAAGGGATGGTATCCACATTTTCTGTGCTGCTCCCTCCCCAGAACTGCAGCAGAGGTGTCTGCACAGGTACTCAGGGATGTGGGGCACCCTCAGTGGGATTCGTGCAAGGGACAAGAAAAGCTTTTCCTCTGCCTGCAGATAGTTTGTCCCAGCATCCTCCTCTTGTTTCTTGCTTTCTTCTCCCACCTTGCAAAATCATCCTGCTGGAGCAGGAACCAGCAGGGCTGAGGTGCCTGTTCACCTACCTTCCTCCTGAGCCTCTTCTGCAGGTGGGAAGCATCACATAGCACAAGAAACGGAAGGAGAAAAATTAAAACAGGAAATATGTTATTGGAACATTCCGGAGGTTTGCCAAGCTCCCAGGCCATTATGGGTAAGAATACACAATGATGGAATTACAGGGTGAGAGAGAATTAAAAATAACATTTTTATGGGCACGTTATGGGGTTATAAATGTTACTGAAATATGGGAATATGACCACAAGTGAAAACCACATAAAAAGGCATCCAATATGTTATTCTTTATTGGAGCTGGCTAAAATACCCTAAACCAAACCTATGGTGAATTTTTAACCAAAAATAAAACTGCTGCATTTCTTTTGCTTTACGTTTTTTATTCATATGGTGAAATTTTTTCACCCACATTTATCAGTTTTTGAAATTTCAAACAAATTCATTCCTGAATTTTACCAGATGAATATAAAGTTTGCAGGGTGTCTCCCTCCCTTTAAAATGTTCATTTTGACACCATTGTGCCAGAAATAAGCCAAGCAGTTCAGTAACAAAGCTAGAATAAAACAAATATAGATATATATGCCTGTTTCCATACACATATATGCATATACACACGTGTATACATGTATTTATAAAAATTACTTGTGTGTGTATATTATATACATTTTTATGTACATATCAATGTATTTTATTTCTTCCATATATATAAATGTTTTGGCTTGGTTCCTTAAAACAAACAAAACAGGCCAAATTTCCTACCAGCTCAATAAACCACATCAATGTCCACTATTGCATTGATGTCTGTGGCTCAAGACAGAGTCCTGGGCACTGGGTGTGAGCCATGTGATCTGGATTTCTTTACACACATTCTCCCTCCACACTGAGAGAGAAAGAAAGCAGAAGCCATGTCACATACCTTCTTCCTGAGCTTCAGGTGGCAAGTGTCATGGAACAAGAGGCAACAGCAAGCAGGAAAATGGAAACAGAAAACTGTTAGAAACTGATTTCTGTTGGGGTGAGCTAAGGCCTGGAGGAAAAAGGTGGTTAGAAAGTGATGGAGGAAAGTTATATGGAGAAGAAATGGGTGATGTCAGAAAGACACAAAGGTCAAGCAAAAGTATGGAGCAAAGAGAAGATACACCTCAGAGGAGCCAGTCATGCAGATTAAAAAGAAATTGAAAGTCACCTGCCTATTAATTTCATATCAGTCATTAAATACTTGAAAACAAAAAGTAGACAGTTAGGGAAGAAAGGAGAAAGGCAAGAAATGCTTTTCCCTTGAGGAAGGCTTGTCTGTAGGAGCAACACCCTTCTCTTGCTCTTTGACATTTGACAAGACATGAAGGATGGAGCATGAAGAATGCCTTCACCTTCCTGGCCCTGCCACTCCATGCAGACCAGAGAGACAGATGATGGCTGAAGGCAGCTCTACAACCTCGTTGGTGTCTCTATTTTCTTTTCTTTTTTTGAGCCCTCAGTCCCTTCAAAAGCAATGCCAGGGGAAATAGTTACTTAAGGATAATGTACCTTACAGCAGAAAGTCCTCCCCCCATGGCCACAGGTGCACCTCTGCTCCCACCACCACTGAGGGGAATTTGCCTGCTGCAGGAACTTGGAGGAATTCATGACAAAATAACAAAACCAAAAAACCTGCTGCGTATATGTGTATAAATCCCCAAAATGGACATTTCTACACAGGCACAAATCCCTGAGCTGGTCCCATACATTCCATGTGCAAATATTCCACCTCCAGTAAAGGGTTTTCTTTATTTGACCCCATGGAAGATGCCTTAGACACTAAGGGCAGATCCTGGGAGAAATTCCAAGAGTTTGGCCCTTAGCTCTGTTCCAGACACCTTGGGGAAATGAAGGATGACAACTGGCAGCCACACTTGCCTGAACTGAAGCCAGTGTGTCAAAAGTGCCCAGCAAAGACAGTGACACATCTCCAAAATCATCTTCTCCCTGCTGCCTACAAAAGGTGAAACAACTTGGGCGAGAAGGGCTTTTCATGCTCCATCTTCCCAGATCAGCACTCTGTCTCTCACAGCTTGTCAAATCACATTTTGCCTGCTAAAGGCATGGTAAGAAACTTCATCTTTGCCAGTTGGTTCTCTGCCTTGCCTTTCCTCAGCAGTGCCCTGTCAGCTGCTCCTCAGGAGCTGGACAGCCTGCTCTTCTTTTCAATTTCAACATTTCAGCTCAGTCTGTGGACACTGCCAAAATGAGAATGGCAGGATTTCACCAATGGTATCTTAAGGGGGCTCTGCACCCATCCCTGTTCTAAAAAGTTCCAATTTTATGGACAGATTAGCCCCCAGCTTTTTCACCATCCCCTCAAACACTCCATTTCACTGTAACATGAAGGCTCTGCACATCACAGCCCAAAATATCTTGATTGGGTTTTTTTTTTTGTTTTCCAACTGGTTTACTGATCAAGTGTTTCAGATTGCCTTTAGCAGCAAGCACCAAAGAGAAGGGTGAAGTGTAGACAAGAGGAAAGCAGGACCAAGAATCAAAGAAAGAAATTCCACTTTTTTTTGTTACCTTCTTCTTCGTACTCCTCTGCATTGAAATGGGAGAGGGGGAAAAAAAAGCAGATAAATCAACCATCAGCCTTGACACATCAAAAGGACATTACCCATGGCAGAGCCCTCTGAGCTCACAGGGATGCTGGGCAAGATGGTTTCTGAGAGGCCAATTGCAAAACAGCAAGTCAAATACCAGATTAAATGACTTTGAAAATAAAGAAGAGTAGTTATAAAAAGGGGAAGAAGATGATAAAGTATTGATTTTTTCCTTGGGCAATGGAAACTCAAGGTTAGACGTGCATTAGAAAGGAAAAGGTAGCAGAGAGGGCCTCTGAATGTAAGAAAAGTGTCTGTGTATATTGCTTATAAACACTGTGGGGATTAACGTTCTAAAAACAGATTATATTACACGTACAGAAGCTTCAAAATAAATTTCCAGCAGATGGCAGTGCCCCTGCAAAAACTAGCAGCATCCCCTCCCACCAGGGCATCAATTCGGGGCTGAAACCCCCAGGCTGCCCACAGCACAGACCAGGGTGCTGCAGGGAGAGTAAAAACACCAGAATCTGGTGACAGTCAGACAGACAGAAGCACGAAAAAGAAACTTCAGATTTGTCTAACCACACCAGCTGACACGGCCAGCAAACGCTGCAGGCTTGCACAGAAGCAATGACAGACAGATTTGAGACTTACCCTCTCCTTGTTCCCTGTGAGAGAGGAAAAAAGGACATTGAAACTAGGTGAGTGTTTCTCCCACTCTGTACTGACATCAAGCTTTAAACCATACACTGAAGCAACCCAGTGCAATGTTGTTTAAAGTCTGCTGTCTGAAGGTCTGTCCAGGATTCCTCTAATCCCATAACTGCCCTAAATCCCTCCCCCACTCTGTACTACGGATGCAAAAATATAAAATGATCCCATTGGGTTTGGGCACACTACTCCAGATTTGTCAAACCAAGGCAGAAACCACTGCACTGTGGGTTTTATTCCCCTTCCTCCAGGTGTGGTGCCTCGGGGGGCAGGCTGAGCTGGCTGGAGGTGTTTTGGGGATGTCCTGTGTTGGGCAGGGGGGTGTCTGACACTCTAAGGCAAGATGCCTCGGGGGGTTCAGGCTGAGCACCCTCCAGGGCTGCCCTGGCTCTGCTGTGTGGAGCCAAGCTGAGCAGATAAACACACAGACAACTTTCTCTCTACTCACACTTCCTCGGTGTCAGACATGCTGGCGATTAGTTTCTAGACAAAAAAGAAGAAAAAACAAACAAGAAAAAGAAGAAAAATGTGTTATTAGTGAGTGCACCTCATAAAAAATACCGAGGCAGAAACAGATGGATTGACATTTGAGGACAAAAGAAGCCAAGCACCTGCTTTCCCACACAGCAACCAGTTCCCCACCAACACTGACATTTTGGGAGAAGCACAAACCTTGGCCACCCCTGTCAGAGGACAAAGGGAGGGGAGGAGGAAAAGATCATCTGGAAAGACATATCCCATCAACTCAGCTGCTTCCCACAGGCAGACCCAGGGGCTGCCTAGTCCCAGCTTTAAATTACAAAACCCCAAGAGCTCAGAGAGACAGGCAAGACCAGGGTGTCCTCCTGCACCCATCTGGCATTTCCATCACTCCAGCAAGATCAGAGGAATTTTTCCTTCTTTTGTGCTACCACAGGTGGGAAGGTGCCAGCTCCAAAACCTCAGACAGTTACAAAAATAACTGAAACTACCTATAAACCTAGAGATAAGTACTTATTTGTCAGCACCCAAAAAGTGTGTCTGGTTTATATAACTGATGAGTGAGTGAATAATTTGTTGATTAGTTTAAGATGAAAACCAGCCACTTGCCTTGTTAGGCAGTTCACATTGATATAACCATTTTTGTGTAATGCAACACTGGCTTTCCTAACAGCATCAGCTGCCCTGAGGCCAGCAGAGAAGATGAGGAAAGGCCCCCAAAACTTTCCCCAAATCCACAGCAGATCTTAAATTAGAAAGCCAGACTTCTCCTTGCTGGCCCAAACCCCGACTTTCATGAGTTCATTATCCAGCTGATATATGAGAGATGTCTTGAAGGAGCAGGTGGGCTGACTTAGGTTCAAAAGGAACAACTGCAGCTCAGCAGCTTTCTATTTCAGAGGAAGGCAGTAATCCCACAGGCTCCAACCCTGCCCTATAAGGGATTCTCTCCATTCCCCAGCAGTGACCTTGGGCACCATACATTAACATCATCAGGATTTAAAACTCCCGTGTTGCGACGAGAGAGAAACAGCCAACTTTTTTTCTTCCAGTTCCTCATTTATTCTTTTTTCTGAAATTCAGCATTTCCCTGGAAGTAGTGCTAGCAGTGTCTGTGTTGTGACCTGACCTGAGGTGCTGGATGGGAGGGGTGATCTACTGGCAGGTCATATGAGATTGGGGTTCAGGGGTCTCTTGGTCCCAGGCTGCTTTTAACTTTGTAGCTGTGGTTGCCCACTCCTTGATTGCAATAGCCATCCCAAGGAATACTTTAGGGACTCTAGCTCTAACAGGCAGAGGGAGCAGGGGGAATTCTGTGTTTGGGAGGAATTTCAGCTTTCAGAAGTCTTTTCTGCTCACCAATTCACACTGCTTCTTCTGTTAATTGCTTGAATGCTACAACACTGCAGGCCTCTTTCCCCTGATCTTTTCAGTCTAAATTTCTTAAAATCCTCAGGGTGAAGACTTGCACTTGCTATCTCCTCAGTGGCTAGCATGTTAGCAGTCTCATTTCAGCCTTCAAAAATTATTCAAGCTATTAGTAATAATGCTTGACAGCATGTTGGTTTAGGCAACAGGACAGCAGAGCTTCTCCAGG
Organism: Sitta europaea; assembly: GCA_013400255.1. NCBI lineage: Eukaryota > Metazoa > Chordata > Aves > Passeriformes > Sittidae > Sitta > Sitta europaea. The sequence continues at coordinate 17,512 of VXBS01008575.1, forward strand.
CAAAAACCTGCAGAGGAAACCTGCCTAATTCCCAGCAGTTGGCTTCTTCCAAAATACATATTCTGTAAAGACTCAGGGCAATGGCCAATCCTCCCATGGTTATAAATGCAGCTTTCCTTCTTCCCAAGGTGGAGGATTAAAATAAATAAGAGGACTTTTATAAGGCTGCGAGCTAAACTCCTCTCTCATTCTAGTAAGAAGAGTAACACCACTAAATGGTGAAGAAATCAGCTGGAGAAGGCTCTGTGTGCAGACAGAGCCTGTTCAGAGCAGGGCAGGCACGTAGCACAGTGCAGGCTGCTCTTTCCAAGGCAATTGAAGTCAACGGGAGCCTTTGCAATCAGGCTTTCCATTAGCAGTTATTGGAATGAGCTCATCTCGTCTCCAATTTAGCTCTGAGGACATCTTGCTGTGGGCTGCCACATTGGCTGCTCCCCTGCCCCCTCCCATATTTGTCAATCCGAGCGCTGCGAATGCGAGTGGGATTTTGCGTGGCATCTGTCCCTGTGCTATAAAAGCAGAGCGAGAATGCCAGCATCCCTGACACCATCAGACCCCAACCCTGAGGGGATTTCTTGGCCCCAGATAAAATGAATCAATAACAAGTGCATTGGCAGACTCTGAACAAAGATGAGCCAGATGCAGGAACCCCACAGGCGAGGGGGACAAAAATAATCCGGGGAAATATCACAGATTTCAGCCTTGCAAAGGCCAAATATTCAACCAGGTTTGGTCCCTCTGTCAGGAGAAGCTGGCATGTAAGGCAGTACCTGACTGTCACTGCCCTGGCTGGAAAGGTCAAAAAAGGTTTAGCTTCATGAAGAACAAGGTGTGTGTCCACCTCATGGCATTCAAAAGCCATCTGGTCCCTTAAAACCAGGGGCAAAACGCAGACTGTCATAGCTACAGCCACCCCAGACAAGAAATGCTCTTTGATGCCCAGCACTATCCACATTGCTAACTCTGTCATCAAAGCAGCCAGCAGGATTGGACTATATTTACATCCAAAAGGCAATAAAGAAAGCAATCTGTTAAGCGCGGCAGTTTTTGCAGTCAGGATTAAGTTTGCCCGGAGGCAATGGAAAGTCTCCAGCTGGCTCGGGATTAGCCTTTGGTGGAAATTACTTTACACGCAGCAAATGCAGCCCAGGATTAAGGCTGTTAGCACCTTCAGGCAATAACTGGGCTTTGTTTGTATAGCGGCAGAAAAATGGATTCTGGTCTTGACTGAGGTTTAAGGATGTAATAAAATCAATTAGTTAATACTGCCCACCCTTTGGAAGGAAATCAAAACACATGGGAAAGTTTCACCCGACAGAAAACTTCCTGCCTGCTCCCAGCCCTTAAAGGTGAAAGCAAAGGTTATTCTGCATTTTGATCAAGCCAAGCAGGTCACTGGAAGGACAAATACCCCAATCCTTAGCCCCAGGTGGGCAGGAATACCATGTCCCTTTTGGCCCCAAATGCTCCTGGCCTCAGCTGAAAGAGCAGAGCCAGCACATCCCAAGAAGCCTCTTAGCAGCTGAGAATGCACCCGGGAGGGGGAATGGGCTGCCTTGCACCTCCAGGCCATCCCTGGAAATAACCCACCCATCAATCATCCCCTCCCAGGCCAGGCCATACAAGGTAGGCAAGGTAGCAGGAAAGGGGGGCAGCACAAAAGTGGCCTTGCATGGGCAAGGGGACCTGGCAGGGACAGCTCTTGGGGCTGTGATGGGGGCACCAAGCCCCACACAGCCACTCCTTCCCAGCAGGAGCCACTGCATGGGTTTTTTTAACAGACATATGTATCATATTAAAAGAGATGGGTATTATATAGAATATATCTAGTAAATATATAAACACACACATATACTTCTCTCTAATGCTGTCACAGAGCAGCAGGACTCCAGCACTGCTGCAGTGCCATAGCAAAATCCCAATTCCTTGTCCCAAAATGTGCCCTTTATCCTTGCCTGCAGGGTGGTGTGAGCTGTCTGATCCCTGCAAGGGGTTTTCTAGGGATAACAAAGCTGAGGCAGAGAGCAAACAGCCAGTGACTGTGCCCAGCTTACATCCCCTGCCTTTCCTTGGTTGTGGGATCATCGAGGTAGGAGCAGACCAACGAGATGATCCAGTCCAACCACCCACTGTAACCCCCAAACCACTCAACCAGCTGCCTCTTGGACCTCTCTTGGGGGCTCCACCAGCTCCCTGAGTCTTGCCCCCTGCCCTGGCAATCACCTGCAGCCTCACTGGAGCTCCCCACACCAGTGGCACAGCTCCCACCCGAATTGCTGGCACCAGAGTCACCCGTGCTGCTGTCCCTCCTGCCTTGGCAGGATAGCCTGATGTGAGCAACATAAACATGGTCATGGAAAGCTGCCCACTCCCACAGAAAATGAGGAAATGGCAAGAAATTCCCTTTGTGTGCAGAGGGGCAGGAGGAGGAGGTTAAATTCAGAGTGGTGATGGGATGCTCCCTATATTCATGACTTCAAACTCCTTCACTTTGCTAGCCTGACCACACAAAACTCACAATTTTCTTCTCTCCTGTGGGAGGGGACAGTTTTCCATGGCCACTTTTTTTTTTTTTCTGGATCTTGCTCTAGACCTACAGCCCTCTTCATCCACCAGGAGCTCACTGGTGGTCTGCCCTTCACAGCTCCTGCCTCAGCCATCCCTCTCTCCGGGTGGCAGGGGAGGGAAGGTCAGCACTTTCCTCCTGCTGCTGAAGGGAACTTCCCCTGAGTGCCCCAAGAAATCACGATTTCCAGCCCCAGATCTTGGTTTGCAGGGATCTTCTCTCCCACTACGAATCCTTGAGAGTTCAAAGCACCCAAACCTCTGCGGGTGACATGAGACTTGTGAGATGCCCAACTACAGCTCAGAACCAGAGCTGCCTTTTCCGCAGGATCCTGTGTCAGACCCCAGATCCTGTGGACCCCAGCCCTCCCCCGGTGCTTCTCCATCCCAGCCAAGGCTCCTCCCGTGTGTAGAGCTTTCCCCCAGCAGCATCCCTTGCCAGGGCTCCCACTTACCCGGCAGGAGTGGAGAGAAGCACCAAGCTCCCGGTCGGAGGGCACGGGCAGGCTGGGATCTGCGAGCGTCCCAAGGTGATGCAGCTCTCAACTTATAGTGACATTTGATCGTCTGGAAGAGCTGATTGGCCTCAGCCTCCCTGTGCTGGGCAGGGCAGGGCAGGGCAGGGCAGGGATGGGAGGGGATGAGATGGAGGGGGAAGCAAGAGAATGGAAAAAAAAGGTCATACCATGTATAGGAGCAGCTGGAGGAATAGCACAGATGATGCTAAGATGGGAGGGACATGTTTGGAGGAAAAAAAAACCCTCCAGGGCTTATGTTTCTATATTTATAACCAGGCAGGCAGGGCTCAAAGAGGGGTATCTGAGGCAAAGGTACCTCAGGAACAAGTTGGGGGGCCCCCATAGCTGCGTGGTACATGATCACTGCTAAAAACCTGCCTGGATCTGGCAGTCTCAACACACAGCAGCAACCTCCAGTCCCCCCTCTGGGCAGGGGCCCTTGCCAGCTGCCCCTCCACATGCAAAGCTGTGCTGAGAGCTTTGGGAAGGCCTGTGGCTCCCCCACATCCACGGCTCTTGGAAGCCAGCAGTCACAGGCGTGCAAGAAGGCACTTGGCACACCTGGTGCTGCCTTCAGTGCATCTGTGTGAGTGCTGTGTGGCACACACCCACCTCTCAGAGGCTGCTGGGGCTCTGCCACTCACCAGGGCTGCTGGGGACCTGGAGCAGAAAGCAAGAGAGCAGGAACGCTGCAAAACAGCCCAGAAGCCTTTCTTAGTGTGATAGGAGAGCATTATTTAAGTAAAGATTTCACAGGGAGGGCAACCCCAGGAGGCTGGAGCCTGGGTGCCTGGAGTGGTTTTGCTGCCAGAGTGCTTTCCACAGTTGCATGACTATTCCAGCAGAGGATTGCAGTGCCTCACACAAGCCTCTGGTTCACGGTTTCTATTTCACTGAAGATCCCAGGCTTCAGCTTCCCGTGCCCTCCCTCCCCTCTCCCCTTGGCACACAGTGTGAGCCCTCCTGTGTGCCTGGCAGCTCCAGCACCCTCTGCCTCCCCCCTGCAGGAGCAGAGAAGTTCAGGAGCTGTGGGGCAGGCGATATTTTTGGCTCAGGTCACAGATTGACTCCTGCCCACTCTTTCCCTGCTGCTTGCAAGAAAGGGTCCCCATCTGAGGATGTAGAGACAAGCTCTTAAAGCCGGGGCAGTGGGAGCACAGTGCTGCAGCCTCCCACTCACCAGGTAACATGCATGAGCTAAAATCTCCTGTCCAGCTTGCCTTTTCCAGCTGTCTGGCAGCTTATCCCCTCCCCTCCCTCCTGCAACCCACCCCCAGCCAATGCTTTTGTTATTTGTCAGGTGGGAGGGGGGCAGTGTACCCGTGCTCAGCTCAGGCTCCATGTGGGAGTTTGCCAGGTGGGGTGGGGAGATGGGTGGGCACCCTGTGCTGCTGAGGAGAGCAGCAGCAGCACGGGAACACATGGCCAGACCTGGTGTCATCACCTCCACTGCCCCCTCCAGCTCTGCCCAAAGCACTAACACAGCAAAGCAGCTTTCACACTGTGCCTTTGGAACCACCAGGCAGCTTTTGCTATCTTCCACTGCCTGCTTTCCCTCAAGCTCTCCTCAGCTGGGCACACCTCCAAGAGATACCACATTTGCCCAAACTAGCAGCAGAGTGGGGATGTGTGGGAGGAGAGGCTCCCAGCTGTTTCTCTTCTCGTGTTGGTGGTGGGCCCAGTTTGGCAATGGCCTTCCCCAGCCCCCTGTGCCAGCTACAGACTGTCCCTGCTGCCCATGGGTGCCACAGCTCAGGCCTGGCATGCCAAGGACCAGAGCTAGCAGCTCAGAAGGAAGCATGTGTGTGTGTTTGTGTGTGTGTTTGTGTGTGTGTGCAAGTGCACGTGGAGCCCGGGCTCACGTTCAGAGCATCCATCATTCCCAGCAGATGTGGACCTGGATGCTCCCAGCTCCTCCCATCTGGCAGGAGCAGTGTGAGCATCTCCCTGGGCTGCACAGCCTCCACCAGAGCTGTGCTGCTTGTGCACACTGCCAGGGGAGTGCTCACGTCACCCAGAGCTCCCTCTGAGCACCCTGACAAGTGTGAGCTTGGTACAAGCAATGGGCAGGACAGGTAATCAGACCTCTCTGCTGTGGCTCCTCTTTCAAGGAGGTGAGAAGCAAACATTGCTGCCTGCAGCATCCACTCAGTTCCTGGAGATGTCATGCAACTGCTCCAGCCATCATCCACCTTGAGAGCACGTGTCATGTCCATGCTCTGTCTTGCCCATCACCATTCCCTGGGAGCATGGCCTTTCTGCTTAGTACTGCCCCAAGGCACACCTGTGCATCCTAGGGCCTGCCTCTCTCAGAACACTCATGTCCCTGTCATGCATCCCATTTCCAGTCCCAGCATGATCTGGATCCCTCCTCCTGTAGGAGAGAGAGAATTTCCTCCATCCCTCCCTAAAGAGGGCTTGTCTGATGCACACAACTGGTTCACATCCAAGGCTCCTTCCCCACAGCCCAATTTATGTTTGTCCTTTCTTCCCTTTGTGGGTCTCTCTATCCAGTTTAGCACATCACTACAGGCCTCTCCAACATTAGTTTCATGCCTTAGCCACAGACCCTGCTTTTCACACATTCCCTGTCAAGTCCTTATTTCACCTCTTGATTCCATCATGCAGCAGTTTTGTTCACAACCTGCCACATTTTCCTCATCAGCTTTGTCTTACTTTAGATGCTCCTGCTCTAGGATACATAATTTTTGCTGTCTTGACATCATCTGCTGCCCCTGCACCAGCAGCAAGGTGACTGGGGCTCTCCTTTGCTCTGCCTAGAGAGTGAGCAAACACACCACACACCTTGCACTCCCTGCTGATCAGAGAGCAGAGGAGGGAGAGCTGAGCCCAGCTGTGCCTGCACAGCCAGCAGAAGCTCACCAATTTCATTTGGTGAGGGTGCAGCAAGCCCCTGTCCTGGCAGAAGCCACTCTCTCCCAGCAGCTGCCAGGTGAGGAGGCAGCACCGAGGCCAAAGAGCACAGGGGAGGTCACAGACATGAACCAGGGTCTCAAACCACAAAAAGTCCTTCTGCCAGCTCAAGGCAGAGCCTGGCATGCTTTTACTGTGACAGCATCTCCACTTGGGAGAGGATACAGCAAACCAGGGTCCCTCCCTGAACAGGAGCTGGAGGCTGGGGCAGAGATCTGGACAAGATGGCCTGGGCCAGTGTCACATTTCTTCTTGGTAGGTAGGAACAGCAAGACTGGCTATTTGAGATGGGCCACAGGAATTTATTGTGTTGCAGGGAAGTTGTAATCAGCTCTTCTCATCTCTTCTGGCTTTTGGTTGACCTATTGCAGCAGCCAGTGCACTCAGGGGAGATGCTTTTGTGCAAACACATTAGCCCAGATAATTTTACAAAGTGCATAAAGATGGGCACCTTGGTCAAAGGCTTGTTGGGTTTGTTCTTTTTTTTTT
>VXBS01008575.1:24048-83486 GCA_013400255.1 Sitta europaea
TTTTTAATTATCCCATCCCTGTGCTCATTGCACACCAGCCAGCATTTTCATGGATCATTGCCTCCATGGCTGGTTAATACTCAGCCAGTGAGCTGAAACAGCACTGGGAAAGCTCATCTGAAATCCTACATGTTCATTAAAGACTACAGAGTTTGTAAATAAAATCAGCTACATCCTCCCCATAAAACTGGTACTTTTTCACAGCCCAGGAGAGATGCAATTTCTGAGATAAAGCAATACCTACCCCTATCTACCCACTGAATAAAGGCAGACTTTGCTTTGGCCCTCGAGTTGGGCAAGAGGAGCTCCTGAGGTCCTTCCTCACCCAGACCTGCCCCTGGCTCTGCACTTACACCTTCAAGGCACAGCTACAGAGGAACTTTCTCTGACACCTTCTGTCATGCAAAAATGGTTAAGTTACCCAAAGTGAATTGAGCTATGAGGAAAATGTATTTTACTTGAGTTTGCAATCTGAATGATTCTTTATACCCCCTCCTCTTCAAAGCCATGTTTGAATGCTTTCAAAATAACATTTTTTACTCTTTTGCATGATACAGATATTTTGGGTTTGGCATGTTTGTCTCTGTTTCTACAAATATCAGACTTGAAATAATTGAAGGTATCCAGAAAAATGTATTAAGCTGACTGGGAAAGCGTGGGGATGTGCTTTTCTGTTTTGTGACATTCAGTTATAAGCCTTTTACCATGATTCAGGCAGAGAGGAAATGGGAATCACAAAAGCCATTTAAGAAGGCAAAGTAAATTTTATACAGTTCCCCCATGCCCTTTCTTCTCTTTATCCCACCCCAGAGAAAGGCATTCTTCAGGGGGGTTTATTCAGCAGTTCAAGGTTAGAGTAGATATCCTGTGTTCATTGAACACTCTTCCCAAGTTAATTGAAGTAGCTGTCAATAAAAAGAATAAAAAGGCAGATCAGATAGTGGCTAAGTAAGTACATTCAGAGAAAGGACAGAATATAAATATATATATATATAATTATTTTCTGTTCCTGGGCAAAATCCAATGACCTGTTTTATGCAGCCAGTCAAGAAGAGATCAGAATAGCCTTAAACTTTATAACTTAGAACCTCTGAGGATCAGCAGACCACTGTCATTTTACTGGTGACAATGGGATCCCAGGGAATCTGAAACAGTCCAAAGGGGCTGAGCAAAGACCATCTTTTCTCCCTGGCTCCTCTAAAACCATCCACTTGGCCCTGGGGCTCAGGATCTCTGTCCTGGGTTGCCTCTCCTTTGCCCAGAAGTGACCTGGTGCAGTGTTTGCCATGCACAGTGATGCAGCTCTTGCAGCAGCCACTCACAGCACAAGGAGAACAAGCAGTTGCCAAGCTGTGGGTTCACCTACCTGAATCCTGGAAGGTGGAGGGGGAACCTCAAGGTGCCAGCACCTTCTCCTGGTTGTGGCTTCATGAAATCATAAAAGTTCAGAGGCATAAAAAGGAGAATAAAAGGTAACAAACAAACATTCTCTTACTGATCACCACATTACCTATGTACACCTCCCTTTGGCTTCCTGGCACTGCTGCTCTCCTCCTGGCACCTGGTGGGAGGGAGTCAACCAACATGTCAGTGGAGGGCTCTAGAGTGCCATCCCTTTTGTGAAACTTAGTTGGTAGAAATATCTGCCTGTCTTATCCCCTCCTGTCCTGTAAGAGCAGAAACCCTACATCTTTGGTAAGAAATAGGAAGGGATCTGAACACTCCCTGCTTCAGCCTGTGCAAACACAAGGCAGCCCTTTGCATCACTCATACAGTGCATGCTGCAAACATATGCATTAGGCTGCTGTGGTTTTGGTGGTGACAGTGGCAGAGCAGGGTACAAAGTGTCCTTGGGCATTTCTAAAATCTGCTAAAATATTCTGATTCAGATTATGGGGTTTCTCAAGTTTCCAGCTGGGTTGTTATTGCCTGGTTTGTTTGGTTTTTTCCCAGCAACGTCTTCAGTGTTGGGAACACACAAAGTCACCAGCACTCCTAAAAGCCAAGGGCATTTCTGAGACTTTGAATTGTCAGTCAAAGAGAAATTAATTGCATTAGGGTATTTGTACAAAGGACCCAGCATCTCCCCCAACTCCTTCCAGAGGTCTGCACTGCAATAAGGAGCAGCATGTCCTGTAGAGCCAGGCAGGATCTCACCACTCATCAGGGAGGCAGAGGGGAAGAAACAAATGGAGAGCTCACCTGTGACCCCACCCCAAAGCAGCAGCACACCCCTCCCCTCCCACAAGAACCAGCCTCATCAGAAGGGCCAGACCCTGATGGATGAAGGAACAGCTTTGCTACCTTGACCCATGACAGAGCAACTCAGATTAGAGAGGAGCCAATGAGCAACAAGGCTCAGCAGGGAGAAGCAGAAGGAATTTGCCTTCAGAGCTGGCTTTGTGCCATTTCACCAGCATCCCAAAAGCCATATGAAACAGGCCAAGCTTAACCTGGGCATAAAGCTGCTTTGTAGACCTCCAGCAAACTGCTCTCGTGTGCCCCCATCTTCCTGGGAGCATGTTTAACCCCCAGAGGCATGGCACTCACACTTTGGGGCTCCTGAAAAGCTGTGTAAAAGCAGAACCTGGGAAGTCAGCTGGAAAACCTCAAGGCCAAGAGGCAGTAAGTACCTGCAGGACAAAGGCAGGCACTGATGCCATCCTCACCAGCTCACTTCAGCAGTCTTAGCTGAGATCTTGGAGTCAAACTGCACATAAACCCCCCCAACCAAAATTCACCAAACTAATCAATACCAAACCCTCTTTGCTCCCAGTGCAGCATCTTCTACACTTGCATCCTCAGCACACAGCATGTCCCTCACCAGGAACAAGGAAAGACAGAGCCAGAGTTTGCTCTCCTCCTCTCTTGGGAAGGCAACAATCGAAGCACAGCTCCAAATTTGCATTTTGCAACCCTGACTTTTGCAAAACAGTAAATCTCACCAGCCAACTTGAAAAGCCTCCAACTGGTTTCATTGCCTGGAGCTACTCTGCTAGAATAGCTGTCCTGGCAACATCACCATCCTCTGCCCTTCACCTCTCCAGCCCCTTGGATGCCCAACTTTGCAGAGCCAAAGTCGGGAGCACGCACTGGTGTCACTCGATAGCCCCTCCTCACGCTAATTTTAGGAGGTGGAACTTTTCATCCTTTTAAAAAGTCCCTTTATTTACTTTTGGGAAACCTCTTGTATTTAGTGGCTACCATAAACACTTTTCTATCTAATGTTTTCAACTTACCCACAGGGCTCCAGCAGTCACAAGCAAGCTGCACCTCAAAAGGAACAAGCACCTGTTCATTTTGTACACCAGGCTGAGTAATATGGTGCTCCCAACATGCAAATGATTTCAGATGGAAAAAAGTTACACATCAGTAAGTAATGCATTTCTTTTGGGTGTTTTCTCTGTCAATACTGATTTCTGATTTTTGTGGTAGACTGTTCCTCCATCACTTATTTGTTTGCTCTGGGACATGTTCTTGCTGCAGCTGCTTTAGACAACTAAGGCACAATCCCTGTGGGATTCAGGAGATCCTGCCTGGGCACTCTAGACTTAGGCTAGTTATCTCTCTAAAGATAATGGATCAGGTCTGGCCATTCAAGATATGGGCTGGCTCTCATCCTCACCCTATTTACACCTGAATGGATGGGACAGGCTGACAGTGAGGATAAGGACTGAGCAGCAGGGTGGGAGCCAGCACCAATGCCTGGAGCTGCTGTTTTGTGTCCCCAGAGGAGGTGAGCAAGGCAGGAGACCACTCAAGGTGCTCACAGCTGCTCCACAACCTTGGGGAAGACCCACCTACCCAACCAAGCACCTCATTGAATAATGACACTTACACCTTGCTGCTTTCATGCCTTGAAAGGCTCCCTTGGGTAAATCCCAGGGGTATTTTCCTCAGCCTTTCCTTTCCCAATCTTCCCATCATTCTCACAAGGCCCTGACACTTTTTTCTATTTAGTTAATGCCTGTCTTTAGCACTGTTAAGCCACTGTTTCTGAGAATTATCAGGAAGAGATGAAGCACCTTTTCTGACAATTTGTAATCTAAATCAAATCATTTCACTGCATCCCAAACCCTGAGGGAACTCAATGCAAAATCCCAGGGAAATCACCTGTCTCAGCATCAGGATCCTTGGAATGGTTCCATTTCTAAAGTAAATCCTAGCTCCAACTGCACCTTTGTCAATGTGAAATACATTTTTTCTGCTTATGCACAGATATATTGATATGTATGTGTGTATATATACATGTATGTATAAAATGCAGCACCAGGGAAAGTGTCTTGAGCAGGCAAGGAGTGACCAACAGACCAACCTCAGAACCTTGTTCAGCAGCACAGCAGCTGCCACCTCAGTATTTATAGCCACCCTGCTCTTTGAGCTTGTTTATTTTCCTTCCCAAAGGTGGTGGTGGCAGGAGGCAAAGCTCTGACATTCAGGCCCAGGTGTCCCCAGGGCTGACCTTTCCTTCAAAGAGCAGAAGCTGCAGACACATTTCAAGGAACAAAGTCATTTGGAAACTCTAGACTCTTGTGTCCATTACCACACTGGAGATCCAATGCAGAGCTGCAAGCAAGGGTTGAGCAGAGATCTGTTAATTAGCAGGCACACATATACATTAGGATGGCTATAAAAATGAGCCTGTAATTATTTTATACCTGGAAAGAGCACCAGATGAAGTCCAGCCCCCAGTCTTGAGGCAGAACAAGTGTTACATAAAGACATAACACTCAGAACAGACTTGAGTTTCCCATTATTTAAGTTTCCCCCCTAGTTTAAATAATGCTTTTTTTATGGCATTGCAATAGTCATGGACTACATTTTCCAATCCCATCTTGCACACATTCCCATAGAATCCATCTGTTAAACCCTGTTGGGAAGAAAGCAGCCCTGAAGCCAGCCACAGAAAGACAAGCAGCACTTGATACTTGATTTCAAGTACCACTGGAGCCTCCAGAGATTTATTTCAGAGTTAATGCTGCCAAAATGATGCTCCCCTTCTGCAATCTAGACAAGATGGATAAAGCAGGAATTGTAGTAAAGCAACACCCCCACTTCAGAGCACTGAGAGCCCACACAGGGCTCTGCCCAGTCCCTCTTTTTGGGCACTGCCAACCTGCCAAGGGGATGGTAATTTGGGGAAGCAGGCAGCCAGCAGATACAGGGACCAGGAAAGCATCACCCTTCTCCACCAGGCTTTGAGGGCAGGACTAATCCTGCAGGATTCACTCAGTGTGACAGTTTGTCCTTGTTATGCTCAAAATGCAGCAGCCTCAGGAGAAGATGGAGCTGAGGTCTCACAGCAAAAGCCTCTGAGATGCCAGTGCTGTAAAAACCACAATGCTGTGAGAAAAGAACAGAGCAAAGACAGGGAGCACTCAGCTACTACCACCAGTAACTGCTGCAGAGTGGCACAGCCTGCTGTCCTTCACTCACAAAATCAGCCACAGGTCCCTACAGGCTCCTGCTGAGGGAAGAGGTGAGCCTGCATGCCCTCACCCCCTCCTAGCATTGCCCAAAATGCACACCTGGGCTGCAGCACCCCTTTTTTTAGTTTGTTTTTGGGGAGGTGGGGGAAGGTTTGACCACTCTGGTAACCCCACTGCCAGTCCCACCACCCTGTGCACACCGTGTTTCTTTGGGAGGAGAAAGAGCACATTGTCAAGGTAATCGAGCTGCAGAAACACTTCCCCTGGCAGAGATAAGTACCTTATAAAGAGCTGCACACATTTGCTCCAAGCCAGTTCTCTCCCTGGTTCCTGACCACCACTAGAGAGCTCTGGTCTCCCATAACCTGCTCTCTTCTCTGCTGTCACCACAACCTGAGTTGCAGCAGCTGTTTATTGAAACCACATCTAGGTCCCTGGGGGCTTTAAGCAGAGAAAATATACTCTGCAAATTAACCCTCCTTAGAGGAGGAATCTCACACAAACAGCCTTTGGGGCCTTCCCTGCCCTCTCCAAACTGGCAGGGCACAGGAATAGTAACTGGAGAAGTTTCCAGCCATCATTTCCACCAGCCAGCTACAGAACTGCGTTGAAAAATTGATGCAACCAGGTTGCACACATGCAAAGCAGCATTATTTTCATCTCAAGAACACTCCTATGCACTACACTGCTGCTGCTCCAGCCTCCCTTGAAAAAATCCCAGCACACAAAGGGCAGAAGGGAGGAAAATGGGGCCATGATGTTCAGAGCTTTGAAGAACACAGGACTCCTTGAATTCCTGCCTCCTAGAACTGAAGCAGAGGATGGAGAGAACAAGGGTATCAATCAGCAGAAAGATAAGAGCAAGAAGTGATATTGGAATTATCTCCTTCCTTACCTACACTTTCCTACAGTGTTAGGATAGCAGAAACTCTTCACTGTCTCTGCACCATGAAAGTGTTATTACTGGGAAGGTCACCCCATAAAAAGGCTTTTCCATAAAAAGGTAGATGGTTCCAGATAGAGCCATCAGTGTGCTGGGCTCCAGTACAGACAGCTACACTCACCTTATCAGAGCAGGATTAGCAGGATACAGAGGATTTTTTATTTTCTTTTTTTTTATAGCTGACATCACCAGTGATTTTGGTTGAAGTCAGTGATGTTGCTCAGGTCTATAACCTAGGGAGCTAAGCTCTGTGCTTCTCCCAGCTGATCACACTCCCCAGGAAGTCTCTGCAGGCTGCTCCCTTGCTCACTCCTTCCCCTTTTAGAGGCAATTACTCCCAACGAAAAACACAGCAAAATAACATGAATCTAAATGGGGAAGGCACAAAGAAAGCCCCTTTCCTGCACATGTCAAGCCCCTTTTCTTCTTGTCACTCAGACTGATGCTCCTCCACCTCACATTCAAGCAGTTTCAAGGTGTTAGAAAACAGCTTTGCTGCAGACTCCTATATGAACAAAATTCTCAAGAGTTGCCATCATTACAACATCTTCAAATTTTATTAAATGCTTACCAAAAAAAAAAAAAATAAAAGAAAATCCAGGTGGCAGAAAGTTTTAAGCAGAAACCACACTGATGCAGGAGGAGAAACAAGCTGCCCTTCCTCCAGGAGGGTAAAAACAAGGTCCAAAATTATGTTGTCATAGGAAGAAGGTAGGAATGAGACTAAAGGGGAGATGGAGAAATGTTAACACCATGAAGTATGAATACATGTGAGAGTTCAGAAACGACCCCAGTAGCTGATTTGCAGACCTCAGGCCCAAGGCCAGAAATCCCACTCTTGAGGGACTCAGTTTCCTTGAGTTCACAGCAAGCCTTTGTCTCCACAAACATTCACCAGGACAGCTTCCAGCAGCAGCCATTTCCCAGTTATCCTGCTCAGCTTCAGGAACACAGCTCACAAGTTATCAAGGTGCCACCACATCTATCTTTCAGAAGTGTTTCAGTCACTGGCACTGGAGCCCACAGGTTAGAGAATAAGCAAATCTCTTTCCCAGAGAAGGGAGATGACACCAGTGGTCAGCATCCCTCACCTGGGAAGGGAGATTTCCAATCCTTCTCAGGCAGGAAGAGGAAAGCAGCAGCTATTTGAAACAAAGCTGCTATTACCCTGCTGAGACAGAAAAGTGGCAGCAACATTTTGGCATGGGTACATAACTGTGATTAAAGAATGACCTGGGAGCTAAAGAAAAAAGCCAGGACTAAGCTGAACACAATTTGATGTACACAGAGACCAGTAGATGGGAATCTCTCAAAGCAGATGATGTAGAGGAAATGAGGCTGAATCATCAACAGGGGAATACTTTACCCACAGCTGTCACCAACAAGTGCTCCTTGCACTCTCACCACACTCTCCTTGCAGTCTTTTTACACTCAGGACCTGCCCACTGCCCTCTCAAACACAAATTCTTCACCAGATCTCTGTTGAGTTCCCACCACCACCCAGCCACCAAGGGCCACAAAAGGAGAAATTCTTAATGACATAACAAAAGCCTTGCCTGCTCAGCAGGGCAGCAGATCCCTCTCTTCCAACACTTAGGGAGAAGGAACAGAGCCTCTCATCTCCATAGTGAGACAGATTAAAAAAAAGAAAAAAAAAAAGAAAAAAGAAAAAAAAAGCCAAAGAGTCACATAGAAAGTTAAAACAAGGATGAGCCTCGTCAGCTGATCTCATTCCTTTCATCCAGCCAGAGGGTATTGGGGTATTGCTCAAGCCCCAAGAGGAGTCAGGCTGTACCCAAAGCAGACTGACAGCAGGAGAAGAGAAACATCCTTCAATTATCTTCAGTGGAGCAGAGGAAATAGTGGCATGGAGGGCTGCATTGAGTCAGGACCAAGCTCAGCTGCAAGACAAGAAAACACAATGTTATGGACACCTCTCTGCACAGAAATCTTATCTTCTCCAGCAATCACAGCTGGGTTTCTCCCACCCATTTTCACAAAGCCCTGTGAATCAGCCCACCCAAAAGGCTCTGGCATGAATGAACTGTGCTGGGAATGCCCATGCCCATGGCAGAGGGGATGCTCAGGGCTGCACACCCAGGGCTGCACTCCTGCCACGCTGTCCCCACCCCAGGGAGGAGATTTGCAGCTTCCTCCCAAAGGCACTGGAGCAGAGATTGTCCCCACAGCCCCAGCTCTGCTTGGACCATCTGCAGCAGTGCTGGGTTCCTGCAGCTCTCCATCTGCTCCACTCACAACAGCTGGTGCAGCCAAGGGACTCCAGCACACAAATGACTTTTCCATCACTTGATAAATGACTCCTGCATGCTGACACTCTCCCCATTATTCCTGATTTGGGGCTGATTGTAGATGGAGCCAAGTCAGGAGAACAGTTGGGGTCCAAGTGTGGGTGAGGTGAGCAACCATCCACCCATAGGAACCAACCAGCAGCAGGGAAACTTAACCCTTTGAAAGTCTCTGGAATTCTAGGTCCACTTCCTTCTAGTTTATCACAAGCCCACACAAGTTTCTCAGGAAGTGCTTCCCCAGGTTTTCAGCTCCAGCCTTTCCACTGGCAATAAAGCAAGTCTGTCTGCCCCTTTACTTTTGCTTCATGAGGTGGCAAGGGGGAAGACAGATCTTCCTTGTTCAGAATTTCTCCTGAGCACACAGAGCTCTGAAGGAGACTCAAAACAAACCCAGGCATGACAGGGAAGACAAATAAATTAACAGCTGATTTCCCTTTTGCTGTCTCTTAGCACCTTGCTGCTCCATTAGTCAAGCACACAGATTCCAGTGCAGTCACATGCCATGGGAAGTTACCACCCAGAAGGACTCCAAGACCCCCAGCACAGCAGGTTCCAAGTCAGTTGGGATGCTGAGATAGCAGCAAGAGTGATTTTTAAGAACACAGACTATTATAAGACACAACAAATCTTGAGGTAATACAGCATGAAGCAGCCTCTGACTTTGGGAGCAGAGGGATTTTCCTGGTGTGTGCACACTCAACTTTCCACTCTGAGAGCCCCATGCCCTCCTCAGCAGCATCCAGCAGTTTGCAGCAAATCCCAGGCAAGATCCTCCTCTGGTTCACATAGGGAGCTGCATTTTTCTGGAGTGCAGCAGTCCATAGGACAAGGAAAACACTCCAAGAGCTGATCAGTAGCTGGGAACCTTCCCTGCCCTGCCTCTTTAGTATTCCCTGCACAAGCCTGGAGCAGGTGAACCTCATAAATCCAGTTTACCAGTGCTGCTGCACCATAGCTCATCTTGTAGAACAGGCTGTCCATGGGACCACATTAAACAGAAGCAGATTAAGTAATTCCACAATAAATCCTACCATGAGGTGCAGGTATTTGTTCACCCCCAGTAGATTTTTTTTTTTTACAAAGTCATAAAAACTCCCACAGGCAATTACCAATTCCTACACAAACAGAACCAGAGTAGTGTCACACAAAAGTACCTACATGTCACTCCAACTGAGACATTTTGGACACCCAGAAGAATCTAAAATACCCATGAGGCTGGGGAGGAAAGCAGGTATATGGAATGGGCAAAGGAATGGGCTCTCAGCTTTATTTGGAACAGCCTCTAGCTCCTGGAACAAAGCAAATCCCAATGAAAGCCTTGTGCCTAAGGAATGAAGCTGATAAGACACTGGGAATGTCCAACAGTTGTCACCCCCAGCTGACACAAATCCCCTCCAAGCCCCCTCACAGAAAACAGCAGGTCTCTCATGCCTACAAGCTAAAGTAAATCATGGAATGCTAGAATAGCCTGAATGGGACCTTTAGCTGAAAGGGACCTTTAAAGGTCATCTAATCCAACACCCATGCAATGAACAGGGACATCTGCAACTAAATCAGGCTGCTCAGACCCCCATCCAACCTGACCTGGAATGTTTCCAGGGATAGCACATGCACCACCTCTCTGGGAAACCTGTTCCTGTGTTTCACCACCCTCATCATAAAAAAAAAAAAAAAAACCCAACAAAACCACAAAAAACTTACTTATATCTAGTCTGACTCTACCCTCTTAGTTTAAAAGCTTTACCCTTTGTCCTATTGCAACATGCCCTACTAAAATGCCTGTCCCCACCTCTCTTATGAGTCATCTTTTCATATAAAGAGCCCACAATAAAGTTTCCCCAGAACCTTCTCTTCTCCAGGATGAGCAACCCTAACTCTCTCAAAAGCCTGTCCTCATCGAAGTGCTCCAGCCCCTATCATTTCCATGGTTCTTTCAGGATTTGCTCCAACAGACCCAGGTCTTTCTGGTGCTGAATGCACATTTGCTGGACACTGCCTACACCCTGCCCAGCACAGCCTCTGCAGCCCATCCACCGTGCTGAGGGCTTGGCTTGAAGCTTTTGAGCTCAACATGCCACCTCTCTTCAGTGCTTTTATTTGCTGCTGCCTTCAAAAAGAAGGAAAAGTCATCCTTCTCCCCCATCCCCAACCAGTTTTGGCAGACACACCACCTGCTTGCTGGGCAAGGATCACCTCCCAGGCCAGTGCTGACAGCAGCACTGCAAGCCCAAGGCCAGCACTGGGCACTCAAGCACAAAGAACTGTTCTGCACTTTCCAGAGTTCTACTCAGGACAGTTTTCCTGCACAGTAGGTATCATGTTACACACCCACACTAACCAGAGCAGGCTGGGAGCCACCAGGAACAGAACACAGCACATGAAATAAATAGCCCCCCTGGGCAAGCCTGACATCACCCTGTCCTCCCCTTCCTTGTTTCAGGATGCTCAACTGCATCCAGCACCAGGGATTAAGGGGCTCAGTGATTTATGCCTCATTTCATAGCAAAACTCAGCAACTCTGTGCTAAGCAGGAGCCAGGATAGAGTCAGATTTCCTTGCTGGGGCTGCCAAGGAGTCACTGCAGGTCAGAGGCTGTTTGGTGTTCCTCAGCTTGCTCAGGAAGAGAAAGGAGAGAACTGAGACCAGTTTATCTTTGTATCCCCAACACAGACCCTTAGCTCCACTGTGGCCACTGAGCTCCACTGACCAGCACTCAGCAGAAAGGAGGCAGTGAGGAGTCAGCAGTGAAGAGCAGGGGAAGCAGCCAGGCATCCCTGCAGGAGCAGCCCAGCATTGGCAGAAGGGCTGCAATTGCCACTGCAGAGCTGACCTGACACAGAGCACCATCCTTCACTCAGGAAGGAGTGATAAAGGCAGGACAGGGGCAAAGCTTCCCAAGGGAAAGAGAAAACTTGGGTTTATCTTCGAGGAAAACATTGTCCCTGTGCTTCATGCAGCAAGAAGAGCCCAGCCCAAGTCAGTGCTGTGACAGAGCACTTCCTCACTGACAGACAGAGCTTCTGCAAAGCCCTGTATTTCACAGGGTGCCTTCATGCCAGCTGAAATGAATCAAGGCCAGTGTTGACTTTGATTCAGATGACACATGTAGTTTATGGCTGTTCTGTTGTATGTAATGTTGTATCAGAGCATTAATAACTGAAATTTGGAAAGCCATGAAACAGTCCTGCTTTTTGCCTCTGGAGATGTTTCAAAGCTTCAGAATTTCAAACCCACTTCGTTTCCCTTGACATTTCCTTCCAAATCCCATTAGGACTTGCCAAGACACGAACATCTGGGGTGCCCAGGAGCTCTCAGTGTGCTAATGCCAGGAGCAGAAGGGCTCCAGGTTTGACAATAGAGTTTCCTCCCAGGACATCTCCTGCCCTGCCACACCCAACCTCAAGATCGGCTGGGATTACCTCAGGAGAGCAGCAAAACAAAGACTAATAATCTTCTCCCACAGTATTGACTCCATACTCACAGCTTTTGGAGAGAGGAAGAGAATATAAATATATAAAATTTTATATAAATATTCAGATTCTAGCCCAGGCTTAAGCCCACGCCAACTCTAAACTTGGTCTTTTCTTGCAGGAAATGACAATGCTGATCACGGTATCATCCTCCACCCAGCCTGTTTCCAACCACCACCCCCTTTCTCCCCCTCCCACCCTCCCCAAGCCTGGGAAGGACAACCTGAGGCTGCAGAGGCTGCTGAAGAAGGCAGCCAGGAGGAATGCCAGCCTGTCCTGCGAGCAGGGCAAGCCCTTCCGCTGCAGCCTCTCGCCCGTGAGCGAAGCCAGCCCCGACCAGGAGCGAGCTGAGAGCGCTGCCCCAGCAGAGAGCCCTGAACCCAGGGCTGCCCCCTGTGCCCCCCTGCCCACCCAGCTCTCCATCAGGCCCATCAGCCACCGTGCCCCCTCCCCGTTCAAGGGCAAGCCCTTCACGCTGAAGGTCACCGAGCAGCGGCGCATCGCCGAGCACGTCAGGCTCACCAGCTCCTCGGCCATGCCCCTGCTGCAGAAGCCAGGAGCTCCTGAGGCTCCACAGCAGCCTGAAGGCACAGGATCCCACCTGCCCTCTCCATCTGACCCTCCAGTGTCTGTTTTCCCCCGGCCTCCTCCTTCCAGTAAAGGACGGGCACCAGAGGTTGCCTATGTCACCAGGGTGAACGCTTATTTCCACAGTGTCAAGCCACCCAGGGCTAAGACTCCCACACCAACCCCGACCCAAGGAACTGTCAGCCACGAAGACAGAAGGCCTACTTCCCCAGCACCTCAAATAAGCAGCTCTGAACCATCTCCAGAGCAGACACCCACCTCACCCAAAGACAGCAAGGCCACGGCCCCCTTGCCAGAACCTCCCCTCCCTCCTGCTGCAGGGACAGAGCCTCTGGATCAAGCTCCCAAGCCTGCTCCAGCTGAGAAGCTCAGCACCTCTGATGCCCACACTGATGAGCCTACAACCCATGGAAGTGACACTGAAATATCCAGATCCAAGACAGCTCCTGAATTACCCAAGCAAGACAGAGACATCCTAAATCCACCAACATCCAGTGCTCCCGGGAGGCAAGCACACCCAGCAACAGCAACTCCAGCACGAGCTGATGGTGCCGGGTGCACCTCCACAGACACCAAGGCAGAAGACATCCCTGAAGCCCAGATGACTCCCAGCTCACCCAACACCAGCTGTGCCCCCAAGGCTGAGCCAGCAGAAGCACCAAGACCTCCTGGAACCAGTGCCAGTGGCTGGCATCGCCTCAGGAAGCACTTGATGGTGCAACCAGAAGCAACCAACCTCCCAGAGCCCAAGCCAGAAAAGCTGGGACAGGAAGAAGGGAATAAAGAGGACACTGCTCAAGCAGTCACCAAGCAAGACTGCCTGCTGGTTAAATCCAAAGCCATGAGAATGTGGGATGCCATTTTATACCAGGTGACACTCACCAAGGAGAGGAAGCAGCAAGCAGAAGAGAAGAAGCCACAGAAGGAAGACAGCTTCTTCCTTCCCCGCCGTTTACCCATCCTTCTACACAAGCCACGTTTTGACGCCCGCAAACTGAAGGAGCTGGCTGCCAAACCCATGACAAAGATCAGCACTGTGTTTGAGGTGAGCCACCTTCGACCCAAAGGGGCCAAGGAGCACACCAAGAGCTTCAACAGAACAGCCTCAGGATGGTCAGTCAGCTGAAGGCAGGCTGCTCCACACTGCCAGGGGCACCAGCACAGCCGCAGTACAAGTGTAGGGAAAAAAGGAAATTAAATGAAACCCCTCCAAGCCAGCAGCCCAGTCTGCAGGTTTAAGGGTTGCTCTCCATACAGTTAAAAGCTCAAATGCATAACTGCCCCATCCACAGGTCACAGGAAAACAAACATGTTTGTTTGAAAAAGAGTCAACAACAATCACTGGATGCAGTAGCAGAGTGGAGGGAATGAAGGCACACAGTGAAGAGGACAAGCTGCCTATAGAAAAAAGACCAGTTTAGAGTAGGATAATGGCATCTGATTTTTTTTTGTTGCATTTTTCTAAGAGAGAAATCCTAGGAACAGCAGATGAAGGAATCTGGGTTGCTCCACATCTCTAGGGAGTCTTAGAAAACAAACTCAAAGAGGATCCACATAATCTCTACCTCCTCTACTGAAAGTGTACCCCACATGCATTTGCTGAGAACAAAATGGAAACTTACCCTTCCACCAAGGCACAGACAAGAGACAAAGTTATCCTGCTCTCACCAAGCAGTTCTTCTTCCCAAAAAACCAGACATCATCTGACATCCTCCTAGGCCAGTCTACTAAACACTAATGCACAGAAGAATAACTCTGTTCCAGTAATCCAGTTCTGTTATGTATTTTACCATGTTTCTCTACAATAGCTGATGGTTAATGTTTCCACAACAACCAACAAGACCCTGCTTTAGCATGTGGGTATCCAACTCTGTATTTAACAAGGTGCTGGTTTCTGAGGGGCTCTGCTAACCACATGTAATCTCATTGTCAGGGCAAACATCATGACACTTGCACACCTGTTTGTCCCTGAAGTCTTGAAAAAAAAGAGCATTTAAAGAGAAATCCCCAACTCTGCCCACCCACAGAGACAACTGGGCTTTCCAGTATCACCCTTTACAACCCCACTGCCACTTTAAGCTTGTGAGCATTGAAGTTAGGAGATGGGTTATTTCTGTTTCACAAGGGACCCAGTCACATGCTGGGGTGTTCCTATACAGCTAATATAGGATTGCTGTGTTTAGCCCAAATAGAACACAAAAAGCTGTGTACAGAGTTTCCTTTGTCACATGCAGAGGATATGGAACCAACCAACAGCTCCTCAAGCCAAACTGCAAGCAGACTTAGAAACAAAACAAAGCTCCTTTTGCCTTTTTTGAAGTCTTCCTATTTTGCAGTGATGCTACAAGAGCAGTTCATTTAGCAAACCTTCTCTTAAGCTTTCACTTCACAGGTCTTATCTCTATTCTGTAACCCCTTCCCTACCCAAAGGAAAAAACAATTAGGAAGAATAACCCAATTATCTAATGTGGGGATTTCTTCAAAGCCCCAGTTTTCAAAGAAAAAGGCAAAGAGAGGTTGAAAACATGCCAGTAATCACAAGTGAATCCTAGGTAAACCTCTGCAGGATAATCTAACATTGCTGCAAGAGAAGGCTACAGAGAAACATCCACACAGCAGCACAAACATAAAAATTTCAAGAGTGCAGTATAAAACATGCAATGCAGGTAAAGGCAACCTTAGCAGAGGGTGATGAATGGCACCTTACTGCAGCCCAGCCAGAGGGATGCCTCTGCACAAAGGCCTGCATGCCAAGGGCCACAGCACCAGCACCAAGCAGAGCAGGCAGCGTGGATTACATTTGGGAGAGTAAGTGGAGGTGGTTTAAGAAGCACTTGTGCTTTAAAACAGCTTTTGTCCTGCACCAAGGACAACCACCCAGAGCATCTCACCTGAGGTTTTGCACCTGCAAGGCTGCATTCACACCCCAGCCCCACTGCACATGGAAGAAAGATGGGGAAATGCCACTGGGGAGACCAACTCCCACAAGCAGAAGGAAGGAGACAGAGGAAGGCAGGTCTAGGAGCATGGTTTAGCCCTTTTACCCCAAAAGCAAAGGGCAGAGGCACACAGCAAGTCCTGCAGAGACAGGCCCTGACACAAGAGAACCACAGATGGGAGGAAATATCCTGGTAGGCAACAGATTTCTATCAATGCTGTTCACTGGAAGTCATTGTGGTGTGTTCCAGCCTGAGCTGCTGTGCTGAGGAGGAGAAGGGGAATGCTACTGGGCCCAAAATTTGCCTATTTTTCAATGCTGAACAGCATCAGGCAGTTGCTAAGAGCCCGAATTGATACTTGCAGAAAAACTCTTGTTCCTGCAGTGAGGTCCTGCAGCCCAGGAAGGGAGGGAAGGAGATAAAAAACACACCCGTGTTTAAGCAACTAGAAAGCTGATTAGGTGGTGTAAAGCAAGTGACAGGGGTGAGCCAGAAGGGTTGGGGAGTGACAAGGCCATGACAGTGACCCAGTGGTAGGGAAAAAAGAGGAACATAGTTCAAGGGAGTGCAGAAGAGCTGGGAGCTCAGAGCATACAAAACAGAAATAGCTAAGGACCTAAGAACAGAAACAAGCCCAGCTCCTCCAGCTATCACAGTAGCAAAAACCCCAATACTTCCAGGTGAACAAACCCAGGGAACAACTGTTGTGCCACTGCTGGGAAGGCTGGGTGGATCCTAGGACACCCTGTGACAGTGCCCTGCCTTCCAAGAAAGGCTGCTGGACAAAAACCAGAGCCAAAGGCACTTTTATGAGAAACTCAGGTAGGGCAAACAAAACCTGTTGACAACCTAGCAAAACTTGTCTGCTGTAGAGAACTGAGGCTCAGCAGGTTCCCACCTGGTGCACTGAAACAGACTTCAGGAGAAAGAGGGTACTGATCAAAGGGAAGACCTTATAATAGGTTTGTCAAAGTCACAAGCAGAGAAGCAAGTTGAGGAGGCAAGTTTGTGGACTAAAAACAGCTTCAGGCAGCCTTGGGCTTGTACTGCTGCCCATCTCAAAGGAGCATTCAAAAGGGTGAGGTCTCTAAATGGGCACTACAAAAGGAAAAAACAAGCCTAAACAAACAAAACAATATGCAACACTCAGAAGCCAGCTCCTTAAGGGCAGGAGGGAGGGGAAAAAAGGAACACAGGCCCCTGAAGAATTCAGAAACAAAAGGTGTTTTGTAGCAGGCAGAGCTATTTTAACCTTGGCAATGAAATAAAGCTTCTTTTTTACAGTAGGAAAAAAAAAAAAAAAAAAAAAAGAGAATGAGCTTGTTTTCACCCTCAACTTCCTCTCCACTCATTGTGCCAGATGCTGCCCAGTTGGAGCCAACCAGTTATCACCTCCCTCTATGCCATTCCTCCTTATTGCCACAACCCTCTACTATCATCCACTCAAGATAACACCAGGATATCTATGAGCATAAAAACAACAGGAACATGAGATCTACAGATCATTTCAAGAGAGCACAGAGACAGCAACCCAGCTCTGCCTTCCCCTTGCTGCACATCAGAGAACTGTCCTTTCTGCTCTGTTGGTCCACCCAGTGCAGCAGATGTTCACATCCTTCCTGCTACAACCTCATTACACACTGATTCCAAGAGGTCACTGAAGTCATTAGCAGTTTTCTCCCTGATTAATTCAGTAAATCTGGGAATTAGACCCCAGAAGCATTTGAATTTCAGAAGTACATCAGCCCCCATGCTCACCCAGAATAACCTCCAGCTCTCTCTACTCCTTGCAACTTAAGAGAGCATAAGGAAAGACAGCACAGAGAGACCATTCCTTTGAACTAGCAAAGGCAAACATCTTCACCCCAAGCAGCAGCAGCTGAGGGACCTGCCCAGCAGACTACAGAGGTGTCCAGCTTCCCAGCAGCATCAGAAGGGCAGAGACCACAACAAGCCCCTGCTGTGTACCCACTCTGTTCCAGCCCAGCCAGCCAGGCCCAGGAGCAAGGCTCCAGCTGTTCCCACACAGCACCTTCCAACTCAGCCCAAGTGCTGCTGGCAGAAAAAACCCCAGCCTCCTGCCAGAACAGCCCAGGAGTTTGTTAGCCAGGGCAGAGGCACATCCCACCTACCTGGTTAATGAGTTCTCCAGACACACTATGGCTCTGCAGCATCATCTATCAACACCTTCTTGTACTGCCCGTGGCCTGTGGCAACAAATTTATACTTTTTGCCAGAAGGAATGGACTGCACAGGAGAGAAAGGAAGAGCCAAAGTCAGCATTTTTTGCCATTAAATAGGCAGTCAAAAATCAAATACCTAAAGCCAGAGGAGCACATAATCCAGTTGCCTTTAATTCCAGAGGGCTTGGAGACAGCCCCTGCTGTACTGCCCTCTTGCCTCCTTCACACAAACTCTGCACAGATCCATCACCACCTTCTGCAAGCATAAGGTAACACAACAAGAACAGGATCTGCAGTGGGAAAGAAGATGCAGTGCAGGCAGTGTGAGGGAGGGCTCAGCTAAGAGCCCAGACCCCAAGCCAGGGCTGTTTTTATATCTCTCCATGGCAAGAGACTGTGGGATTTACCAGATACTGGAAGTTTCAACACAGGAACTGACAAGATACTTTGATCTTCCTCTCCCAGCCTAGACAGTTTGAGCAGTAGCTGCTTGCTGCATTTTAGAAGACATTTCCACAAACATTCCCACAAAACCCCAGATCCATCTGCAAGTGATATTGTATTAGGTTCAGTTCCACTCAGTTTTGCACGTTTTGTTTACTCTCAGTGCCAGAAAGCATAACAAGAGCAAAATTACTCAAATTTGTAGTTCCATTTGAGCCTAGAAAGCTGGGACTCCCAGCTCGTGGGCTGAGAACAACATGCCATTCAAGAGACCTTTCAGAATTACTGGATATAAGAGTATTTTTGCCCCCATTTTCACTAGAACTGAACCAACAGCAATTTACTGTTAGGAAGAGCTCCTAAGCATGCAATTCCATTGACAGACAGAGGCAGCCCTTGTCCCCACAGAACATCTTCTCAATAATTCCAACCAGCCACCAGCTCTTTTCTTTTTCAGCAGGGCAAGTGCTCTCACACTCACAGACACCAACTCACCTTGACACTGCTCTCAGGTTTGGGACTCCCCTTCTGTTCCCAAAGGCTTCTTTTACTCATGATGTCTCCAGCCACAATATCCTGAGAAAATGATGTTTTCATTACCCTTCACTGCTAATGCTGCTGAACGTGTCTTTGTTCACATCCATTTCCAACCCACACATCTGACCTCCTTCTCTTTTATTTATAATATCACATCATCTGACCTATAACAGCTGCTGCAAAAACCCATGACTATGAAAATATCTTCTTGTTCCCAGTATCTCCTATGTTTTCCTATCACTCTTCCACAAGAGTTTGAATTAGCTCCAAGATGTTTATTTTCTTCAGTTCATTAACTATTTAGGACATGTAAACATCAAGGCTTCTCCACCATAAGGAATTCTGCTCTCATAAACACAGATTTGCAACCAATGTGTTACAGAACCAGCCTCACCCACAACAACCAGAGAGTGAATTTGCTGAGAGCAATACATAATACTCCCCACATTTTCCAAGTTTACAATATTTATCACCTCAGTACTAGATGCAACTTCATGCTTGAGAACTGGAGCTCAGCCCAAGCCCCTGCAGGAGACACAAGCATTCTCCCCAGCAGCTGATTTTATTCCCATTTCAAATTAGAGCCTCAACCAGCAGCACAGAGGTTTTCCTGGATGTACCACAATTGTGAACCCTGTCAGAAAAGCTGAACCTCCAAGGGGAAAAGCCTTACCACATGATGGAAGACCTCCAAGATTGATACCTTTGAGGCTTGCAGGCCCCACAAACAAGATGTACCAACAGGATAAACAAGGACAATGCACATTGTGCCCAGGGACCAGTCCCTGCCTCCAGCACAAGCCAGGCAAGTCCTCCAAGGGCCATACCTTACAGGGTGAGGGCTTCACAGCAGACTGAGCTGTGACCTCTCCAGTCTCCCAGAGGCTTTTTGTGCTGGCTACCATCATGCTCGTGGTGGGAAGGTCAAGAGAAGGCTGCCGGACAGGTTTTGGAGCCTTTGTGGAGGTCTGGAAAATAAATGGAGATGGTTTGCCATCAGAGTGTGCCTCCTGATTATTTTTAACTCTGGAAGGTCCTTGGAGATAAGGGATTGTAAAAGGAGACTTGTAGGGTCCTATTAGCTCCTGTCAGATACACCCACTCTTTAAGCAGAGAGCATGAAAAAACAAGCAGAGCTTACTAAAGAAAACTGCTTTATGTTGTGGAGGGACACTCAGACAGGAGCAAGGAGAGCTCCCATCCAAGGGAAGACAACTTAGCTGTCATCTCCCAGATGGCTAAGAGGCATGGTGGGAGAACACCAGCAAAGAGGGAGGCTGGGGGCAGAGACAGCACAGCAACCCACCTCAATAGCCTGTGTGTACTGCTCCAGCTTGTCATCAATCTTGGACACGGGCAGGGGGGGCTGACTCTTCTTGATGCTGTTACTGCAGAACAGAGAGGAGGATTAAGGAGCTCCCCCAGTGCCTCAGGAGGAAGGGAGGACTTTGGGGGCCACGAGCAGCCTGACACTCCAGCCCTTCCCCACAGCAGGGCCTGCTGAATCTCCATTTGCAGCAAGTGACCTGCTTCACCCCGAGGCCAGCCCTAGAAATAAATACCTTTTCTGTATTGAGCGGTTCAGCGACTCAGTTCTGTCTGTGATCTGCAGGGGAGAAAAGACAAAGAGATAACTCTTGCCCATGGACCTCAGAGGGATGCAGGTCACCTTAGCTGACCACTTCTTGGCCCTCATCTCTCACCCATATTTTGGTTAGAAATCCCTCACTCAGCTCCCATGTTTCCCTACTGATCAGAGAGACAGTGAGCATTCACTTTCTTCCTTCTTTCCAAGCAGGGGAAGAGAATCCCAACCAATTTCAGGGGCAAACCAACAATATGTGAATTGACTGACAGCTGAAACACCAACCAAGACCATTTTCTCTATATCCTCTAGTGAAGGAGAAGGTCTCTCTCAGACCTTTAGCTTCCTAGCCAGACACAAAAGGGGAAATGGCAAGTACAGAAAGACAAGGGGCAAAACTAAAGGCCACATCTGCAGAGAAGCCAAGCATGGGAGCAGCACAGGCATGAGTTAGGTCAACTTATCCACACCAGAGAAGCACACAGACAGGGCAAATCAGCACATGGAGCCACCTGTGAGGCAGCTCTTCATGTCAAGCCATCAGGAGAGAGTTTTGCACCAGAGGCTCCTGTGCAATAACTCTGGCAGAGACAGGAAGGCAAGCAAACACTTCACAACCACTGCAGGAAAGGAAAGCTGAAATGTTGCTAAACCTTGTGACTCTTTCATGCCCCAGAAAACAAGCATACAGAGAGAAAAATCACCTTGAAGCCAAAGGGGGGGCTTTCTTAACAGCAACTCCCACAGAGTCAAGGAGCAGCAACCAAGTAAAAAGGAGCTTTCTCCCCCTGTAAAACTGCTGCCTGTGCCACAGGAAACATCACCTACCAAGTCAGCACATAAAAAAACAGCACTAAGTGATCCTGTAAAATGCTTTCAGGATGCCAGTGCTAAATTTTAGCTAAACAGAAGACAAGGCAGTGTCACACAGGGGACACATTAACCAGCTGTGCCACGAGGCCCATTAGAGAACAGCCAAATAGTGCAACCCTGGCTAGCAGAGATGGCCTGGGGAGAGTCAACTCTGCAAGGGGCCCCCACAGCAGCATTCCAGCCAGCTCTCTCTGCTTGCTGCTGTTTGCCTCTGAGCCATGCCTCCAGAGACTTCACCTTGCTCACTGCCAGGGCACAGCACCAATCTGAAAGGGCAATCTGGCAGATCTTGGCCTCAGCTTCCCAAGGACCTGTCAATAGGGAAAAGCCTTGCCAGCCCTGCCAGGGAGATGGAGTGCAGGTGCAAACACCCCCAGGCACTCCTGGAAGGTCATGAACGAGCAGCAGGTTAAACAGAGGGGCCCAGGAAAAGCTGTAAGTGACAGAGTACCTCAGTGTGACACTCTAGGTAGGAACAAACGTTTGGAGACCAGCTCCCCTCACCCCCAGCATTCCTGTGCAGTGAGAATGGTGCACTTCCCTAGCCCTGAGCACTTTCTGAAGAAGAAACCACAGCCAGCCTCAAACTCAGGGCTCACAGGCAGCCTGTGACAGAGCAGGAGTGGTACAAGACTTCCCCCTTGCCTCCAACAGCCCTATTTCAGTTCACCCTCTGAACCCCAACCACCCCAGCACCCCACAGCCCAACATCAGCCTGCCCCAAACGTGTACCAGCCACAGCTGGCAGGGGAACACCATGACTGCAGGTGCTTTTGTCTCCCCACTGCAAGCAGGGCTTCTGCTGAGCCTCCTGTGCCAAAACCCCTCCTTGGTGGCCAATGTGTTTAGCTGTCAGTGTTCACAGAGCCCTGCTAGCTGGGGTGTAAAAATCATCCTTCCTTTGGAAAGATTCCAAGCTCTGACTTTTCCTGAACAGCTTTACATCCAGTTTAATGTGTGTGTGAGCTCTGACATCACCATTATAAAACAGAGAGACTCTATTTCTAAACCTTTCCCTGGGCTAATCCTAGCAGCAGCAGATGAGGTCGAGAAGCTGTGTGTGTTTTGGGGTTGAAAAGAGAGAAGTTTCAGCACATATAAGTTGCTGAAAGCATTTTCTACATTTTCCCACCAGTCCCAGTTCATGAATATGCTTTGGCTGCCCCCACCACACCTTCCAAACCTGGCATTAGCACCCAGCCTGCATCCACACCCACTCTGCCTCCCCTTTTCATTTGACTACAAAATGGATTCTCCACTAAGAGCAAGAATCTGATGGCTGCAGATGATGAAACCTTCCTCTTGCCATCTATTTACTGATGCAAAAGGAAGCACTCATTCAATCATCCCCAGTCAGGAAATATTGAGTAAGCCACAAATAGCACAAAACTAAATTCAAAAAATGCAAAGATAGTTCTAACAGCAGCTGAACAGGCTACACAAACTCCTCACCATCCCTCACTGCTACAATCAAAAAGGTTAGGGCTGACAAAGACAAAAAAAGCCACTCAGTACAGAACCACTTATCTGTATCTATTGTATTCAAAAGCACACACACAACACTGAGGATTTGCAGTAAGTGCAACACAAGTCATAAGATGCAATTCAGAGGGTGTTAATAATGGAAGTTTCACAAGAGCATCAGTGCAGACAGATGTGATTGGGAAGGACACAATGCTTCAGAGATCAGAAATCCCCCTTTGTTTAAACAACTTCAGTCATACATTTTCCCTAAGTTAGAGAGAAATGTCACTGTTTCAGTTGTGGGGGGGTTTTCCCCTTTGGAAGGGAAATTTCATTAAGATTAAGTTCTTGTGAATTTTGTTAAAGACTACACAAGTTGAAAGCACAGGTAGCTCAGTATCACAATATTGCCTAGAGACCTCAATGAACTTTAGACTTTCAGAGTGATTGCTACAGCCTCCAGGAGCTCAAGCCAGCAAAGCAGGAGGAGAGGAGGCTGACAGCCCCAAAGACAAGGCAAAGTGCTCAGGCAGTTTGTCTCAGCTTGTAGCAGGACAGATAATGGGATTCACACCCCACACTGCTGTAAGCCTGGATAATCTTTCCTCATCACTAGCTGTCAGGACAGTTGTCCTGCATCCAGAGGGGCCCCAGGAACACAAACCTTTGTGGAGCACACTGCAGTGTGGTCAGAGCACAGCTCCTCCTCTTCCAGGCTGGCAACACTTGGGGCCTTCTGGCGTTTCTCTGGGGTTTCTTCCTCTTTCTCTCCATCATTTCGCCTTCTCTTCTTTTCCTGAGTGCAGCAAGAGAGCAAGCCAGGAAGTAGTGAGTGGCTCAAACTGCTTATTATGCAACAACAGTGATTTTTCCCGTCTCCCAGGCTTCCTGCTTACACTGAATAAACACAAAGCACAGAAACTTTGAGTTAACATTATCTAATTTGGAAGCATTCAGGAAGAAGCTCATATGTCATTTGAAGAGGGGGTAGATATCAGAAATTTTGCAGGTTCAAGAATCCCAAATGGTATGAAAAGGGGTCCTTGCAGCTATAAAGATCTCTTACCACAATCAGATTAATTTATCATTTAGAGGCCAAAAGGAGAGAGAGAAGCTGCCTTTAGAATAAAGGGTTGGAAAGAATAACACACAGCTCAAAAGCAAAAATCTTACTGGCCCCAGACAGTCAAAATCCATTTACCAGTGATATTTGAAGCTCAGCCCCCTAACTTGCACACCACTTGAATTTCAGCTTTGTCTCTTCCCCTCCCCTTAACCAGGAATTATCAGAACAAAAAAAAAAAAAACCAAAAAAAAAAAAACCTCAGCTGGGAGCAATGCAAGGCTAAGAGATTTATCAAAACAAAGTACTCCAAAGGTGTGATAAAGGCTGGGGAGAGAAAAACAAGCAGTATAATTTTAGATTTGAGTTCTCCTGTAAAGCCACTCACTGCCCACGAGGCTACAGCAGAATTGACATTTTCCTCCTCAGTATGGTGGGGACATGGCAAAGCCACCACAAACTCTGGGAGCAAACACAGCACCCTCACAAAAGGGCAGAGGCTGCCTGCAGTGAGCACAAGGCACAGCACACAGGCAGGGCAGCACCAGCCCCAGGTTATGCCATGAAAACACATCCATGTCTGCATGGGCTCCACTCCCAGCAGCAATGGTGAGCCAAGGCACAGGAGAGCAGCACCAGCTCTTGGGAAAGAAGAGGTCAGCCCCTCCTGATCCCACCTCTTGTTCAGCTTGTTCCTCTTCCTCCTGCTCCTGAACCTCTTCTTCCTCCTGGCACAGCCTCTCTTCCTCTCTGATAACCATGTTCTCCTCTGGGCTTTCCTGATCCAGCTGGATCTGCTCCAGTTTGACTTCAGCTTCTCTCACACCACTGTCCTCTTCTTCATAGGACTGTCTTGGAGACCTAGAGGTAGGGGAGAGATCAAAGAAGAAAATCACAGTTTTGAGCCTTCAGACACCATAAGGTACTTCAGACCTCTAGAAATCAAATTTTATCACTTCCCCAAGCCTACAGTGTGCTGGATATTCCACACCAAGGGCTCACAGATGTAACACCTCACTCCCCCAGTTCAAATATCCAAGACTCAGCTCATCTAAGAGCTGTGGCAGAGCTGAAGGTATCTGCACATTACCAGCATCATGAAGGGCAAAACCCACAGGAGAGCAGAGAAGAGCCCTCTACTCAAACCCCTGGCAGAGAGGGCACTGCTCCCATGATGTGCTGCTGGCTCCATTCCTGCCTGAATTCCATTCCAAACCCCAGGTGCACCAGCACATCCTGCAGTCCTGTACACAAACACAAACCTGGGGCTGTCCCCATGGCTCCCAGCATTAATTCAAATTCAAAGGGCACCAAACACAGCCCTTCTCTACCCAAACTCATCTTCCAGGTTCACAGAGTCTCTTGCTGGAGGAGAACCCAACCAACAACACATGAACATGCTTCTCAAGCTGAAACTAAACTTTAGGGCAAGGCTGCAGAGCCATTCCCCTAGAATCATTTCATGGGCAAGGCACAGTGCTTCCCAAGCAATGCTGTATTGGCACCTGATCCCAAGCCTCAATTCTGCCCACTGGAAAAAATTACACCTCCACTCACATCACTCATCTCATATCCCAGCAAAACAAAGGAGTTCCAAAGCAGATGGGGTCACCCCCTGGCTTTGGGGCTTAAAAAACCACAATGGGTTTGGTACAGAATTGCTCCAGGTCCCCAAGAGGAGACCCAGGAGGATGTTTGTGCAATCAGCTCTGCAAAAGCAGAGCAGCCCCTGCCTTTGGGCACAGGGACACTGGGAGGACAGAACCCCAGAACTCTGACTGGCTCACAGCCACACACCAAGCTGTTATTGCCATCTTACTTCCCCAGCCAAAAGAGCTTTCTCCTCCCACCCAGTTCTTAGAAAATCACCTAGCCTGAGAGAGCAGGGCTAGAGAGCTGGCTAGCAGGCAGCTGCCAAAGGGCAAGGCTGACTCACTGCTCCTCCCTCAACAGGCAGCACCAAAACACAAAAACAAGCTCCAACAAGACCTTTCCACCCACCTCTCTGCTGCTCTGAGCTCTGACACAGGTCAGCTACCACCCAGCCCTCCACACTGACCACAGAGGGAAAAAGGTCATGCACATGGAAACTCACTTGTCTTGTTTCTCATCATCCTCTCACCAGGAGCAAACAGGCTCTGAAGGCCCAGGAAGCCAGCAGCTCTCCACCAGGGTGCCAGCAATGTCTCCAGCTCAAGAGCAAGCTCATATTAAAAATTAAGGCCAGCAAACACAGTGCAGCCTCTAGGATGCCTCTCACACCAATGTTGGATGGGAGGCAGTCAGGCTGGCACAGCTTCACCTTCTCACACACCTGACAGCACAGCTCTCAAAGAGGAGAACCAGGACCCAAACCAAAGTGTGCCTTAGCACCACAGCCCTCAGGGGACACAGGACATGGTTTAGCTCCATCCAAGAGAGAGCAGCTGTCTCCATCCACTCTTTCACAGCCACCACTTAAAACCCAGGATTTGCTTCATCTTCAGTTAAGCAGGACTGAAGTGAGTTGGGAAATCCTGAGCACAGCACTGCTTGTGCCAGCACAGGGCATCACAGGCAGACACACACAACCTACCTGTGCTCACACCACTCTCCAAGCTCCTTTGGATGAAGCAGGTCCCCAAGGACAAAGCTGCTGAAAAGCAGCCCCTACTATGAAGCAAGCCCAAACTCTGCAAAAAGCCTGCCCCCAGCAAGCCCAGAGAGCCTGAGCCCCTTCAGCTGCCTCTCCCAACCAGCCTCAGTCTACAGCTCCAGCTCCTCAAGTACCACCTCTCACTGATGGGCTTCACCTCCCCTGCTCAGCACCCTCCCCTCCCACTACAGCATAAACACAAGCATCCCATAAAAACCCAATGAGAAATACCTGGGGAGGATAATGTTAATTCCAACTAATTCTGTTTTGAAGGCCAAGGAGGGAATAGCAGTAGCCTTTCTTTCCAGAAAAGGGGGGCTGGAAAAAGAGGCAGCAAACCAAAAAGCAGATGATTTCTAATTGCTCCCACAGATGTTATGATCACATTGTGCTGAGCCTTGGAGGTGCTTGAGAAGTGCTTGTGGGATCAGGGCTGCAAAGGTACAGCTTGCAGCGTGGTTTAGCCACAATGTTTGGAGAAAAGTAAGAAAACTTTGAGCTCTTTTTATTTATTCAGCAGTAAATATTAATCTTAAGCATTTTTTCAGTCACAGCATAGTTTCAGTTAGAGAGGACCTTTAAAGGTCACCTAGTCCAATCCCTCTGAAATAAGCAGGAACCTTTTCAATCAGATCAGGTTTCTCAGAGCCTGACCTTGAATGTTTCCAGGGAAGGGGCATCCACCACCTCTCTGTGCAAAGAATTCTTCATGGTAAAGAAGAGGCCATGCCAAAAATTCCCCACAAATTCAAGCTGCCAAGAAAGCTGAGTCACAGAGTTCATGTGCAGGTAGATGGTATCCAAGGGAAGTGGTTAAGGCAGGAGTTTGGTTTAGTTCTCCAAGGGAGGAGTGATGGGAGATGGGGACTGAGCAGCTGGCACACAAGCACCTCTCAGGGCTCTTTGCTGCCTCTTTTTCCCTGCTGGAAGAGGAGTCAGGCACAAGGTGGGCTGGGGCCATAACACCCACTATGCTGACATGAGCCAGGAAGCAGCAATAACTTAGAACAGCTTTTAAGGCTGGCCTGGATTATGTTAGAGACCATTTCAGCCCCTGCAGCAGCTCAGGTGGCTTAAATCTGCTGTTGTCACTCCTCCAAACCCAGGCGTCCTGGCAGGCTGCCACTGCTTGGAGCACAGAGCTCAATCCAAACACCCCCAAAGCTTGGGGCCATCCCTGGGCCAACCCTGCCTGCCAGCCCAAATGGCAGAGAGCTTGGGGCACAGAACTCAATCCAAACATTCCCAGAACTCAGGGCTGTCCCTGGGCCATCCCTGCCTGCCAGCCCAAATGGCAGAGAGCATCTGGCCAGGGGTGCAGGGCCTGCTCTGCCCTGCTGATGCTCCAGACTCTGGCCTCATTCTTGCACATGCTAGACTGGTCCTGGGTTTGGTCACCCCTCCTTTTGCTGGGGCCATGGGTGCCCCTGCCCTGGTTCATCTGTGTCCTGCCCACCTCTGCTTGCGCTGCTCGAGCTTCTGTGACCAGTCACTGAACCCCTCATCTTCCTCCAGCTCTGAAGTCCCTGATGGCTTGAAGTCATAGCTGAAACACAGCAAGAAGGAAAATTAGCATTGAGAGGCATGCAAAAAACCTGGTCTGAAAGAGCCACAGCCTGACACTGTCCTTTTCTCCTTCCAGTTATTACATTTATTCTTCTCCGAGTGAGCTGTACTGTTGAAGATGGCCATGGCAAAATCATTCCAGGATTTGTGGCCCTGGCCAAAAATGAGTGCTGAGGCTAACAGAAAAGCTCCCAGGGAGCAAGGGAGACTGGCTGAATGCTGTCAGAAAACTGCCTGCTTCCCTGTGTCCCTCTGCAAACACAGAAGCACGAAGCCAGCAGAGCCCCATCATCACCACTCGAGCTGATGTCCATCCCTCTGGCTCCCAAGAACACTCCTGTCTTTCCTGCAAACCCTCTGCTCTCCTGACTATTCCTGGTTTTCTTTAGTGGGGGTAAGGGAGAACAGGAGGTTCACTGTCCCTTTAGAGCAAGGAAATGCAGGGGTGGGTTTGAACTCAAGGAGTGACATGGATGGGATGAGTCCCAGCGTGGGAAGAGCCACAGGAAGGAGGGGGCAGGATGTACACAAGAGGGAATAAAGCTTTTCAGAAGATTAATAGCCAGGGCTGACCCTGGCTGCATGAGCAAGCCCAGGTGGCTGTCAGCAGCTGTAAACAAAACCAGGGAATGGCCAGAGAAGAAGAAACATCCTTGTGGTTGAGCCTGGCCCTGCAAGCTTCAGCATCACGGAGCAGGGATCAAAACCCTTCATTTTAGGAGTTGTGCTTGTTCTTGTCTCTTAAGCACTCAATGAAATTTGGGCAATGCCAATGCTCCTGCAGGGCCAGCACACCAACAGGACTGGAGTCTGCAAGCTGGGCACACTGCTGTGGGCCTGAGGCTGCTCACAGCACCAACCAGCACAGCAGAGACCAGAGATCTCATCTGCTGTTTTAAGGACCTTTTCAAATTATTTCCTAGCCCCCACGTGAAGGGGGGTTGGAGAAGCTAATGACTATTATTTCTTTCCAGACCTGTCTGTTTTTAGAGCAGACTGCAGCAGTTTTGCCTGCAGAATAACACCATGTGTATTTCCACAAAAGATTGTGAAGATGTTTTGCAATGCTTTTATATTAAAAAAAATAAATTAAAAAGTCCTGAATAATTTCGGGAGTATCTTGAAAAAAAACATATTCTAATGGAAAAAGAATAGGTTTTATAGGTTTTCATAAATAACTTTGGCTATTTTTCCAGTAAAATGAAGATGTTGCTTCTCTGTAACTCCAAATCCTGCCATCACTTTTCCATTGTTCGATAGATTTAGAAATAAATTGAATACATAAATAGTGGCAAGACTGAGGACTCTGAGACATGAATTTGGCAATTCAGAGTGCAGACTAGTTTTTGTGCCAGCCCCATGGCTGCTGAACCATGGACGTGGGCAGGCTGCAGTAGGATGTGGTGTGGGATGCTGGGGATGTCATCCCATCCCTTCTCCAGGTGTTTCCTCTTTGACAGCAGATAGCTCAGCATCTCCATAAATTCCTCTTGAGCTATTTCCATTTAGGACTTTCTCCATTAAAGCACAAAGTTAATTTTAACCCTTGGAGCTGTGAACTGCACCAGCTCAGGCGCTGCTTCACGCTTCCCAGGGCCAGGGCAGCATCCTCCGAGGCAGGAATGGGAAGCCCAGCCAGGAGAGGTGATTCCTTGCACTGTGATCTGCCTGGGGTTGTACATCACATCCTCAGGCACATCTGTCTCTGCACGTTTCAGGAAACTCGATCACGTTTGGTGTAGGATGACTCCCAAGCTGAAATCTAACCAAGCACTGAGAGCACTGGCAATGGGAACTCCCGCCAGAGCCCAGCCTGCCCCACGCTGTCCCGGTGTAAACTCTCAGGGCAACAAAACCCCCAACCTCCAGCCAAGAAAACAATCAAAGCAGGACTGTCTTCAAAGAAGAAAGCACACTATTTGTTAGTGCTAAATCCCCCAGCCCAAACCCATCCGAGAGCTTCCCCACCTCCCCAAACCACGCCAGAGAACAGGGGCACCCACTCCAGCGGTTTGCTGCACAAACCCCTTGGCAAGGACAAAGTGTGCTGCTGAAGGACTTCCCCACGGGTATTTCTTACTGGTTTTCCTGTGCCAGAGCCGCACTCTCCGAGCAGGGGACGGTGCCATTCAGCCCCTCCTCTGCCTGCGACCGCAGCGCCTTCTCCCGCTCCCGCCGCCGCCGCTCTCTCGCCGCCTCCTCCTCATCTTCCACGCTCCACTGTGCTGTCAGCCTGCCAAAGAGGGAAAACCCATCTTTAATGCCACTAGGCAGCCCTGTGAAACCTGGGAACAATCCTCTGGGGTCCCGCAGCACGCCGGAGCCTTCTGCAGAGGAGTGCTCCCACCAAGAGCGGGGATGCTCAGAGCGCATCCTCTCCTCCATCAGCGCAGCGGGACTGCCGGACGGGCAGGGACAAGGTGGGACACAGGGACTGGGATAGGGCTGCGGGAGAGCCTGCCAATCTCTAGGAGGAAGATGTGGTACATATGCCCTTCCTCCCAGACCAGCCACCTGCCTGCGGGCTGAAGCCCACTGGAAAGCACACGCCCTGCAAAAACAGCTTTGCGCTCCCAGAAGGGTTTGTAAATGGTCCTGCAATGCTGCAAGACGCCTGAAGGGTCTGTAAAGTGCTGTAAGAGATCCAACACCTTCACCTCAAGCTTTGGCCCACGGAAGGCAAGATCTGTACTCTGGGGATGAGTTTCCTTAGGCAGCTGAGCTGCTCCTGCCTGACCAGGAGCCAAGGAAACAGTGGCAGAGGGCAGCACCTATGTCCTGCTCTGCCTGGCTTCCTGCCACCCCTGTGGAGAAGAAAAACTTGCCCTGGCTTCTCCCAGACATCTCAACTGCTGGATAATAACGCCTCTGTCAGCAAAACAGCCTCTTGCATCCCCAAGGAAGTGATAAGGCACATTCCTTCTCTGGTGACAGCGCCAGTCAGGTCACTCCCCAGGTGGGGTCTGCTCCTGCTCCACTGGCAGCACCAGCCGAGATTCAGGCAGAAAGGGACACGTCCTGGGGTGGCCACCACTCCCCCAAAAGGGCCTGTGATAGCAGCTGCAGCTGGGCAGGTCTGATTCGTGGTACACAGGGCTGATGCTGGAGCAGATGCCTCCTCACCCCACTCACCTCTGGCTCTGCCAGGTCCAAAACACACACAAAAGCTGCTTCCCCTGGCATTTTCGAGCCTGTTTACAGAAATGTCTTTCAGGAAGGCACACACATGGGAGCTGGGAAGTCAATCTCCCAGCAGCAGCAGGACCCAGCCCAACCTGCACATCCCCACCTCAGGCACCCTCTGAGGACCGTGGTCCCCTCAGGATGAACCTGCTCAATGGGACAGACAGTGCAACATTATTTAGATTGGAACAAAGAGCCTGTGGAAAGGAAAATGGGGAAAAAAACCACTGAAATTACTTAGTTGAGACTTGTTTCAGCCCAGCTTGAGTGGATGAGGGGCAGGTCTCAGCTGGCCCCAGGAGTGCCACTCTGCCAGCCTGCCCAGCTTTGCCCTCAGCCTGGACCATGAAGCACGTGAGAGGGCCTCACTTCACCATGGGTCTCACCAAAAAGCTGCTTGCTTTTGAAGCTCAGAACAGATACCTCCCTCTCTCAGTAACAGGGTGGGGAAAAGCCCATTGGGATTAATTGATGAAAAATGTAGCCTTTCTAATTTTACCATGAACCGTGTTAACCTTTCCAAGGAAGAACTCATTCAGAGCCTATTTTACTCTGCAGTGCCAGCAGGACTGCTGAGCTTAGCCCCAGCAGCACCCCTTTGCACAGTGATCCCACCACCACCCTGTCAGGAAGCTGAGGATGACCCCAAATCACTGCCCTCCCAAACTCCCACCTGCCCCAAGGCAGCAAAGCCCAGTTGTGAGTCCAATGCCCATGCCTGCTGTGCCCATGAGCAGCAGGGAACAAAGCAGCCCCCAGCACCAGCCCAAGAGAATGCTCCACTGCCCTGTAGTTGCTGCCTCCCTCATTTTGGGTGGGGTCTTCCTGCAAGCACCAAATTCAGCTCTTTCCCTTTTTACCCCCTCATCGCCCCTGGCCACCTTGGTCTCCATGAGGAACAAAGCAGACCCAGACCAGAGCCTGGGCTCCCCTCCTCCCTTCCCTACTCATCCCACACTCCTATTTATTATTTTTCCTCAGGTTCCCATAGAAACCCTTGTCTGTGGACCTGGCAGGAAGCCACCATGTTGTTGTTTTTTTTGGGTTTTTTTTTTAATATATAAATGAAGTCATTCATTAAACTCTGCCATGATCTCCCTCCCTTGTGCGACAGCCCCAGATAGTCTCCAATTCAGAAAGGCTCTTAACCCCCTCTCACCCACAGAGAAACAAAGTCCAGGTTCATGCCAGAAGTTAGATTTTGATTGAACTCCCTCCCTCCCTCCTGCAGTTCCTTGGGAAGCTGCTGCAGAGGCAGTGCTCCACCAACACCCCCAGCTTGGCCAGGGTGCTCTAGGGAGCCTGGAGGGGGGGTCCCTTCTCAACCACATGAGCTTTCCACACTGTGAGAGCAGCCCTGGTTGGCAGCCCTCTCCTCTCCCAGTTGGATGTGACTAACTCTCTCCCCATGACCTCACCGGCTCGCTATGCTGTCCCTGCACCCCTCGAGCGGGCTGAGGACAGGGCTGGGGCGGCCGTGCTGGGGAGAAGGATTTTCCTGCAAAAGCAGAGAATGACTTTCCCAGCTCCCTTTGCCACGGAGCAATCCAGCTTTGTCACAGAGCAATCCCAGCTTCCAGGCTGCCGTGCTGGGATGTGTCTCAGACACTCTGAGCATCCTGGGGGGCTGCAATGCTGGGTACAGTATGCCTATAAGGGCTGCAGATAAAGCCCCCACCAATGCAAAAATACCAGCAGCCTCCAGCAAACACCTAAACCGAGTTCATTTTCAGATTCTGAGCTCTCTGCCATGCTCAAACAGGGGAGTGAGGTTTAGTAAGTGATGTGTTGGGGTTCAGTAATCACACTGACAAGCACAGGAAAAAGGACGATTACTTTTGGACTGACCTAGCAGCACAAATATTTATCTTTAGTGAAAAACAAACAAAACAAAACGAAGCAAAAAAAAAACACAAGCAAATGAGAAACTAAGCCTTGCCAAAGCCCTTGTGTTTGGGTCAGCTACAGGGGTTTGTTGGACCCCAGACAAAATGTGCCATTTCAATTTGGACAAGCACAAGTGTAAGCAGGGGGTCAGCTGTTAAATTGCCTTTAGAAGCAAAAAGGTGGAAAGATTTAATTTCCAAATGGTTCCATTTACTAAAACGGGGCCATGGTCTCCCTTTTGCTCTAATTGTTCCCAACTACATTCAGTAATTCAACGTGCTCAGCCCACAGTGGTATTTCACAACCATCTTTCCCAATTCTAGAAATAATTACCCAGCGCTCCAGGATCAGGCTGATCCCACGTT
Organism: Sitta europaea; assembly: GCA_013400255.1. Classification (NCBI taxonomy): domain Eukaryota; kingdom Metazoa; phylum Chordata; class Aves; order Passeriformes; family Sittidae; genus Sitta; species Sitta europaea. The sequence goes on from VXBS01008575.1 coordinate 57,512, forward strand.
CCCTCACCTCCAGCCAGCACTGTTCCAGGTTGGTCCCAGGCTGGGGAAGTTTGGGGAAGAAGCAGACTCATAGCTGCCAGTGGGACCAAGAGTTCTCAACTTCATTTCACCCATCACAGGATGGGGAAATGGAAAGCAAGACTTGAAGATTGAGGAGTTGCAAGATGAGTTAGAGCATGCTACACTCCTGCATCCAGCCACTTGCCTTTGTAAAATCCTTCTCTAGAGGGATTTTCATGCATTGTGAAAGGAAATTCACCTCCTTAAACTTTAGTGTGACTGGAGAAGGGAGGAGAAAAGGTAGAGAGATCTCAGTGGCCCCAGCAGCCCAGAGCTGTGGCAAGATTTGCTCCAGCAAGAGCTCCTCACAGGGCTGGGTCATTTCTTACATCTCTGCCAGCAGCTTTTGGAGGGCTTGGTTGAGCCAAACACGCTCTGTGGAATGGGCTTCTCTCTTCCTGAGGGCATCCTGCAGGGGTGAGGATGAGCTGAAAGCACCTTGGTTCAGCTGTGCCCACAGAGACACTGCCAAGGGCTCAGGACAGATTCCTGCTCTGAAATCTCGGGGCCAGCTGCCTGTTTGAGATCCAGCTCCTGACCTCACCTCCCTCGGGACCCACAGCCAAGGGAGGGGCTCGATTTCTGCTTGCACTACAAAACACCTCTTCCTGCAGCACAGCAGTGCAGGCACTGCACTCCAGCTGCCCTGCTGCACGTGGCCACAAACACCAGCCCCAGACAAGCCAGCATGGCTGGGAAGGTCACGTTTCCTTTGGGCAATTCCTCACCAGCACTTGAGGAGATTTTAATATTCAGGCAAGGGGAATTTCTGGCACCAGATGAGCTGTGTTTAAGGGAAACTCTGCAGACTTGAGGAGTCTTTTGCATGGTTGATGGCTCAAAGGAAGCTTTGCTGGCCCAAACCCAACCTTCAGCACTAAAGTTAATTCCAGAAAGGAAAATCAAATGCCTCCCAGAGGCTTTGGGCTTTGCAGACCTGTGCCAGAAAAACTCGGGAGCCCTCTACCAGCACACTGGACATTCCTGTCTCCTGAGCTCACCAGGGTGTCAGGCCAGGAGTGTGCTGGCTTTGGTTGCTGCCTCTGTTGGGTAGCTTGCCCCCACAAAGCCAGGGTGCAAGAGGGAAGAGGGTTTGGGAACAGCACTTAGGAGGAGCCCCAGGAATACACTGCCCCATCACCTGCAAAACACCCAGTGTCCACCACAGCTGGAAATATCCCCTGGAAGCCACGAGGCTGCATGAATTAGGGAAGAACTGGGCAGGGCAGCCCTGCCTCCCCCTGCAGCCACCCTGTCCTGGTGGAGGACACAACCCAGAACACATCCCATCTCTGGCCTGTTGAGGTTTGGGGAAAGGGAGATGCCAATGCAAGGGACCTTGCCCTTCCAAGCAATCCAGTGCAGCCTGCACTGCCCTGTCACAGTGCCAGACACAACATCAGTGCAGAGCATGGCCTAGGACCATCAACAAGTTCATCTGCTGCCAAGCAGAGCTGCCAGGCTTTATTTCATATTGCATTTATCACACATTTATAAAGGGCTCTGACTGCTGGCAGGAGACGTGCAGCTCACCCTGTCACACAAACGGGAAGAGGACACCCTCTGAAGGCTACAACTCCCTCACCCACTTGACCCTCTGCCAAAAAATTAATCACTTATTAGTGGCATATAATGGCTCTGTGTGACTGAGTCAAGTATGCTGAAACAGGCAGAAAATGTCATTCAGCACCACTGGTGTCAGGCCACCACAGAAGTCCTGGGTTTCCATGGCTTAGGAGTAACGTGGCTGGAGAGCAAAGATTGCAGCTGGGTCATCATCCCACTGAATAAGGAAAGGGGGTGTGGACAGTGGTACAATACAGGGAGATTGAGACAAGAAATAAAATCAAGAATTATTATGTCATGGCCTGAAGTTTATTTCAGCCTCACCTCAGGAGAGTTATTCTAGCTCTGGAACAGCAGTGTGTCAGTCAAAGGCAGCCAGAGATACTCCACAAGCCTCTCCCTCCCATACATTCATGTAATTCCTCAGCTGCATTGCTCTGTTCAGAGTCCAGGCTACAGAGTTTGAACAACAAGAAGGGGGGCAGGGGGAGAGGAAAAAATGCATCTCTGTGCTTCCCCCTCAGCCTTTTTCTCATACCAAGCTTCCCCACCCCACACGTAGCTGTGCAGCCACGTCTCCCCATTTCTCCTGCAAACCAGGGGTCCCCTTCAGGATGTGAACAGCAGGGCAGAGCTGCTCCACACCCAGGAGTGGCCACAGAGCCCATCTCCACCTCCTGCTGGAACTGCAGGGCTGGAAAGGCAGCACCTATGGGGTGATAAGGACACACCGAGGCATCTGACCAGAATATGATACATCCCAAACTTCCATCAAGCAGAAACAGAAGGCAAGCCACATTCAGCATCGCAGAGACCTAGCTCCCTTTCAAAAATAAAAGCAACTCTTCTTTTCTCGAGCTGATCTTGGATTTCCTCCACACAAGCACACCCCATTTCTGCCCTGAGAAGGACGTGCAGATGTGCAGCGATGTGCCACATGTGCCACATATAGAACTCTGCCTAGTTTAGCCTTCATTAAATCCCTCACTGCAAAGATTGACCTGTAACTATGGCATGACTGGCAGGGAAAGCCCCAAGATGGTAATTTACAGCTTCCACAGCAAAACAAGACACACTTGAGACAGCTGGTGGCAAATGGCAGGAGCAGACCCTGGAGGAGGGATGAAAGCAGGGCTGGTCCTTCATCATGACCACTCACAGGACTGTGACTCCAATCAGCTACATGGGATGCTCCATGCTTCCACACACCACAGGTGATGCACAACCACTCACAGAGGCACGAGGCAACCACTGGGGAACACCTGTTTCCTTTCATTATTATTGATTTTAATCCCAGCAGGCAGAATCCGAACGAATCGCTCCCAGGATGATGAACTGCACCCTCAGGACCGTGGGCCCTGAGCACACAGACAGGCTGGGGCAATCATGTATTAACATCACCGGTCAGGAATTTGGCAGGGGGGAGGAAGGGGCTGGAGGCTGAGCCCTGCCAGCACTGCCCTGCCTTCAGGAGCTGTGAGAAACCAGCACTGTGTGCACAACCTCCAACCGTGGCTCTTTCTCACGGCCCCTCCATCTCAGCCCCAAGGTCCAAGGAATTGGAGGGGTTTTTCTACAGGAAGTCTGGGCTCTGTTTTTGCAAGCACGTCAGAGGAGAAAATAGACTTGTCAAAGAGATGCAGACAGCCTTACCCAGCTTTTGTATTTTATTTTTCTCCTCTTTGTGAGGGAAGCAAGATGCCACAGCCTCTCTGCCCTGGCTAAAGCCAGCCAGCATCCTCCTTGATACACTCCTGCTGGAAAACAAGTCTGAGCCTAGAAAGGTGAGCCTTACCCCTGCCTGGAGCTGGGATTAAGAGCAAGGTTTGTATCAGTGTGTGGTTTTTACAGCACAGCTGCTTGGCCCTCACCTCGCAGCCCCCAGCAGCAGGAGGGAGTTTGCTGTCAGAGCACAGCCAGGAGGCTGTGAGAATGCTGCTCCACTCCTGGGAGGGATGAGGAGCTCTGGTTGATGGTGTGAAAAACGAGGTTCACTGTCCTGGTAAAATTTAAAAAAGTTTAATAGCGACAATAAGAGAAATAAAATAGTGCAAAGAAATATGGCTGGGTGTCTTGGCACGCTGTCAAGAGCACACCTTGGAATCTCCCCTTTTTATCCTGTTCTTCATGCATGGATTTATGCACATTCTCTTTTCTAGGAACTGCTCTGCATGGTCACTCTTCGGGTCTGTCAGCACAATTCCACTTTTATTTGGTTCTTATCATTTTTTGATTTGGGCTTTGGTCTCTGTTTCACAGGCAGTGAATGCTGAGAGTCACTTGGGCCTCTTTTGGAAGTTATTTTATCTATTCAGGCAGCTGAAACACACTGCACCTAAATTCCAAACTACAGCAGAGAAAAAACCTTAAACATCTATTCAGGCAGTTAAAACACACTAAAAACTACAGAAAAAAACATCATACTTATAACATTCATTCTAACATTTGCAAAAAGCCAATACCAAAATAAGTATTTATAACAATGAGGAGCTGTGCTGCAGTAGGAACCAGAGCCAGCAGCAAGCCCCTGCTGCACTGGGGCAGGGCAGCTTCATGAGGAACAAGAGTCTTTGCCCCAAAACACTGATCCTAAAATCCCATGAGGTTTGAGAGCATGGCACCCCAGCTGCTTGCTGTGGGACAGAGATACTTGGCAGTCCCAGCTGCTCTTTGCCCACCACAGAGCTGAGGGATGCTGCTGATGTGATTTGATGCTCCATCAAAAGAGGTAGAAATGGAGGGAGAAGGAGAAATCAAAAAAAAAACCTGGAAGTTGAAAATTAGTTTTAGACACCATCCCAGCTGCAAAGTCTCAGCCTCAGCTTCTCCACCCAGGGGTCTTTCTAGCTGAAGCATGCTCAGATACCCATGGGGATCCCTCTCCACACCATCAGAGGATGCCAATGACCTGTGGTTGCAGCCCTGAGGGGCTCAAAGGCTCACTAGAGCTTCCCAAAATTTCCACTGGCTCAAAGTTCAGGCCCAGAACATCCAATTGCTTGAGAGCAGGTAAAAATCTGAGTCAGGCCAGGCTAAAGGCAAACAAAACCCACACACTGGTTTCTGGGAAAGGTCAGTGGTAGGTGGAGTTCTGACAAAACAAACCCCAGGGCTGGAAAAAATCTGGGAATGGATCCACAGAGTCCTCAGAGGGGACAGATGAGCTGCTTCAACTGGAGAGAAAAGATGAGCTGTTATCTATCCTTGAAAATTGAAAAGCTGATTATTCTATCCTTGATAACTGAAAACCTTGCAAGCTGAGGGCAGGCACCCCACAAGGACCCAGGGGGGACTTACCCACCTTGCCCTGGCTTAGCCCTCACCCTGCCCCACAGCTCAGCTGGGCTGCAAACCCCCAGGTTCCTCCTGGCCTGCAAAATAGGGTGGCATCACTCTGCAAGCAGCTGGCACCACAGAAGCCACCCTGGGATGGGTGCATGGCATCAGTCTGACCCAAAGGGCTCTCCTGGACACTCCTCCCTGCCAGCAGCCTCTGCTCATGCCTCCCTTTCCTTCCACCCTCTGTTTGTGGGGGCCACAAAAGTGCCCATCTGTTCTGCCCTGGCCAGGGAAATGGGGCACAGAGGGATGAAAAAAAAAAAAAGAAGGCCACTAATAAAAACATCCAAATAGGGAAGATTCAAGAGGGAAGCACCATGGGCTCCTCGTGACACCTTGAGGCAGCATTGCAAAGCATCAATCACTCTGATGAATGTCCCCTGCTGTCCCCATGCAGGTATCCCTCCCTCTTCCCACACAACAGCTCTGCCACTGGCTGTTCCTAAACGTTGTGGTTTCCCCATCTTCCCCTAAAGAACTGCCCCACTTATTCACAGCAAGAATTCCTCACTCCCTACACCTCTCTAGGAGCCAGGGAACTGAAGCAAAGTGGTGCTGCAATAGCCCCTGGAGGCAGTAGCTATCTCCCAGGCAACAAACTGTGCCCAAACCACGTCCTGGCATCAACCACACACTCCCCCACCCCACAAAAAATGTTCTTCCCCTTCAAAGTGCCACCCAGCCCTCCCAAGTGCTTCAAACTCCTTGTTCCCAGCTCAGCACTCAGGAGGTCAAGACAAAAATACTGGAGTAGCATCTTCCCTGCTGAGACACATCCTGGCAAGCTTTGGGAAACATGGAATGCAGGCAGAAAGGAAGGCATCCCACAGAGCTCCCATATCCTGATCAAACTAAGCATTACACTCCCGAAACACACCAAAATCCAAGGAGTTCAGGGAATTTTAAAGCTACCCCTAGTGCTGAGGAACTCTGAGCATCACCAAGAGCATTGCTTGAAAATGCAGTAGTATGTTGTAGGGAGAAAGAAGGGACCTTGCAGCCACCTCATGGGTGCCAGGACTTGAGTGCTGGAGGTGGCAAGCATCTCATCACATCCAGCAGGCCAAAACACAGATGCTTTGTGTGCAAGATTCAGTCCAGATTTCACATTCTGGCTTCCCATGTTCATGAGTCCACAGAAGATAATAAAGCAAAAATCCCATCCTACAGAGCAAATAATTAGCTCTATCCTGTGATCAAATTTTCTGTCTTGTTTTCTTCCCCTGAGCTTTTTCATCCTCAAGATTCAGCCCCCTTTTCCCACAGCATTATTTGCACTTCAGACTCTGTGGCATTGCATGGACATGCAATCAGAGACACTGGTTTATTTGTTCTGTGCAGCAGCCCTGCCCTGGAGCCCATTCTGGGCCAGGTCCCCCTTGTGCTGGGAAGCAGAGGGGTGTTATAAGAGCACATAAGAACACTGTCCTTTTTCCCCAAGAACAAACCACAGCAATGGCACCCCAGGTTCACCCACATGTCAGATAGAAGAGCCAAGAGCAGCAGTGCTTCCAGCTCACCTGCATCTGCCCACACACTGCACCCAGGGCAGGGCACACAACTGCAGCAAGCCACCAGAGCACTCAGTGGGAGCAGTGGCAACCACCAGGACCAATAATCCAGTTCCAAGGAGCAGCACAGCTGCTTACAGAGAGGCTGATTGGTAGGTTAATTACACAGCCATATTCTTTTGTGAAACACTTCAGGCTCGATAAACAGAGGGAGAGTAAAATTCCTGCAGGAGCAGATAATGAACTGAATGAATCGACATGACAGGTGCTGGATCCCTATCTTATTTATAGGAATTCATTAGAAGGATAAGGAGAAAGAGATCGTGATAACAAGATAAAGTGGCTCATGTTTGGAGAGGACTAAAAAAATACAAAGCCTGTGGGTGTGTGAGGGATCATCACTGCAAGCCAGCTACAAAGGGAGAAATATTTGCCCAGTGATATCCTGATAGAGAAACTATGCTGGACAAGGGGAGTGCCTGGGCACAGGGGCCAAAGCAGGGAAGGTAGATAGCCCAGCAATTGCCCATTCTTCTCATACCTTTCCCAGGTAATTACTCAGCCACTCGTGCTCTGCAGTTGCAAGGCCTAACCCTGGGCTTTTCTCAGCCTCCAGCTTTTCAGTGCAACATCCCTGCCTGCACCTTCTGCAAAGCCAGTGAGGAAGAAGGAGGACTAATTTTTCCAGTCCACCTCCTGGCTAGGCAGAGGCTAAAGATGTTTCCTAGAGTCCTGGCTATGTGCCTCAAACTCCAGGTGTCTCCAATGTGTCCTAGTGATCCCAAGCACACCAAACCACTCTGGAGCATCACGTGCACTAAGCCTGTCAGCAGCCAGTGGAAAAGCCATTTCTTGCAAATCTGACTCCTGGGGCTGATGTTCAGGTGATGCTTTACCCATGGGACCCTCTGTCTGAAATGCTGGGCTTTTGTATCAAGCACAAGGCAGGATGCAAGGCAGAAAGCACTGGGACTCAGCTCTTCAACCCAAAATCCACAAGACATACACTGGTTTCAGTTCAGGAACCCTGTTGGACAGCTGGGAAGCAGCTCCCATGGCTGAGCAATGCTCAGAGAAGGTAATTCCCTGGTTATCCCTGCTGTTGCCCTGAGGCAGGAGCAGACAGGTAAATCCTGACAGCACACTGATATCCCCAGTGCTGTGAATATGGCTCTGAGCAGCTGTTTTCACTGTGTGCTCCAGGTCTCCAAAGCACTTGGACACGCCAGAAGAGCCCAGGACCTACACAGTGAAACCACTCTCTTGCAGTCACTTTGGGACAGAAGAAAGCTGAGCACAGCAATCTTGACACCAACATATCTTCAAGCCTGGAGCCTCAAGGCATTCACTAAAGAGTCTCCTTCCTGCAGTCAAGATGGCAGGGCTAGCAGAGCCAGCCCCACAGCCAGTCTCAGGAAAACTCCAGGAGAAACTGTTCCAGGAGAAAAGTACAGCTGCAAAATAAGCTATGGTGTGTATGGAGCAGATCCTGCCTGCTCTGCTGTAGAATCCTGTGAGCATGAGTGAGGCTTTTTGTGTGTAAACCATCAAATCCCTCACACCACACTCCACTCCTCATCTGTGAGAAGGACTGGAAAACACAGCCACAAAGCTAAACCTCAATCAGGTTAATAACTCCACTCAGGAAACATGTCACCTTGTAAAAAAGTCCCTGTGAGTCTCTGGGACATCAAAAGTCCCTTATCCACAGCAGGAGGAACGTGGAGATGTCACTCAGGACAAGAAAACACCCTTGTTTTAGGCTGTGCTGTGGACAGTTTTTTGGACACCCCTTCTCTCTGCATGAAGCACATGTGCCTCCCCTTGCTCCCCCCCATCTGTCACCCTGCAAAATAAATTGCTACCCAGCTGTAGGCACACAATTCCCACCCCAGCTCATCAGCCTGGCCCTCCTCAGTACCAGCTGGCCCCAAATCCCAGCTCGTCCCTGCCCTCTGCACACGCACAGAGCTTCCCCTACCCCTGTGAGCCCGGCAAAGCTGTTCTGACACGGGGATGTGTAACCCTGGGCTGAGACCAGGGGATGGGTCCAACAGGCCAAACAAAAGATGAACGGAGAGGAGTCGGCCCCTCCTGCCCCCTTTCCAGCCCAGGAGCCTGCACAACCAGCGGCAGCTTTTCTGCCAACTCCCCTGGGTCGGGAAGGGAAGAAAGCGGCCGGGACTGGATGGGCTGTAGGCGCCCATTTCCCTTCCAAGGCAAGAAACTTATTTGAGAGATGAGGTTTCGAGGCTGCATTACCAACCAAGGAGATCCCAAATTGACTGGAGAACGCCCGGTGAAATAAATCCCCACCGTGACTTCACCTCTCAGCTGGAGCCCAGCAGTCCCAGGGAGCACCCAAGATGCAGAATGCGAGCCCAGCACTCCCCAGTTCACCTCTCACCCACCCGGCTGCACAGTCAAACACGAAAAGGGGAGAAGTGCCTGCCTCCAGCCCAGTGCCAGCCATCAGCAGGGCACAGCACCATCCAGGGATGGATCCCCGAGACCCACGGAGGGAAGCAGCAATTCCAGCCCCCGGGGAAGAGCAGTGACCGCATGGCAGGGAATCTCAAAGCCAGCAGACAATGTAGCCTCCCTCCCCGGCTGACAAACGGGAATTAGCCCGACTGAGCCATCCACCTCCCTGCCCCGGCAATTACACTCTGAGGGAAAGGTTCAAAGCACTATTGTGATCAATTAAATCGGGAAAAAAAAAAAAAAAAAAAAGAGCAGTTCCAGCTTGCAGCCCTGGGAGGATCCGGCTCTTTACTGATCTCTGAATTAAAAACGCGCATCACAGCGTGCAGAACGTACAGTTCCTGCAGGGGGAAAAAGAAAAATCCCTTTTTCTAGGCAGAAGCGTTCAGCAGACACAAAAAGCCACGTCCTGAGACACCGCTGGCAGGGCGAGGGGAAACCTCAGGTGAGCGTCACCGCACAGCTGTGCTCAGCCACCCCGCTGGCGAGCTCCTGCAAAAGCCATCAGTAAGTTCAAAATCTGCTTCTCTCATACAGCGTTTGGGGAGGAGAGGGAGGGTTATCTATCACCCTTCCTTCCAAGGGATGGAAAAGCGGGGCAAGGACGGAGCCGAGCCGGTTCGCAGGGGCCCGGGGAGGGCCGGCCTGACTCGCCCTCAGCNCTCCTCCTCCTCCTCCTCTGCCTCGTGGAAGTGTCACGGGAGAATCCGTGCACAAAGCGCGGCGCTCCCCTGCCAGGCGGATTCTCTCCTGGCTTTAACACTTCTCTCCCTCCTTCATCCTCTACAGCCCCCTCCTCCCCCCCCCCCCCCGCCCTTTTTTCTTTTTTTTTTTTCCCACCTTTACCACTGTTTTTTCTGCTTACACAAAGCGACTAGGGAGCAGAAATCCAGGTTGGCAACTTGCACCCGACGGGCTGTAAATCACTCCCGCTCCATTCACAGCAGAAGTCTTGCGTGAAGGTCTCACCCTCAAACAGTCCCCGCACGTCCGAAGATGAGCCCAGAGTCAGATTAATACGAAAGGGGCTTTGCACTGGGAAATGCCACACCAGAGAGAAATATTCTGCTGGGATGTGAGCAGCCGGATTTGGGGGGAAGGCACAGAGCTGCAGCCTCAGCGCTGTTTCTGCTCTCAAACTTTGCCCCTCACCTGCCTGAGTGACCAAGTCGCCCGTGCCTCAGCTTTTCCAGCCATCAAATTGGGCAAGAGGCAAATAATCTGGCTAAATCTGTCTTGCCTGCATGACACACTAATATTTCAGGAGATAAAAGAAGTGCATTAGTGTTGGATGAAGGGGTAAGATTGCCACCTGCTAAAACAAAATGCCCATCTGCCACACATTCAGATGGTTGTTCTTCATGCTGCCTCCCCATGGGAGTAGTCTTGGGAGGAGAAAACAAAGGATTCTTTTTCTCTAAACTGCATCTCCTGGACCATGTGTGCCTTTGGGGTGAAAAGAGATCCTCTACTATGCCAAACCAACAGGTGCCTGGACTTGCACCTAGCAAGTTCCAGCCCTGCCTTGTGCTTGCACATTGTGGTGCTCATGGCCTGCCCATGTTCCCCGAGGTAAATGGGAATATTCCTCTGGCTGTCTGCAAAATGGGAGCAGTTATGTTGGAGCTACTCTGCTGAGACCCTCACCTTCCTTCTGCTTTCAATCCCTCTCATCTCATTTACACGTTTCCTTTCAATTCCTTCTGCAGGAGTGTTTCTTGATGCCTGGTAAGCTGAAATGGAGAAGTTGCCTGTGAAATACACCAAGAAATCTCAATTTAAAAAAAAAAAAAAGGAAGTACCTGCCCTCCTTTCTACTGTCTCTTCATTTCAAAACAGCTTGGGTTTTTTTTTTCCCTGCAGGTATTTACCAAGCATTGCTTAAGTGATTATGAACAACAAAATCCACAAAGCACAGACATTGATGCTGGCCTCACTCTGTGGGCTGCTCAGATGATATCACACTGCATATTTTTCTTTCTAAATTCAGTGAGAAGATGCAAGAGATCCACCACAAAAGATCTCTGTTGCTAAAAAAGAACTTGTCCCAGCCCTGCAAGTGCTTGCAGGAGTAATTAGGTTTAAGCATGAGAACATTCCTATTGACTTCACCACAATTGGCCGGAGTTGAAATGAAGAGTGCACCTACAGGGATTTCTTTTTGGGGAGAATCAGCCCAAACCTGCCATGGTCCAAGCCAGGCAAGGATGCAGCTTGAAGGAGAGGTAGAGATGTAGCTGGCAGCCACGGGCCAGCAGCAACCGGGGGTGGAATGAAATCCCTGCAAGCACTCCTCACTCAGGCAGAGGTGCCAGACGATCCTCAGGAGCCGAGGAGGGGCAAGGAGAAACGCAGCCACTGCCACCAGGAGAAGGCAGGAGCCTGCTGGAGGTGACAGGGTGCTGCTGCCTATGGGAGTCGAGAGTCTCCGTGTAAATGGGCAGAGGAAAAGCTGTTAATTCCCCCAGCAAGAGAGCCTTGGCTCCGCACCGGGTTTGACCCACAGAGGATGCCAGCATGAGCTCCTTGTCTTGAAAGCACTTGGCAGACTTCCACCCCAGTTCCAGGACTGAGTGCCTCTCAGAGATGGGGCTTTCAATGAACAGGGCTGACAGAAACCATGCTTGGATGATGAAATGCAGGACTGCAGAGAGGTCACGACATCAGCTCTTACTGCTCTAAGGTGCTAAGATAATTTGGAAACACCAGAAGTGAGGCAGTGAGGAAGGGGGTCCCTTAACTGCAACAGGCAGCAGGCTGAGCTCTGTGTTGCTCCCAGGGAGAGAAACTCCTGGTACTGGAAAAACTTTTCAAGGTGGCTGGGCCACTCAGCCTCTGGGGAAGGCTTCCTGCCCTTCTCCCTGGCTTTCATCTTTGAGAAAGATATTAAATATGACAAGAAAACTCATCCTTCCTCCAGCATCAGCAGGGGCTTGCAGGACCCCCAGGAGAGTAGAGCAGGGCAGGACCCTTTGCAAGAAGGGGAATGGACAGAGTCACTCTCCCCATCTCTGTGGGAGCATTTAAACCCGCTGTTCAGACACACAAAGGACACGCCCGTGGAGAAGGAGCAGTGCAGGAGAAATCCCACCCCGCTGCCTCAGAGTGCAGAGGCAGCCTGGATCCCCTCTCCTCTCCTGCCCCTCACTGCATCAGCGTGAGTCACAGCATGTGTCCAGGCACAGCAGGGTCAGCACCAGCCCCACAGCTGCTCGGAGCCTTTCACAGAAACAAACCCCCTGGTCCCACCGGGAAGTGGGTAGGAGTACAGTGGACACAGGAAGAAAAACAAAGAATTAATTAATCTGTTCTTTTTTGGCACAGTTTAAGCTAGTAGAACCACCATAAATCTGTGCAGCAAAACACCACCCCACTGCAGGAACTGGAGCACGTTGTGTGGTGCTGGAGTTTCCCAAAGCTCTTCCCAGCAGCAGGGAAGGCAGAGAAGGTGAGATGTTGTGAGAGAGAGGGTCTGTCTCCATCCCTGTGCAAAGGAGGGCTGGAGTCCCAGAGAGATAGGGCTGCACCACTTCCAGTTAATTACACAATCATTCTGCTATGTAGCACCAGTTGCAAAATCAGTTGAAGGCTCACACATGGTCAAGGGGGAAAAAAAAGAAAAAAGAAAACAAAAAAGAAACAAAAATACCCTAGTCCTGCTAGTGAGGAAATACAGTTCAAGCATTTCTCTCCAATACTGCTGGGATGTCAGCATAAGCCCCAAAGCAGTCACTGCAAGGGCCAGTCCTTTACAAGTGCCACCTCCTGCCAGCATGGTTTCCAGAAGTCCATGCCTGCATGTCAGTGGTGGGATCCCACCCCGAGGAAATGTTCTCACAGGGACAGCATCACATCTTTGGCAGGAAATAAGAGCTCTGTCTCAGCTGGAGACCCTGTGCCTCCACCAGCAGCCCCTCAACAATGGAACAGATGGAGGGGTCTCTGGTTTTCCTTTTAAAAGGTGCATCTTTCCCTCTGCCTTCCCAAACCTCTCCTACCTCTCCTCACCAGGCACGTGCATCCAGCACTTTGGAACCAGCCTGGCAGGCATCAGCATTTGCCCAGCTCCCCAGGAGCCCCAGCTGAGGGAAAGGGGCTCACCACTGGTGCATCAGCTGCATAGATGGGGTGGTTCACACATTGAGGGGTAGGGTTTGCCCACCTCACCTTCCCCCTGAATTCCCACTTAACTCAGACCAGCTTACTCTGCCAGCACTCACTTTCAGGCAGCCAAAGGCAGAGACCAGGAGAGGCAAACAAGAGAGAATCCTGAGGAAACAGCAGCCAAGAGCAGCACATTGTCTCCTTGCCCCCGAGCAGCTCCTTCAAGCACCAAGGTGCTGCCAGGAGGGCAGGGTGCCCCACCTCTGCAATTAGCTCAGGGCCAGCAGTCCATCCCAGCAGTGCTCCCCAGCCAGCCTTGCCCTGTCCTGGCATGGGCAGGAGAGGATATTCCCAGGCCATGGGTGTTCAGGGAGGGGGTGCTGTAGGCAGGAGCTGTCTGTGCTCAGAGCTGTTGCCAGGCTGACGTGCTATCCATGAAAAACATGGATAATTGTGGGTCTAAACAGCCAGCAAACACTGCATCCTACTAAATATTTGGCAGGGGATCAGTGATGACTTTCTTCCTCTGATACTCAACGAGAGGGAATCAGAAGCTGGATTTAGAAGGAGCATCCTTCTTCCTCTCCCCCTCCACCACCTCTGACCCTCACACAGAATGGAAAATGGACACTCCCTGGGGAGCTTAAGGGGTACATCCATAAACCTGAAATCATTAGGTTTCATCATGAAGTCTGCTTCATTTATCAGTGAGAGGGAAAGATGCAAGTTTACAAGCCTTGCAAGAGAAGATGTTTTTGCTCCAGGGGTGATACACACAAGGACAAAGAATGGATTTAAAAAACAGGGCAAGGAGAGAAGCATTAATGGGGCAGCCCAGCACAGTTAAAGGAGATGTGGGCCCTTGTTGCACCAAGGGCTGGGCAAACAGCAAGAGACCACCTGAGCCACTGTGGCTGAGCCACCATCCAGGGCCAAGTGACTCAGCCAAGCCCTGGAGGGGTGCAGCTGGTCCAGCATGTCGAGCCAGCATCATTTCTGATATTACTGTGCACTGCTATCTATATATTATGTTAAATCAACAAAGCCATTGGGAAAGAGACAGGAAGACAAAACAATGGCTGCAGATAAGACACTCCCATCCCACACAGGAGGGTCACTACAGGACAAGAGGAGAACTATTGGCCCCGAGGAGGCAGGCTCCATCTCTCAGGGATGCTTGTCTACCACAAGGCCAAGAAGCAGGACAAAAGACTCCAGCCAGGATGGATAAGATATAGGCAGCTGCTGCCAAGAGGTTGTCTTCCCCCAGCAGACACTGTAGGAAAAAATCTGAAAAAGGCCTTTTTATAGCAACACATTGCTCTGTCACAAGTCTCTGCTCACCAAGGTTTGGAAAAGCTGCTGAATGAATTTGAATTTTGAATGTCTGTTTAAAATAAATGGAGTGGTCTTTGCTTTGACTGGGTGGATTAGATGGACACTGGGCAGCTGAAGACACCTTCAGACATCTCCCATGCTGGGTATAAGAGGTGCACAACCAGTGACAGACAGAGGCACCACCTTCCTTCAGCAGGTGGCATCTGTGTGATGCATTTGAGCATCACCCAAAGGTGTGCAGCACGTTCTGTGGATGACCCTGTCTGTGAGTCCCACTGCACGAGCACAGCCCTGTGTCAAGGCATGCTGCTCAGCTGACCACACAGTTTTCAAGAAGTAAAATACAGCTTCTGCCCAATATAAACTTATTAGCTCATCTGCAGCTGGCTCCAGGCTCTGATGCAGCACTGTGTTGTGCAATGTGAGCAGTTTTACAACTATTAATCTCTGCTTTACACTGCTGGGCCGTCACTCCAGCTGGAGTTGGGGGAGACTAAATGGATAAGAAGGAACTCCCAAGCACCATCTGACAGTCCCTGCATCCCTCACTTCAAGTTGCTCCTTGTCCCAGGGAAAGGCATTTAATATCAGCTTGCCCATATCCCTCCATGCTTCCCTTGCCAAAAGGCAGGAGCTGTTCTGAAGGGGCTCACAAAAACATCATGTATTCCAAGAGCTTGAAGACACATGGCTCCATCAAGGGGGAAGACAGTCATTAATGTTGCAAGGTGAGGCCCCAAAATAATTCCAAGAGGAGCCTTTCTGCATGAAGGGCAGCTGATGCTGTATGCAGGAAGGTGGTGCCTGGAATGAAGAAGCAGCAGAAGAGACAAAGGGAGAGGTCCCACCAGAGCAGGGGTGCACTGCCTGTGTATCACAGTACTCTGCCCTTCAAGACAGCTCAGCTTGGGCACAATGCTGTCAGCTCCTGTATGGGGAGCTGCATGACAACTGCAAGGAGGCACTTATTTCAAGAGGAAATTATTATTGTCATCAATTTTACTGGGAGAGAACTCTGCCCCTCCTAAATAGCTGGCAGCCGTGATTGTTTGGGGTCTGTCAATAGTTCAGAGTTTGTCAATGCTAATGGCTCCAAAACAAGCTTGCACTGGAAAGGAAACTGCTTCTGCAGCAGAAAAGCACAAGCATGCACAAGCACAGAAGAAGAGATCATATTTTCCAAGCTATCTGGCAAGGGCTTGATAAAAGGCACTGCACAAACTGTCTAGTCAGCTGCAGCAAGCAACAGATACCTAGAGCTGGGAGAGAGGCTTCCTTGAAAATGCAGAATGAATCACTAACAAAAAAAAAATCTGTTTTCAAAATGAGCATGTAAGCAAAAGAACCAAAGGCCTCCAGCAGATGCAGAGTGGCAGAGCTGTCTCTAAGGCAGCCAGGGGGATGGTGCTGACATACACTGGCAAGAGCATTTGGGCCAGCACGTCTGTGCAATAGCAAGAGAAATCCAAATGGACCGAGCTCCAGCTAATCTGAGCCTTGCACTTTTCAGATCAACTGCTTGCAGATTGCCCCAAGTTTCCAGACCACTGGATGGAATTCACCAATTAAGCCACTAGAATCCCACTGACTGCCATTTCCATTCATTAATAAATCCAGCTGGGTTTGCTCGTGTACTTTCCTCTTTATCCACTTATTTCTTGGACAGTTACCAGGTGCACCAGGCTGCTGGGAGCCACCTCTGCTCATGAGAGACAGGCTGAGCCCAAGTAAATGTGGGTTTGACACTCCCATGTGTGACTGAAGATGGAGCTCTGCTGCCAGCCCCAGCAGCCCATCCCAGGAGGAGCTTGTTTAAAGTAGCAAATAACACAAGGTATTTTGTCCTCCTCGCTGCAAGTCCTGCAGGAGTGGAGCCCCCAGAAAGCCACTGGAGATCTGCCCAGTGAGAAAGACAACTCTGAATGCTGAAACCTGGGATTAAGACACTTCAAAGGCTGCCTCACACATCTGGTGTGTGTTAGGAGGGATGCACTGGCAAGGAAAACATACATGGGCTCCAAGTGGGGCTGGTTAACCCACTCATGACTGAGCCTCTGTCTGTGGGACGTGTGGACAGGCTGAGGACTGTGAGACACCTGGCCAAGCCTCAGGAGAGCTCAAATCTCACTAGTGACCTGTGCTTCCTGGCTGATACTGGGAAATCAGGTGCCTAAACACATAGGTGAAGTGTGGGATGCCTTGGGTGACCTAAGGCAGCTGCCAAGGCCTGGCAGATGTCACACAGGTCCAGTAGGAACCCACCTCTTCTGGGTACCAGACCCACAGTGGGCAAGCTGTACAGTCAGGGCTTCCTTTCACCCTCCTAAACACCTCAGCCTCAGCTGCCTGGCCTTGCAGTGGAGATAACCTGTCCTCTATCCCTGGGGCAGTAGCCACAGGCAAAGCCACAGAAATCCCACCCTGACCTTGGCTGGGCACCATGGGTGCTCCTCTGGTACAGATCATACCAAAGTCATGGCATGCAGGACAGCTGCTCTCCCAGAACGTGCAGCACCTCCCAGGACATATTTTTTGACCCATACCAGATGTCCATGACCCAGAACACGAGCTGGGTAAAGAGCCCTAAGCCCCTCTCATATAGCCCTGAGTCTTCCTTTCATTGATGTACATCACCAAGGCTTCTCCTCAGGAAAGGCTTTGGAACAGAACCACACCATGAAGATCCATTCCCCATGCATGTGGCTTCAAAGGATGCCAAAGCCCCCTCTCAGTCACCCCAACGACTCAGCCTGATGAGGAGTTTATTGGACTCACTGAGGGAACAGGAACTGCAGCTACAGGAGGTCTGAGCTGCTGTGCAAGCTGGGGGAGCAGAGCCCTCCCTCCCTCACCTTTTCCAGGAGAGCAGGCACCATCCTCCCCAGGCAGGTCTGCAAAGCTGGGCTGTGCCAGGAGGGCAGCATGGGGAGGATGAAGTGAGAGCACCAAATCCTTGTGATGCTCTCTCTGAGCCCTGGAGCACCACTGCAGGTTTGCAGTCAGTCTGAGCCAGGTTACACTCTCTGGTGGTCACACCAATGCCTCCTGGAGCCTGAGCAACAACTTCATTTGGGCCAGGATTCCCACCCTCCTCAAAGAAAAAGCTGCTCCCAACAAAAACATGGCACTGCTGAGGTCTTGGAGCCCCTCCTGGCCAGGTGGTCTGTCCAGATGTGAGTCAGTGTGCTGACAGAGGCAGCAGCCAGGCTGGATGAGTGCCTAGCTGGGAGTAAATCCAGCTCTGAAGAGAGCACCAGGGCAGCAAGGAGTCAGCTCAGCCCCCAGGCAGACCCCACAGTTGGCATGTGGGTCACAGGGGTGATGGATGCAAAGGGGGATGCAGGCAGAGCATCAGTCAGGGCTGGATTAGCAAGGTCAGTGAAGGTCAGAGCAGAGGGGCCCAGGATCCCCAGGGCATGCCAAGATTAAGCACTTCCCTGCTGCACAGCCAGCCCTTCCAGTTATCTCAGGGTTTTCAGATTTGGGGAAAAGCCCTACACCCTCTGAAGTAAGTTCACCTTACAAAATCCAGGGGCAAGGGATTCCCACAAGCTTCAGAGCCAGACTTCACACCAAGAGTTTTTAAAAAGCCAGCCTTCCAGCCAGAAGAGAGTCTTCTGTGTTTTAAAAAGAAAAGTGCAATTCAAATGAAGGCTGCAGGGCAATCCCCTGCTTTAACACACACTCCTCCAAGCCTATTGCTTTACATAGCAAAATAAGCTTGGAGGCAAGGCGAAGCAAGCCAGGCTTAATTTTTTTTTCCTCCCAAGGAGAAAAGGACAGTGAAGGCACCTGATACCTCCTATAATTAGAGACAGTTCTTTATCCCTAATGCCACTGCCAGAGCACCTATATCCAATTTGGAAACCAGAAGTATAACCTAGCTTCATTAAATAATCCATCTGGTCCTCCCCTCTTAATTTCCCTACAATTTTTCCACTTTACTGAGCCCAGCTGGGTCAAACTGCAACCAGTTACTGCTGAGCAGGGATCAGCCATCCCTCCATCCTCCCCCCAAGGAATCTGGTGTACTGAGGGGTCCAAACACTCTCCAAGTATCAGCTTTCCCAAACAACCTCCTTCCAACCATGTGTATACTTAGCAACAGCAGTCATTGCAGCAAAGACCCTCGAGACTCCTGTAAGGATCTGGAGAATTCAAGACAGCTGGGGATGGACGTGGCAAGGAAAAGGCACAGCAGAGCCTCTCCCCAGGCAGTGACCATACATGGGCTGCCTGCCCTGCAGCTCCTGGGGAGGGAAGCCCCAGGAGGAGGGAGACAGGCATCTGGGAAGAGCCAATCTGCCTCCCAGGTGCAGCTATCCTGCAGAGCACACAGCCCGGGGCATGTGCAGGGCCGTGGGTGTAGGAACTAAGGGCAGGAGTTGCCTGGAGCCTCCAGAGCTTTATGGAGAGAGCTGTGGGTAACAGACCCTGAACATACTGGGCTCCCAACCTCCCCCCATCGAGGCAGACACTCCTCCAGAGCTCCCCACAGCTTCCCACTTGTTTGGGAAGCTCACACCACAGCAGTTTCCCATAGAGCCATTCCAGTTCATGGAAGAGAGCCTAACACTGGTCTGGTTTAAGCAGTGTTACACCCACATCAGTGGGTATTTGCCAGTATGTCCCAATTTGTTTGAGGAAACAGAGTAGGCTATGCTCAAATTAATATTTCTAGGGCATTTTCTAATGCATGCTCCTGTATACAGTGGGCACAGTTAAACAGACAAGGTTCATACAGAACCAATATTTTTCTCCTGACTTCTCCCACCGTGCATTACACCCAGGAGCTTTGGGATTTACTTTCCTGGCAGCTCCATCACAAGATTGGTTGCTCTGACATCCATCAGGCTTTAGGCTGTCCTTAGAGCCTCATCCTGCTTCCATCCATCCATGGGCCAGCTTGAAAAGAGCTGTTTCCTCAAGGAGAGGAGACAAGCTAGCCACAGGGTGAGAAAAGGTAGGTCCAAACAGAGAGTAAACACTTCCTCCATTTTGGGAGTGGAAATCACCACAGTGTTTAAACAGCACATGGAAAAACAAGAGAAGTTCAGAGCTGCATATGAAACTATTATACAAATTGTAAGGGCAAGTAATTCTTCATATTTTTAAAACAAAGAGGAACTCATTTCTGCTCACTATTTTTGCCATCAATTTTCATATTTCATTAAGATTCTAAAACACAGCTAGAGAGGAAAGGATGTGCCACCCTGCTGTCAGTGTTCACACTCTTTTTAAACAAGGCTGTAAGGATCTGCGTGCTACAGAACAGACCCAAGACAATGTTTTATGTAGCTGAAACTCCAGCAGGAAACAGAAAAGGGAACGAGCTGACCCAGCCCCGCCAGCAGACCCCACCGGTGGCCCTGCATGCACTGAAGAACCTTCACTTTCTGCAGCTAGAGGGGAGCAGGAAGGTTTGCTTGCCTTGGCCACGCACAGCGAGGTGAGCTGAGGCACAGGCAGGCAGGAATCCTCCATCCCTGCGCTCCCCCAGCAGCCAAGGCTCCCCCTTTGTTTCAGCAGGAGCCTTCCTGCACCTTTTGAAGCTTCCAGTCAAATCTTGAGCCAAGGCTAATTGCTGTCAAGTGTCAGCCGAAGCACTTACTGCACCCACTGATGACAGGAGATGACACACCTTTCTCCTCTCATTGTCACTCAAGGGTTTTTTTTCCCTGTCAACATTAGGTGTGCTGGCTCTCAGAAGCCTTGGGGAGAAATGCTAATGCAAGCTTTGAAGCTGGAGGTGAAAAATCAGGCAACCTCCTAAGCTCTCTGGATGCTCAGCCTGAATCCAGTCCAAACCTGAGAATTTCTGGGTGATGCACTTTGGCCGAGCTTATCTGTCTGCCTCCACCACTGGCAGATGCGGTCTCTGCTGCTGATCTGTCTTCTTTCTCTCACAGAAAGCTGTCTGTATTCAGGTGAAGAGACCCCAAATTTTACAGTCTCTGCTGATAAAGCAATAGAGCAGAGGCACAGGGAGAGATAACTTTACAGCAGCCAGCCTGAAACGTTGCCAGGTTAATTCGGCTGGAGACGTAGGGGATGCAGCAAGAAATCAGATGTGTCCAGCAAGGAGAGGAGGCAGCTGATCTCCACACTAGAGAGGTCTTAGGGATGGGGCTGATTTCAGCTGCAGAGCAGCTCCAGGTCCCCAGACCTCTCACTTGAGCTTGCCTGCTTCTGGAGATGGGGTTCCCCACTGGATCAACCCCTTCCCAAGGGCTTTGAAGTTCAAAGGGGATGAGACCTTTAGGAAATGCAAGTCTCCTCCGAGCTGCAGGAGCTTTCAAAAGCCTGACAGAACATCTGACTTGTTCCACACTCATGGGTCATCACTGTCCTGGCTCCACATCCTCCTTTCCCTCCCATCTTCCCAGCTTCCCAGGATCCTGGGATTGGAAGGCAGCTGTGGGGTCCCCAAGCCTCACCTCTCGTTCTCCTCAGGGGATTCATCTCCCACTTGGCTCACTCCTTCTGCACCCTCCTGGCACCCCTCCGAGTCTGACATCTTCTCCCCTGGCTGGCACAGCAGCCCCACAGAGAGCTCCAGCACCAGGGGGCTGCCACTGTGTCACTTTTCCTGTGCTCAGCAGAAGTGAGCTGTGCCGGAAACTTCATGGGCTGAGGGTTTGGGGGGATGGGAGAGGGCAGAAGGAAGGTGAATTTGTGGGTTTGTTTTGTTTCGTTTTGTTTTAAAAACCATTGAGACCGATTTAAGATTTTACTTGTCAGCAGCTAGAAATTTGGAAGTCCTGGGCTAACCCAAAAGAAAAGTGGGCAGCATGGACTTTCCTACCATGGCAGGGAGAGGAGTGTCCCACTGTCCCCCCAGCTCCCCATGCCACTCTGGTGACAGCCATCATCTCTAAATCACAGCATCCTACACTGTGCCAGTCCCAGGGTGCTGCTGCAGGTGCTGCCAAGGTTGTTCTGGCTTCACGCCTCTCAAATCCCACTGGGGCCAAAGGGTCTCCTTCTGCCCTCCTCTGCCCCTTTCTCAGCTCTTCCCACAGCTTCCTGCTGATGCCACCATGGGTTGAGGTTCTGCAACACCTCCTGGAGCTTGGATTGTTATCTCTTTGTCTCTTCACCAGTGGGAAAGGCACGAGCACCTGCAGCTTTGGACCCAGAGGTTCCCCCATCTCCTCAGCACAGCCTCTGCCAAAGCCACAGTGCCACAGTGAGGCAGTCCCTGCTGGAAACGTGGCATGAGTCAGGGTCTGACCACCCAGGCAGGCAACACCCACCTCTCCCACCAAAGCTTTATTTACATCACTGCTGCCATGATGCAGCTCTTCACAAAAGTAGAGAGAAATGGCACCCAGTCAGCCCCCCTGAGCCCAGGGGGCAGCAGGGACAGCCCTCCCCCCCAGAGGAGGACAGGTGTGCAGACACAGGTGCTTAGGACTCGCCAGCCTCGAACATCTTCTTTCTGCCCTCCATGCCAGACTTCTCCTCAATGTTCTTCCTCCAGTCACCGACATCTCGGAGATCCTTCTCCTGGGGGAGGGAGGGTTGTGTTGGTGTGAATGGTGCCTGGCCAGGCCCCACACCAGCCCACCCATGGCAAAACCCCCATGTCAGCCAGAGGAAACCCAGTTCCACCCACGCTCCACATGTTTCTGAACTGCACCCTCCTGTTTCAACATCACGGCTGCCACAGAAGGGAACACTGGGCAGGAAGAAGAACGTTATGGAGAGAGACTCATTCTATCGAGCTCTGAAGGGTGGGGGCAACTCCTGTTAGGGAAAAGAGGAGGAGGCAAGGATACCTTCTCAGTGTCCTCCTTCTTCACTTGCTTCAGGTTGGCACGGAGGTCCATGCAGACCTTGTGCTTGGAGCCCAGCAGGGCGCGCAGCATGGCATCGGCCGACATGCGCACCCTGCGCAGCGGCGGCCGCTTGAACTTGCCCCGCAGGTCAAAGAGCTTCTGGCTCAAGTCTTCCAGCTGGGGGCAACGAAATGAGGAGGGTGGAGAGAGAGCAGGGCATGGGTTTCATGAGGTGGAAGCCATGCAGATGAGGAATGGGCTGCAGACTCCCCTGGAGGATGGCTCCCAGCGAGACTCACCTCCTTGGTAGTCTTCTGAAGCTTCACCTCTGTGTCATACCTCTCCTCATCCACTGACTCGATCTTGGCATGAAGCTTTTTGCACAGCTCCTGGGAAGGAAGCAAAGAGGGATGTTGACTGCTTGGACCCACACACACTGCCTCTGTCCTAACTGCTCTGGCTCTGAAAGCCCTCAGCCCAGAAACTAGATGGGATTGAGGTGAAGAGGGGCTTGTCAGCCAGCTCCTAATCTCCATGCTACTGGCTGCACACAGATGGTGCCTCAACACATCATTTAAAATACATCTTTCCAGCCAGCCAGACCCTTTTATTTTGCAGAGAGACCCCACCTGCCTCTCAAGGCAGCTGCATGTCCATCTTGCTCCAGGGTAACACAGGTTAGGAGAGGGTCATGATGGAAGACCAGTGTAGATCCACCAGGCTGACTGATGGAGTCAAATTTTTCTGCTCCAGCACTGAAAGGGCTAAAGAAGCCTATACCTGAAGTTCCTGCATGGATCCTGGGAGAGACAGAGGAGGGCAATGTTCTGCCAGGTAGTTTTGCTTTTCCACTTCTTTAGCAGCTGCTTCTTTTTCTATTTCAGTGACAGCGAGCTGGAGCATAGCACTCTGGAAGGCAGCAGCAGAAGGGTCAGTGCAGGGTAGGGTAGGGGGTAGGGGGTCATCAGGGGAGAGGCAATCCTGATGGAGGGGCAGCCTGGGGAGTTCCCATAAAAAAAACACCTTTCCCAAGCAAGGGAAATGATGGAGACCCAGTGAGGAGTGGGGTGGGAGGCCCCTGTGTTGTGCATCTGTTCTAGTAGGGAGAGTGCTGAGAGCTTGGGATGGGAGGTGGGAAGGTTGGGACACACATCACAGCCACAGCAGTGCCTCCTACCTTCAGGTGCTGCCGACGGGCAGTGGCTGCCCTCCTCTTTTTCTGCAAGTGGAAGAAACAAGAGAAAAGAAGGTTATCAGGTGCCCTTCCCCTTTCCATTGCCCTTCCCCATGCCACAGTCCACAGCCCTGCCAGGAAGGTGGCCCCATCTTGACACACAGTTTGTCCCCAAACCAGAGGTTCTCTGCTGGACCCAGCTTTGCCAACCTCAGGTAGCTAAAACATACAAAATCCCTCAGGAAAAGATAACAAGGGTGATGAACTTGAAAATAAATGTATAAAATATGGCTTCAGACTTGGCTTCTTGGGACTTTTTAGCCTTTTCTCTAATTTCCTCTTCACTCAGATCTGTTTTACTTTGCTGTCAAGCTAATGACCCCCACGTCCCTGGGCACTCAGGAGCTGTGGGATGTCTTTCTGAGCAGTCCAGGACACGTGTCCTTCTGATGCTCTGGTGACAAGGACAGCCAGGCAGGTGAAAACATGAAGGCTGTGTAATTTCTTGGAGCTGAAAAGACCCTGCACAAGTGATGCTGAAGCAGGGGTTCATCACAGCTGGAGGACAGACATGACCACAGGCTGCCCTTCTGTCCTTGTCTGGACAGCAGCAACAGGACTCCCGTTTATCAAAACCCCACAGCTTCTGCATTTCAGCTGTTTCCTGAGCATTTCACCCACAGCTGAGTTGGGCTGGCCCAGGGGAAACACATCTGATACTCTGAAGGGCGGGGAGCAGAAAGCAGCACTTGGGTGTGGGTCTGTGCTGCTAGAGGAGGAAGTGGATAAGGATGTGCAGAGTGAAATGTAACAAAATCTGACACGTCTTGCATATGTAAAGGGGGCCAAGGCCCTCCTGATGGGGCTGGAGGGCTCTGCAGAAAAAAGGCACCCACTCAGAGAGCCAGCACTCTGTTAACCATCAGATAATCAGAAACCTGGAGGGCTGTTAGTCCAGGGCTTATTCTCCATCCAAAAACTGGTGCCTTAGCAAAGAGGGTCCTCCCAGCTTTTTCTGGGAGGTCTGGGTTTGATGGGGAGTAAAAGAACATGTTGGATATCAGCACCATTTTGTGGCATTTCTGTGTGTCCCTGCCATCCTCTTTTCTCTCAGTGAGAACAAGCTGGAGCTCGTGGTGTTTCAGACATACGGGGAGATGCCAAGCAGAAATGAAAGATGCAGCAATTTGCTAAGAGGAAATGTGGAGTGACAAAGCCACGAACAATCCTCCCACACCTTCCCCTGCATTTCTCCAGACGCCCCCAGCCCCACCTGGCTCTGCCAGAAGCCGGGGAAAACTTTCTAAGAATGCAACCTCCACCCTGCTCACACTCCCCTGGATCCAGGTCTCCTTGCATTGGCTTTGAGAAGGGGTTTGTCGGTGCTCAGTGGGTAGAGAAGGAAGGGCTGGATGTGGGGAAGGAGGAGAGGATGCCGGGCCAAGGGCGGGATGGTGGAGGATGATGGAGCAGAGGCGGCTCTGCCTTCCCAGCACCATCTCGTGGCTGGCTGGGGAAGCAGGAATGGAGGGGAAAAGCATCTAACTCCAAGCCAGGGGACAAACAAACGTCTTTCAAAAGGGATTTTTGTTCTCCTTCACGTGTTTAACAGGAGGAGTCAGCAAATATCCATGAGCCATTCTCCCCCCCTACACACCCAGCAGCTGATTTTCTTAGGGAGGGACAGTAAAGCCAGGACTGCTGCCATAAGCACTGCTAAAGGAAAATCCCCAGCACAACACACTTACCTCTTCACTGTTCAGGAAAAGCAGATGGACAAGGAAAGGAAGGAAGAGGAAGGGGAAAGAGGAAAAAAAGGCAGTTAGCATGCTAACTGGAAACAAGCAGAAGAATCTTAACAAGCATAAAATTTGGCAGTTGAAAACACATTTTTAAATGCCAACAGTATATTAGAGACAGAAAAATGGGAACTTACTCAGACATCTTGGTTTAGATGGTTGTGAGCCTGAAAGGAAAACAAAAAAAAAAAGTTTACAACTATTCATGCTTGAGGTCACTTTCTTTGGTTTAAAAACAAAGCAAAAAAAGAGGAACATGTCTGTTCTTATTTCCCAACTTCACCAATTTTTCATCATATAGGGAACTAGGCTGAAGTTTGTAGATGAGAGGCAAACATCTCTCACAGCAACACAAACCTCAGCATCAAGGGACTTCTGGAAAAGACCAAATGGGGTGGAGCCAGAAAAAAGAGAGATTTGTGACAGTGATTCCTACAGGTATCAAGAAACAGGTATGTTTCTTGTCTCACCCCCAGGAAACCACTTTATTCAATGAAGGAAAAAAAGGCAAAAACTGTTTTCAGTTTACTTTGCCATTCAACCTGACTCCATAAACAAGAAATATCCCAAAGCCTGCAAAGGTGACCCCAGGTGACAAGGAAGGCCTGCAGAGGATCCTGCTGCCAATGCATGCACTCATCCCGTGGGACAGGGGAGCCTGTCTCAGCNCGGCCGGGGCGATGCGCAGCGCCCGCCGCAGGTGGCGATGCCAGGAGGGACGGGGTCCGCGGAACGCCGGCTGTTTGTACCGACAGCCCTGCCCCGGCTGTTTGCACCGACAGCCCTGCCCCGGCTGTTTGCACCGACAGCCCTGACCCG
>VXBS01008575.1:89312-100881 GCA_013400255.1 Sitta europaea
AAAAAAAAAAAAAAAGGCCATGGAGCTCAAGAAAAACTGATAAACAAGTAGCCATGCAAAGAATGATCCTCCAGATTTTATCCATTCCAAGCACACTGGCTTTTTGTAAATGCTATGTGAGCCCAGACACCTCATCTTACCAAAAAAAAGCTGTCAGCTGCAAAGACCCTTGGCAGCCTCACCTACCTGCACACATTGAGAAAGCCTTGGGAGAAGACAGCTGCAAGGAGATGGGCCTGTGGAAGCTCTTCTGGAGGTGCTTCTCATTCAGGTTTGGCAACAGAGGGGATGAGCTCAGAGTAGGAGAGAGCTGAGCCAGGAAAACTCAACACCCAACCCCACTGAGCATCTCTCAGGAACATCCCCAAAGCCAATTAATTCACAGAGTATCTGAGACATGAATTTTCTTTTATGAAGACCTGAGTTTAGCACGTGCAAAAGTTGGAGTGGTGTGGGATGAGTGCATCCAAACAGAGCAACCTTCAGCAGAGACCTTTGCAGGTATGAACACATCCTTTGTCACATCCAGAGTGAACACCAAAGCCAAGTGTTCTAACTGGACTGCCTTAAGTGCAAACCTTCATGCCAAGATTCAGGCTTCTATGTCTGAACTGCTCGGGCTTGTAGGCAAAAAAGGAAAATGCTCTCTGTCCAGGGAAAGCAAGATGCCAGCTAGGCTGGCTCCCACTGAGACAGCCACCTCTTCCACGGGCACTGGGCTCTCCAGTGGCTCTTCCAAGGGGGCAGTGTTTCCTTTACTAAGGCAGCAATGACTGATTCACAGCTCAAAGAGCCCGTTTCCCACAGACAGCTTTTCAGGCTCAGACAAGGACATCTGCAATGGCTGTGTTCATGAGCAGGGTGATGAAACACTTGTCTACAAACCCACCATCTTCCCAGATGCTGCTCACAAATGTAAAATATGATATGGGTTGGGTTGTTTGCAGGTCAAGGACTCTTCTCAGCTCAGTTAAACTCCTCTTCCTAACTGACTCTGTGCTTGTTTCTGCTCAGACTGAGTGGCAATAAGTGCCTGCAGGGGTTTCACCACCTCTCTGTGAAGTCAGCAAAGCTGGTTGAGAAATTCCCATCTTGTTGACATGCAACAAGTCATCACTGAGAACATCTTCAGGGAGCACTTTTTGCCCAGCAGCATGAAATCTATGAAATCCTCATGCTGTTTCTCCTTTGGTTCCATCCTACCTAGACCTGAAATATGGAGAAATGAGAAGCCTGCTTTTTCCAGGTCTGCCCACAAAGTTCAAATTGGAACTTTGGGAAGCACCTCTGTGCACCCATTATTATTCCTGTTTTTCAGACTGGACTGTTTGGGGCTTCTACCCCTCCCTTCCTGCCCAAGGCAGGGCAAGAATTGAGATGTCAAGTGACCCAAACAATATTTCTATATCCAGAAGCAAAACAAGCCCAGCAGCAGTCAGAGCAGGGCAAAGAGGCTGGGAAAAGGGAGGAGGAAAAAGGGGGAGAAAAGGGTAGGAGGAAGAGAATAATGAAATGGAACTAGGGATAAGGATCCAGAAGCTGGAGCTTTTAAAAAATAAACCCATGCATGACAAAACTACACATTTTCCCCATAAAATTGCAAGGCATAAAGATGCTAGCTAAGGAATATTTATAAAGCAGGCGTGCCTGCTCCTAGTGAGAAGAGCTTAGATGCTCTCCAGCTCTCAAAAACTCTAAGACTAGCCAAAAAATCTGTGGCTGGAGGACAGCCAGCCCATACCCAGGCCGAATGATGACAGCCCGTAATCGTTTTTGTCTCGGTGCAGACGACTGGTGACAAGCACATATGAGGCTCAGCCTTCTCCTTGTGCAGCTCCCCTATTTGATTTCCTTGAGTGCAGGGACAAATAACCAAAAAAATCACTGAATGAGGGAATAATTCACTTTGGGAGAGACTTCTGGAGGTCAGAAGTCTTGGATCTGGATGTAAATAATTGAGATTACAAATCTTCATAACAAACACCTCAATTTTCAGTGCTTCTTGTATCTTCTCATAGATCTCTGCTTGGCTTTTTGCCTTGCCAATGACCTGCAAAGCTGCTAATTAAACGCAGAGAGACAAACTCGCCATCCACCACCCGGGCACCTTGGTTGGCTTGGATACCTGCTTTTGCCCCTCTTAGCCATCAGCAAACCCTTCTTTGTGAGGGCTGGCCTCCTGGAAAAAGCCATCAGACACCTCCAGCATTGCCACGTGGCTACCAAGGGGCTGTGCAGCCCTGGGAAGGGGCTTGCACAGCACCGCTGCTTTCTCTCCTTCTTGAACACAGGCTCCATCTCCAGAAGAAGAAATCTTGGCTGGAGAGGCTCTACCGGGGGCCACAGACGACACAAGACCCAGCTCAGAGCACGTCCTGCCCTGCCCTCTAGGTGCAGGAATCCAGCACAGACACAAGCTGAGGAGGAGGTGGTTTTCCCCCTCCTTTCTCTTCTTGTCACAACTTCCACCCTCCGAGTGCAGGAGGGGCTTTGGTGAGGCAGAAGATGCTCAGACATGTGGCTTTGCTGGATGAGGGACAGCCACCCCCGGCAAGGCCACAGGGAGGTGAAAAGGGGATGGCTTGCACAGGAGACAGGGCTGCCTGCCTTCCTGCAAACAGGCTCCCGAGCAGGCTGTGCTCATTTGGGGTGAAATAAGGCATGAAATGAAGCCCAGATCCACCAGCCCTGCTTCAAACAGCTGCCAGCACACACTAAGAGGATCCAGCCAGGGGAGGAGAGTGCTCAAAGCCGTGCTGTAAGCACACAAGGCTTACTGAGGAGGAGAAATGATGACAGAGGGAAAAAGCAGCCTCGGCAGTGCATTAAAAACTGGAGCTGGGTGGGGAACATCCCCACCTGCTCGCCTCTCCCTCCTGAACAAACAGCTCGGTTTGCCGAGTTTTACTGCACAAAGGCTCGCTCCAGGTTGCCCAGAGCCTGCCCAGCTGGGTGCTCACTCCCACATTCCCCAGCCTTTCCCCTAAAAGCACCAGGGGCTTCCCTCTCCAGCCCTGCTCACCCTGGCAACCCAGGACTGAGCAAGGCCAAAGCTGCAGAGAGAAGGGGCAGGCACTGGTATGGGGAGTAACATTTCTCAAGGACAGGCTGTCTCTGCACCTCCTTCAGCTGCATCTGTTTTGGGACTAATATGCACATACTTTTATGCCCAGCCCCATAAATTATGCAGTGAACCTCAAGGCTATGACTTTAAAATAGGGGTACTGGAAAAAGCACACTACACACATACAAAAAAAATAAGAAGTGCCTCTTCCAAACACCTCCAAAAGTCCTTTCTGGATGCTGCATGGTCCTAAATCACCACACCAGCATCACCAAAAACCAATCTGGCAATAGATCTGGAACCCCAAACCCAATTCAGAGATGTTCCCTTCTGCACAGCTTGTTCTAGGCTGATTCTAAGGTTGAGACTGAAGGCTGAGGCTTTAAGACATCCCTTTACAAGTCTTTCTCAGGTGACTGATTTCCTCCTCCATCTCATTAGCAGCTGCCAGCAGATGCTGTTTCCCCAGCAGAAGCCACACTTCACTTGTTACAGTCATCTCAAAACCACCCTGTCATTTCTCCCCTCCTCAGCCACAGCGAAGCCTGCAGAATATTCATCAAGAGGCAGACACAGCAGCAGCTTTTTATGCTTAAGCTCAGGACATTAATCTCTATCGAGACTTTTCATAATCTTCCTCAGCTTCATGTTTGTTTAACTCTTGGATAGTCACTCTGTGGAGCTCTGGGTAATCACAGATTAACTGCTTTTTAATATTAATAGCTTTTCATTAATGTGCCAGGCTCTCTCCCCTCCAGAGCCCAGGCAATAGCTATTAGCACTGTGCCTGCAGCTCCCTGTGGTGAAAAGGACTTTTGTCTTTGGGGCCAAAATTCCACAGCATGAGCCCAGATCTTGTGTTCTGTGGCTGCTTTGTAGCAGAAGCATTTTAGAACAGGAGCAATTCCCTCCTCCTCTATGGCAGTGCAGGGAGCTTTGTCCTGCAGATGGCTCAGAGAAGCTGCTCTAGAGTCACCCCAAACTGCAGCATACTCAAGGGCATGTAGGGGCACCACTCTGGTGCCCTCATCCTTCTAGGGGAGATCTTTACTTATGTAGCCCCTACACCAAGGCCCCACAAAGAAGGGTGGGGCAGGACATGTGGCCACAAAAAACCTCCCAGATTAAACTTGAAACCTGCCCAGAAAAGAGGTGAGGGCTGCAAGCCAGCCTTTACCAGGGTGGTGTGACCACAGTGTGAAAGCAAGAGCCTCAGCCCCTCCACCCTGGCAGGACCTCCAGGTGCCAGAGGTGCAAACCTTGCTGTGCTCACAAACCATGTGAGTGAATGGAGCTGACAGTGTGCATCTTCATCCCTGTGGTCCATGGGGATGGTCACTGGTGAGTCCCTGAGTCACACCTTAGTGTGCACAAATCATCATGGGCTGAGAATGGACTAAGTGTGAAGCCACATTGCTTCTCATTTAGCCTCCAGCCAGGACACAGAGAACATTGCATTGGCACTAAGGAGCAATGGATGTCTCCAGCACCTTCCTCACCCACCTGTATTCCTTCTCTCAAGCCTCTAACATTCTTCAATACCTTGGTTTTGTTTAAGAGCCTTTGCAGGACACATGAAGCCTTTCCAAGAACACACTTCTTGCCAAGTTATTCACAACTACAGAAACTTCCCACCCACACCAACAGCACATTAACCCTCTGCTTTATAAATATCAATGGACTCTGTTTTCCATGAGCCTGAAGCTCTGTGTATTTTCCCCTCCCAGCCCATGAGCAGTTGGGATGAGCTGGCCCTTGCACCCATGCCATCCCCTCTAGCACCCTCTGCTCCACATCCAAGGATGCAAAGGATGCTGAGCTGCCCTGTGCCAGGTGTCACACAGAGCAGGAGCTGCACCAGCAGCCAGATCATCTCTTGGCCAGAAGGAGTCCCAGTCCTCCCTTCGCTGACAATGAGCTGGGACCAACTAGAGCTTGCTGAGCAGCAGCCACTCACTCCTCCACAAGCCCACCATGCTGCTCCCTGGGTCGGGGAGGAGACCCCCACTATCTGGAGTGCAGGGGCAGCTTGAGGTGGGATTTCAGGCCCAGGGCTTTGTCCACCACCTCTGGGGGCTGCAGGATGTGCCACTGGGCGAGGGGCCGGCGTGGGTTGGACAGCATGTCAGACCAGTGCCGCAGCTGGTTGCCCGTGGCCCGGCAGCCCAGGAAGAGTTTGCCAATGGGCTCGTTCTTGGCCACTTTATCATGATCCCAGACAGAGATGACCACATCCACATTCTGGGGGGGGACACAAGAAAAAGGGTCAGTGGGAAGGGATTTGCTGCAGTGGGGATCTGCTCAGCCCTGGGCGCTTCAGGGAAACCCACCTGGATCTGGCTGAAAGGCACCTCAAAAACAAACACCTCGTTGAAGTAAGGGCTTAAGGTGTTTTTCTTCACACTTGTCCTTTTTTTCTTCCATTTCTTCCTGTTCAGTATGAGATGCACCTTGACAAAAGGATCTGAAGAGAGAGAGGGCACACCTGGCACAAGTGACAGTTTCTGACTGAAGAACTCAGCCACAAAACAGCTTTCCTGAGCCATTCCCAAGGAGACCATGGCATCCCACTTGTCATTCCTCATGGTGAGACAGCCACTTCACAGCTCACTTCCTCCTCCCAAGCTCCCAGTGCAATCCAGCCACGACATCTCCTCCTGGGAGATACCTCCAGCACTGCCCAAAGCTGGAGTATCTGTGCTGGGGGAGGCTGGGAGTCAGCCAAGGGCTGATTATGGTGGCAACAGCAGGAAGCACAAATTAACACCTAGAGTTTTCAAGGCTTTGCAGCTCTTGGTGCTACCACTGAGGCCTGGGCAGGAGCAGGAAGGTCTGAGCACAAGCAGCCCCCACTGACCTGAGAGTCCATCCGAGTCCATCTGCTTCAGCTGCCTGGCTTCCAGGATGAGCACTGTCAGCTTGCCAGTGCTGGGGACGTAGCGCAGGGAGAAGCAGATCTCACCCAGGTGCTCTTCCTGATGGAGAGATGCCAGTAATTAGTACCAGGCAGAGGAGCCAGCTCACCTGAGGCTGGAGCACCAGGCTGGCCCCGGGTTTCCTGAGTCTCCCCTCTCTCATGCTTGCCACTAAAGGCTTGCTTCTTGGGGCAGTGGCAAGCCAAGCAAGAGCACATCCCTCCCAGCAGAGTTTCCCAGCCATCAGGACCAACCTCCACTTTACTGGCTGCTGCCAGGTCACTCCACTGCTCGATGACATGCTGCAGGTTGACCCTGGCCAGGGGCAGCTGGACCTCACCAATGATGTCATGCTTGGCAAAGCGGTTGAAGTCATAGACCTGCATCACCAGTGTGGATTCAGACACCTCAGCCTGGGGTACCTGCAGGGGAGGACCCAAAAGCCTGCACTCACTCCTCAGTGGCAGCCCTGCCCCATGACAGCATTCCTCTCTCACATTTCCCAGTCCTGATTGTACAAGCATCTCCCTGTCTGGAGAGGTTTTTGCCCAGGAAGCAGTGTCTACACTCTTGATGGGACCAAGAAAGCATCATTGGCTTTGGTTTGTACCTGGAAAGTGAAGCTCTCGTTGAAGATGGGGTTCAGGGTCTTGCGGTAAACTTTGGTCTCGTATCTCTTCCTCATGTCAGACGTGAGGTAGACAATCACATATGGGTCAGATGTGCCTCCACTGTCCATGGCCTTCAGCTCAGCTGCCTGCTTCACACCAACTTTCAGCTGGAGAGGAGAGAGGCACAAGGTCACAGGTGGAGGAGGATGGGGTCAGGCAGCTAGGGGCTCAGTGGGAAGCGAGTTCAACAGTGAGGAATGCCTTCACACCATGCAGGCATGAGAGCTGGCAGGCTGCAGGCAGGTGGGAGAGGGTACACCCACCTCAGTGAGCATGCAAGAGCATGGCTTTTTCCCTGCTGTGCCATGGCCATGAGCATCCCCACCTCCTGTGTGTGGAACTTGTACTCCAGGGAGTACTGCAGCTTTCCTCGGCACTTCTGCTCCACTTCCTGCTCCAGGTCCGACATCTCAGGCTGGACCTGTGCAGAGAGCAATGCTGCCCTCAGGATGCACTCAGCCATGGCCCTGCCATGCCGTGCTCCCACCATCCCTGGGGCTGGGCAGTGCAGCAGCAAACCCCTCGGGGAGGAGGGAGGTGGGATTGAGGGGGAGGCGGGACGCACGAGGTTGATTGTAGTGGAGTTGCTGACAGTGCACAAGCCGATTCTCTCCTCCTTCTTGGGCTTCTTCTTGCTGCAGCAGCACTTGATGATGCAGATGAGGAAGAGAAGGAGGAGAATGGCCCCTGCCACAGCCACACTGATGAGTGCCCATTCGGGTACTGGTGCGATGTTCAGAGAGCAGAGTCGGATAGAAGAGTTAAAACCAAGCAAAACTGTGAGCACATTTAAACCCCTTCCTGGTGCTTCAGCATTAAGGAGTTGTACTTTCAAAATTCCCCCAAGAATCCTGGACAGGCCCCATGCAGGGAGACTGTGGCTAAAGACCATTAATTCCCCAAATGGGTAGCAAAGATCCCCTCTGCTCCTGAAGCAGCGTGGTACCACTCTGCAGTAATATCCCACCCTGATGGAGCCCACTAGAAAGTGGAATCTGAAGTGAATACACAGCCTCAGAGCCCAGCAGCCCCACCAAGTAATGCTGCCTGGGAGAGGGAGGCAAGAGACGCTGTACTCACACGGGATCCAGCTAAGCCAGCCGTCCGGGGAGCCCGGCCAAGCCGCGGTGGTGATGCTGCTGTGTGGAGAGGCTGTAGTCCTGCCTTTGCGGGCTGCCACTGCCATGGCTAAGCTGGGGTGACCTGGGAACACAGGCAAAATTAACAGGGTGGGGATTTCCTCTCCGGTAGCACGTGTGCTGCCGGTAGCCCAGGGCTCTAATGAGAGCAAACACAATTAAAATACAGAGCCCAGGGTAAGCGATTAGAGCTTGGCCACATTGACAATGAGATGTGAAATGGAGCGGGAGGGAGCCGCTGGCAGGGAGGGCTCTGCGCCAGCCGGCCCCTCCCTGCAGCCTTCTCCTTCGTATCCTTGTAAGTCTGCCTGCTGAGAGGGGAGAGATTGGAGGGTCCAGGGCGTTTTGAGAAGAGCAATCACTTGGCTGTAGGGAACAAAAACCAAGAGCTGTTTTGTGCTGGCCCCTCCTTGGCCAGGCAGAGTGAGCTGAAGGGTTTGCTCAGCTCCAGGAAAGCCCCATCATCAGCGAACACCGCTTTTTTGGCTTTTCTCTCTCCTGTTGCAAGGCTGAGCAGCGGAAAGGTTGGCTCCTGGGCTCGCTACAGGGCTGCTGCCCTCGCTGCCGGTGGCATTGCTGCCACCAGGCTGGAGCCGAACCGGCTCGGCTCGGAAACTTTCCGTGAGCTCAGCCTGGCACATGGCAACGCTGACACAGCCTGAGGGAAGGCTTCAAATTTAAAGCAGGACGGGTTTACAGCATTGCTTTCCCCATGGCCAAGCTCTTATTCTAGCATGAACGCTTCCTCGTAACCACATTCCTTTGGCGTCAGCGGTTCAGGTGTGCCCGGAGCCGCGGTGAGCGGGTCTGCTGTCCCAGGGCACGGGTGGCACCAGCCCCGGTGCCCGGGCAGAAATGTGCCTGGTGCTGCCCCAGCCTCCTGCCCTGCCTTCCAGCGGGTCCCTGCTCGAGCAGCCAGCTCCACCTCGCTCTGCCTGCACTCTGCCCATCCCAAGGCGCTGCTTGCGTGGGGATCTCGGCGGGGAGGAGGAAATCACATCTGCACGTCCCTCACTGAGCCCGCGAAGCCAGCAAGAACCCTTTCTTTTTCCAGCAGTGTGCTTTGCTGCGTGTGGGCATAGGGATGGAGAGACGTGGGAATTGCTGTCATCCCTGCATCATTGCTGGGACAATGAGGTGCAGGTTAAATTACTTGTCCAGGGCCACCCGGGACTTCTGTGTCATTGGACACCCGAAGCATCGCTCAGGTATTTTAGAGGTGCCAGGCTGCAGCTTTGGAGAGAAGTGTGGACAGGACAGCCAGGCGAGCAGGCACCCACCCAGCACAGAATTGGGAGCGTTGGTGCTTTTTGACTGCAACGGGCAGTCACATTAGACTAACACCGACCCTGGTTTTAAAAATACCTTTATGCCAACCCTGAAGAATGAATTGAGCCACCAGTTTGGGAGCGATGGGGACAGCCCTGCTGCAGTCTGGCACAGGAGGCATAGTCTCAGTGGGCAGTCTGCTGGGAGCGTAGAGCACCCATGTTCTTGGAGAAGGAGCTGGGGAAACCCTGCCTCTTGCTCCCACCCTGTGCTGACTGAGTTCCCAAATCCAGACTTACCGACAAGTGTCCTTCCCAGTGCCAGCCTCCCCTCCCTGCTGTGCAGGCTCCAGTCAAGCCACCACGCGTGGCAGGGGCATGCTGTGGGCTGAGACGGGAGCCCACGGGGCACGCAGCTGAGGGTGCAGAAGGGCTGCTGGCTGCACTGCACGGCCGAAACAGGAAAGTCTGCTTTGCCAGCTCAGGAACGGGGTGGCCCCAGCAGCTCTGCCGGCCCCACCTCGCCGCTGACCCAAGCAGTGTTCATGCAGGCGAAAAGCCAGCGGGGAACTCCCTGCTGGACCAGGAAGCAAAGCCTGCCCTCCTGCCTGCAAGAAGCTGGAGGGCATTGCTGCCCAGCTCCGTGCACTGGAAAGTTCGCTTCTCCAGGTTAGCCCTGCAGCGATGCTGGGCTGGGCTGTGTGGCTGCAGGCACTCAGCACAAGGGGATGGACACTTTTAGGTGCATGACTGCATCCATCCCTGGTGAGCTCTGCACTTGGGAAGCCCAGCTCCTTGTCCCACAGGGCATGCACTGTGTGAGGGCCTGCAAAATGTGTGTGTGTATGAACAGGAACGCTCTGCTGCAACAGACAGGAGGACAGACAGGACAAGGGGATGGATAGTGCTTGGGTGGTTTCATCCTCCAGCACCAACAGAAGCTCCAGGCACACAGCCAGGAGCAATTTCACAGGCTTCCATTGCATTAAATTTATGCTTGTAAACTTCTTCCCTTGCTGCCAATTCAGCAAAGTCTGCCCAAAACCTGCCTTATCGCCACATAAATTTGGGGTGGTGTCAGAAGCAGGGAGCAATACTGCAAAACTGCCAGTGTCTAATGGCTGATGTAGTGATGGGAGGAGATGCCCCAGAAACCAGACCTGTGCTAGCTCTGCCCCACCACCCTGACTCACCAGTCCTTCCAGATTTTCACATGGCCACCAAGGCATTGCTGTAGCCACAGGAGAGGGGCTAGGGCTGCCCCTCAGCCACCCAAAAACCAGCCACACTCTCAAGGGCCTTGCACTCCTGCTGCTCAGAGCAGCACCATCTCCAGGAGAAAGAAATGCAGGAATGATGCTGCAGCAAATCTCTGGGAGAACTTTTTGCTCTAAACTGGAATTCCCAAGGGATGCACAAGAGCAGTGCATTATGGGGGTGGAGGAATAGGGAATATTAAAATCCTCCAGGGAAAGGGTGCCTGCATATGCACACTGAAAGTTGAGCATATAAGAAGCCTTTTCAATGGGTTGTTTGCTAGAGACAGATAAAAGAGAAGAGATTCAGATCTTGGGAGGAAATTCTTTACTCAGAGGGAATGAGACTCTGGAACACAATGCCCAGAGAAGTTGTGGCCTCATCCCTGGAAGATTTGAACGGATGGAGCCCTAAGTCTCTGTGAAAAACGAGGTTTGCTTTTTTGGTAAAATTTAAAAATGTTTAATAAAAACAATAAGAGAAATAAAATAAAGCAAAGGTTAAATACAGCCGGGTGTCCTGGCACACTGCCAAGAGCACCCTGGTGTCTTGGAACCCCTCCTTTTTATCCTGTTCTTCATGCATGGACCTATGCACATTCACTTTCCTAGGAACTGCTCTGCATGGTCACTCTTTGGGTCTGTCAAGTGTAATCCCACTTTTATTCGGTTTTTATTATCTTTTGATTTGGGCTTGGGTCTCTTTTCTACAGGTGGTGAATGCTGAGAGTCACTTGGGCTTCTTTTGCAAGTTACCTATTCAGGCAGCTGAAACACACCTAAACTCCAAACCACAGCAAAGAAAAAAACCTTATAATCTATTCAGGCAGTTAATACTGAATAGTAAAAACCGACAGAAAAACCATACTTACAACATTCATTCTAATATTTACAAAAAGCCAACACTACAATATGTCTTTACAACATCTCTATTAAACATCTTCTAATTTTACCAAGAAAGCGAACCTCGTTTTTCACAAGCCACTAAACACCGAGAGAGCTGCGGAGGCAGGCTCGGCGCCGAGTGTGTCTGACACCCGGTGCCCGCGTTCCTGAGCAATGTCAGCCGGGAAAGGCAGGCTGCCCAGGGCACCGCGCCAAGCAGCCGGCTGCCTACAAATCCCAGCAGGCCGGGGAGCGGAGCTGCAGCCCGTGCCGGCCGCTGCCCGCTTCCTGCGGTGCCGACACGCCGGTCTAAGCGGGGCTGTGCGGGGACAGCGCCGCGCCCGCGGTGAGTTGGGCTCGGCTCGCTGCCG
>VXBS01008578.1:685-12142 GCA_013400255.1 Sitta europaea
GAAAAAAAAAAAAAAAAAAAAAAAAAAAAAAAAAAAAAAGAAAAAAAAAAGAAAGAAAAGAAAAACCCACACGAAAATCAATCCATCAAATGTCATTACAGATTTATTAAGCCTGATGTAGAAAGACTTTTAACAGTAACATCTTCAGAAAGCATAAAAAGAGCACTTCTGTTCAGTCTTGTGCTTTGAAAATCTAAATATATTTTTATCATATAAATAATTCTTTTCATGTTTTAAGTGCATCTGTTTTTTTTTCTTTTTTTCTTTTTTTTTTTCCCTTTTCAAATTTCCATTTTACAATTGGCCGACAACAACAACAAAAAAAAAAAAACCCAACAAAAAAACCCCAAAAAACCAAAAAAACCCCAACCAACCCCGAAGTCTGCTTTGCCTGCACCGAAGCCATTTGCAAAGCTAATGATGTTGTGAAGCGTGTCTGTGGTATCAGCGAGATTTCAGAGAGGGAGTTCAATGAGTGCAGCATTAAAATGAGGGACAGCCTCCAGCAAAACCAGAATTGAACACACCCAAGTCCTTAATGTCTGCAGTTGGGTTTCCTGATGCAAATTAAGATAACATTTCAGATGTGAGCAGTCGCTTCCCACTAGCTGCCGTGGAAAAGAGACATTTTATGCCACAAAGGGAAGAATTACCATGTTTAAAAATGTAAATA
Source organism: Sitta europaea (assembly GCA_013400255.1). NCBI lineage: Eukaryota > Metazoa > Chordata > Aves > Passeriformes > Sittidae > Sitta > Sitta europaea. Next base: position 1,359 of record VXBS01008578.1, read on the forward strand.
ATATATGTATAGGAACCTTTTTTATGGAAATGAGGCATTCAGGATTATGTGAACAGTTTGGGCTATTTTTTTTTTTTTCTTTTTTAAACACAACAGATAAAGATGTGTGATCTATTATTCAGGGCTTTAATTACAGTTCTAAAACTGCAGTGATTTTATTAAAAAAAAATTTAAAAGATCCCTGGGCATAAAAAGTAATGTGTTCTGTGGGAAAGTTGAGGGATTATTTTTTTTTAGTACAACGTATTTACCGTGGTGAAAATACAGAACAAAAAAAAAACACCTTTAGAAGATTTCAATGCTACAAAATCAGACACAGAAATACATTTTAAATGCTCTGGAATGCAGTCATCTTCCTGTAAATCAGAAAAGGCCTTAGATAAATAGGTTTGACCTGATTTAAATTTAATGAGATACATAGTCCTGATTGTTAATAATTGGTTTGGGGGAACCCGAAACAATAAAAGCAATAATCTCCTCTAGTATAAATTATACGAATTTATTTAGCAATCAACCGAAGGGAGGGAGGGGATTAAAAAAAAAAAAAAAAAAGCCATTAACATTATCAATTTGTTTAGCTGAAGTTAGTTATAATAAGCAAATAATTGGAAGCCAAATTGCCAGGCGGGCTTGGAGAAAGTGAATTTCTCTTTGGGGCCACTAGATGGAACGGTCCTCCAGCAGAAAGGGCTTTTTCCAGCCAGGACCATTCATAATCATCCAAACCAAGTGAAACATGGTTTTGATTAAAGCAGCCTGTTGGCTCAATAATCTCCGTAATTTTAAAAACATCCTTAATGTGGAAGAGGAACACTGCAATGTCAGAGATGGCCTTGGGGCCCATTATAAACAGCAACAAAATAAATAAGGAGAAGAAATGAGAGGTCATGAAAACAAAATTAAGCTAATGTTTCAAATTTTGACAATTATGAATTGTTCCTCCAAGAAGACATTAAAAAAAATAATTCAGGCACTATTAGATAAAATACAAAGAGAATAATTGTACGTGGATGAGTTTCCCGTGGGGCTAAGCATGCTCGAAAAGCAAAACTGGACTTAAATTTCCCTTCTCCCCCCCGCCCCCCTTTGTAGCCAGCAATTGGGCAGGTCTCATGCAAACACAGACTTGCATCTCCGAGTTCCTCCAAAAACTCCTCTCCAATTCCTTTATGAACCATTAAAAGATGATGACCAAGAAAACAAACCAACAAAAATTACAAGCGTATTTTCTATGGGTAAAAAAAAAAAAATAAAAATAAATTCCCCCTTTACGGAGCGCTTTTTTTTTTTTTTTTTCTTTTCTTCGTAGGAAACCGAAACAAGCAAATATAACAAAATCTGTGTTCATAACATGGCAATATAGTTAATATATACAAATATGTACAGTATAAAAATGCATCAAAGGCGCAACTTTTCATCCAGACAAGCTGCGGTGCCCGAGGAGGAGCGGCTTGCCCCCTCCCCGTCACTTACAGGCAATATGTTCTATACAGCATGCACTGGGTACAAAACGAGTGCAGGAGCACCGAGACATTCGCCAGGCAAAGTCACCACGAGCCTCTCGCCGGGGAGTCCCGCTTGCGTTGTTCGTACAAAAAATGGGTTGCAGCTCGCCTTTTTTGCCGTTTGGAGTATGTACATATTTTTTTAAATTTTTTTTTTTTTTTTTTTAAAGAGAAATGAGCTTCTGAATCTTTATTTTCTTTATTGTTTTCGAAACAGAATCCTGACAGCGCGGGTCACAGACGTCACCTGAGGATGCTGCCAACAACCAAGGTGCGGCGAGCGCCGGGCGGGGCGGAGCGGTCCAGATGTGGCAGATGCGGCCAGCTGTGCTCCGAGCCTGAACCGGCGGCGGGCGCCTCCCGACCCGCGTCCCAGGGAATGAAACCCCAGCCAAACACAGAGAGGAGAAGGCCGGGGAAGGGTTAAGCAGGGGACAGAGAAGAACCCTGAGCCAAGGAGGGCTGCGGAGCTTCTGCACCTGCTTTGCACACCTGCGGGGAGAGCCAAGCCCTGCGCTGCCCCTCCCGCAGTGCCCAGCTGCTGCCCAGCCCCGCAGGGGAGGCACACACCCCCTGTGCGGGTGCTGAGTGTGCTGCACACCCTCCTGGATACACACACACATCCCAAAGCGCTCCCTGGAGCAGATCCTCAGTGGAATTATTGCCCACAGGCCTCTCGCCCCGGCCAGGCAGCTGGCAGGATGTGCCATGCCCCGTGGGCATGGGGAAAGCCTTCCCTGCCTCCAACCCAGCTGCACTTTTGCAAGATGTTCTTTTTAGTTTCTTCCTGAAATACTGATCGTTTTTCCCCCTGCTATCTCATCTAAGGAATCTAATGAAAGAATTTGTTGCCTTTACTTAGATCAAAAAAGGAAAGGGAAAAAAAAAAAAGTTTGCTCAGCTCGGTGCTGTGAGCTGGAGTGGAGCTGTGCGATCCGCCAGGATTAGTGTTTAATCTGTTGTCTCAAACAGGGCTTTGCACAAAGGCCTAAAGACATTTCATGAGCTGAGAGGGATGATGAACTGGAAGTTTATTACTCTGCAGTTAAGTCCAGTGGCACAGCAAGCTCATTTTAAAAAATACTCTCCAAGAAAATATTGTGCAGGCATTTTGGTACAAGAAATAAGTGTCTGAAACTTCATCTACTCTTCACATCTCCTCTGGCATAATGAGAGCAAAAATTCCACCACTAGACTGAAGGATTGACACGAATGTGCTTGCACTGGTATAAAAGTGATCCAGCAGAGCAAAAGGAGCTGTACCAGTATAAAGTGCTTTATAGTGATACAACTGGTGTTACTTTTACAAGCATGGTCACATCGATATCACAGTTTTGCAGTCACCTCCTTGACATAACTAAAAACCTTCTGAAGTGCAGGAGATTTAATTTGCCTGAAGTTTGCTGGACCTGCTTTCAAAAATGCCTAAACCCATTCAGAATCTGAGGCTGGGACCACGAGGATGGAGTTTGGAGCTGGGTAGGCAGAGGGTCAATCTGCTGGATTTGAAAGGGTGGCTCTGGATTTGCACAGGAATAAATGCATCCAGGATCTGGCTGCTGCTTTCAGACACTGGACTGCAATGGGAGGGAGGATGTGTGGGGTCAGCTTCCAGTACCACTGCAAACCCATTACTTTTATCATTTCCTTCAGAAGACAACTGGAGAATAAGAATTCTAAAATCCGAGTGCTTGCCACTGCAGGAAATAATGAATTAAAAAAAGAAAACCCTGGAAACATTTCTGGGATATCAACCCAGTGTCATCAACCAACAGGCTGATAAATCAAGCCCTCATTGATGAAATGTAACTGAAATCTGCCTTTAGATTCATGTCCTTTATTATTTTGATATGTTTAAAAATGTTACACTTGCTGTGCTCCAAGCTGAAACAAATGGTCAAAGGCTGGACTCGATGGTCTTGGAGCTCTTTCCCAATTTAAATAATTCTGTGACATAAAAAAGGCTCTGTTTGCACCCACAATGTCCAACTCTTCAGCACCATTATGGAAATGTTCTAGAGAAATTCAAGAACTTCTCATTGACCATTTCCAGCTGAGGACAAGAAAAGCTGTGACCTGTGGGACAGATTGTGGTGGGGAGCAGGAAACCCAGGTGAGAAAAACCACAGCATCACTGACCCTGCTGTGAAGCCTAAGGAGAAGCTGCTCTGGGGGCTCTTGGGTGGGCAGCAGGCAGGAATTCAGCTCCATAATTCCTAACCCAACCTCCTAGGAGCAGAAATGACATGTCAGGCTGTGCAGGGAGAAGATGGGCACAAACCAGTTCCACTTGCTCACAGCCTGTGGAGGTGGCTGCATCCTGCTTGGGGACAGATGGCCTTTAAAGCCTGCTGTAATTGCAACGTATTGATCTGGAATCTGTGATCAATACTGTCTTTATAGAGAGAATTTTAAATATAAATTGCATCGTATATCTGCAGGTGAGGACAAAAGCCCTGTGTGATGGAGATCCCCCTGGCCAGCCCTGGAGTGAGGGTGGAATATGGAGAGGGGACAGGGGACAGCCCACCACAGCCACCTCTTCAATCTCTGCCAAAACTCAGGCTGCCTTCCTCATTGCCTCGTGTCCTTCACAGGGTTAATCCCAAAATAACACCACACAGTGTCTGGGCTGTGGGGAACCAGCTCAGAGCCAGAGCCCCTCAGCAGCTCCCACCCAAAACTCCAACATTCCTTTTATTCTCTCCAGTTTTCCTTTTTTGTCCCCAAGGACAGCTCGTTCTCCATGCAAACCCTGCACAGGGGTTTCCCAGTGGGAATATCCCCTTCTGGCTTAGGAGCTGAGCTGTGGGCATGAAGTAATCGATAAATATGGCACTTTATCAAAACATGATTAAGGAAAGAAAAAGAGGCCAAAAATTAGGGAAACAATCCCTGCCATTTGAATGCATGAGACTTGACTCAATAGCCTGTTAAGCTGGCTTGGAAGGCTTCACCCCCTATCGTGCTAATATATAATTATTGATTTTCAAAATGACTTTTTATATCCTCCCTGATCTCTAAAAAAAGCTAGGGAGGTCAGTCTTGTAAATACTTTTACAAGTAGGTAATAAAACCCATGATAACTTGCATTGACAAGTAATTACTGGGCAGGTTTGTTAGCAGATTCTCAAAGATTTTTTTTTAACCAGACAATTATTATTGTACTAATGACAGCCATTTTTAAAGTTAAGTGTCCTTCTCCCTCTCAGCTTAAGCAACAAAAACCTGGAAAAAACACCTGAGACTGAACCACTGAAATTCTGATATATTAGGCCCCAAAGGGATGCTAATTACATCTCCCTGTTTTAAAATAGAACATTTTTTTTTTTCCAAGTGATATGGCTTATTTTGACATGGATGGTGGCGGGGAGGGAGCTCTGGTTTCTGAACAAATCTTTCAAAGCAGTGTGTAAGGGTAACAATTCTTCCTGCTTTATTTCAGTGCAAGAGCAAAAACAGCTTGGATATGTGGTGTATCAATATGCCACTTGTTAATAAGCAAGGGCGTGAATCATAAATATTCGGCTGTTTGATCACCAGGCTTTTAATTAATGTTTTGATGATCTCCAATAAGAATAAAAGTCAGAACGGTAGATATTGAGTAGCGACAACAGAGAAAAGCTGCAATGATTTTTTTGTGTTACCTGATTTATATGACAGAAAAACTATCAACTCATCCAGTTTCGTACAGAGAAAAGAGAGGAGAGATGTACATTTTCCTTTTTTTATATGGTATTGTAAAAAAAAAAATAAAAAATCACTTAATTCAAATGTGTGCCTAAAACGTTCCCCGAGGACAGCGATGCAGGCAAGGGGATGGAGCTCTGGCACCGTGTGAGGAAGGTTTGTGGCCAGATTTTCAAACAGAGGAGCTGCTCCCACACAGTGAAACCTCCTGAGCAAAACCTGACCTCCCTCGGGGGGTTTGGCCTCTCCAAAATCTCCCCCCAAAAAATCCCTGGGGTCCTGGGTGGGGGGTCACCCTGAGCTCACAGGGCACCAGCAAAGCCCCTCTCCTGCCCAAACTGAGCTCCACGAGCCCCAGCTCTGGGGGCTGGGGGCTGGCTGGGGGCTCCAGGACTAGGGTCTGTGGGAAGAGCTCCCGAGGGCTCCCCGTGTGGGAATTCCCACGGCTTGGCCTCGCCAGAGGTGCACATGGAGACTCCTGCCAAAAACAGCCAAATCCTGCCCTGCCAGCACCAGGGCTGGGAGCTTCACTGCCACATCTGCCAGCAGCCCAGGGGTTTTTCCCTGCTCCCAAAAGCCCTGCACCAAACACGGGCAGCTCCTCCAGGGTGATTTTCTGGGTGCTCGTGCCTTTTGGGGTCGGCACCTCGTGCAACTTCACCTCATGACTCCAGCCCGGGCTGTGCAATTTAACAGCTTCTGAGGAGCTCGATGCTAATGCATTGATTTTGCTTTAATAGAATTTTGTTGTCAATGGCTGGTGCTCAGCACGGTGCAGGCTTCAATCTTAACCCATCTGAAGGCTCTGCTCGTTTCCAGTTGAGCTCCGTTCATTTCCAGTTGAATAGGTTAAGCAAAGACAGACCTCACTGTTCTCAATTCACTTTATGATCCTCCCATCATAAAAAATAATATCAGCACCTTGCTTTTCATGTCAGAACTACATTTGAGCTGCTATTCCCTATGCCCATGAGTAAATCCCATAAAAGCCGCCCCGTTGTACTGTCGCTATTTTTCCTTGTGGATGATTGATTGATGGATGAGTGCTGACACTTCAATGAAGCTATTTCGACTGCCATCTCAATCCGATGATGTGAGGGGTATATTTTCTGTCCATGCCTCATTACTTCAGAATGACATTCCTGGAACTTCATTTACTTTTTCCCTCCTTCCCTCAAGCGCCATATTTTTTCCCATCTAGGTTATGCATGCCATAAAAAAAGCAATTTGCTATTATATGTGGCATAAGGGCAACACTTTCCCTAGGAGGTAAATAAGAAGGGCCTTTTTTTCTCCTCCATGTTGAGTTTAGGGATCATGTCAAAATTTCCCAAGCAGTGCCACACCAGGCCCTCCTGCACAGGCCACAGGGGATGCAGGGAACACGTTATTCTGATTTTGTGACTGCTGCACTTCTGTTAAATCCTTGAACATGGCAAACAAAACAACAGGCAAAGACCCCCCAAAGCCCTTCCTGATTTGAGAGAGAGCCTCTCCTGCACTTGTGCCTCGCATACTTTGAATATTTCATTTGCCACGGAATAGCGATTTACAGCTCGATCCAGACTTATTTTTCCTTGGAGAGCAGGGGAAGTTCATCGTTAAATGCAGAGATGGATTTGTCTACTGGAGGTTGTTTTCTCTGAGCGAGAGCAAACAGGGCTGCGCCTGGATTTCCAAGCAGTGCACTAGGAACAGTGGGACTCGTGACATTGGCATAGCCTGGAAGATTCTGGGAGTTGACTTGGGACCCGGTTTTAATCTGTGTAATACAGTATTCCCGTTAATAATAATGTATAATTAAGACATCCGTTAAAAATCCATAACGTTAATTTAATGGAGAAAATCTAATACAGTTCTATTGGAATTTTTACGTTAAATTAACTTTAACGGGCTTTTAATGGATGTCTTAATTAGATCTCATTATTAACGTGAATATTCCACAAATTAAAATTGGGGCCCTCGAAGTTTTAATGAAAAAAGTTCCAAGCACCAATTTGAAATTGCCATTTGGGTGGCCCCCTTCTCCCAGGTCGGGGTGGGCTGAAGGCACGGCCGGCGGTGCTCGGACACCAAATTCTGATCCCAGCTGTGGTGGCACAAATCCAAAGCTACCCTGTTGACCACAACAGAGTTTCAGATTTACACTCCCCTAACTGAGAAAGGAATTCTACTTTTATTCTTTTATATCTATATATAGATATTTATATAGCGATATTTATATATAGATATATCTATATTTATATAATGTTCAATAATCTAACAATAGTACTTTTGTTTAAAAATCCCTCCATCCCATATGTCTCCTCATAAACCGTAATGGAGATTTAAATATATATATATATCTGAGGAATAAAACAAACGGAAAATAATCCATTTCAAACAAATCTTTGGCAGCAACATGGTTAAGCATAACTATTTGAACAACTTGCACAGAAGATTAACATTGTTCAGAGGTTTTTTGGCTCAGAATCTGTTTTAACTTAATAATTCTTGTACTTACTGTGATGTATTGATCCCTAGTGCAATGACTGGATTGGGCAACCCAGGTGCAACAGTAATAGCTGCACAGAATAGAAACATTTCCTTTAGACAAACTATCCCAAAGGGGTTATAAATAGGAAATGGACATTACCATGAAAAGTAAAGCTTCCAATGTGACTGCATCTTGTGTAGCACACTTGGACATTAAACTATGAAGAATTTTTTTTTTCCTGTCAAGTGTTACAAATTGACGAAATAAGTACATCAATGTTCTCAGTCATTATCTTACTTCAGTGGCACTTTGTTTTAGTGACAGCAAAAAGGGACAGTGGAGACCAGACAGCCCCAGTGCAGTTTATCAATGAAAATCTAATATCGTCCATAAGCAGGGGAGTGGAAATCAATACTTCATTACCAAATTGTTAGTGAGGATGAAGAAGAATAGCAGGAGTTTTTTGGCAGCCTCCTCGGTCCGGGTTGCTGTGAGTTCAATGTCGGGGCCGCGGTGCGAGCGGGGCCGGGCAGAGCTGGGCTGGACAGCTGGGCTAAGGCATTCGTCCTGCAAGCACAACAACAACAGCACAGGCACGGTTACAGGGGCTGGCACAGCTACAGGGGCTGGCACAGCTACAGGGGCACAGCCACAGCTACAGGGGCTGGCCACAACCAGAGTTACAGAGTCTGACCACAGCTACAGGTCACAACCACAGCTATGGGTCACAACCAGAGTTACAGGTTCTGTTCACAACCAGAGTTACAGGCTCTGACCACAGCTACAGGGGCACAGCCAGAGTTACAGGGTCATAGCCAGAGTTACAGGGTCTGACCACAGTAATAGAGTCACAGCCACAGTTACAGGGGCACAGCCAGAGTTACAGGGTCTGTTCACAACCAGAGTTACAGGCTCTGACCACAGTTTCAGGGTCTGACCAGAGTTAGAGGGTCTGACCACAACCACAGTTACAGGCTCTGACCACAGTTTCAGGGTCTGACCAGAATTACAGGGTCTGACCAGAGTTACAGGGTCTGACCACCGTAACAGGGTCACAGCCACAGTTACAGGGTCTGGACACAGCCACAGTTACAGGGTCTGGGCACAGCCACCCCTGGCCAGGCACTGCCAGCTGTGGGAACATCTGCAAACGAGCTCTGCTTTCCTCTGGCAGCCCGAGGCTCACAACCAGCGAGGACACACGAGTGTGGATGGAATCCTGGCTCCACAGCCATGCAGGGATCAGTGGGTGCTGAGGCTCTGCCTGGCCACTCTGCTTCTCCCCCATGTTCCTTCAACTTGGAGTTGCTTCCTGCAGCCAGCCAAGAACATGCTCTAAAATCCTCATGGAGGGTTGGATATCTCCACCCACCCAGTGTCTAATTGCTCCACTACTCCAGTGTTATCCCACTTGTTGTGGCACCTCCCCAGCATTAAAAGCCATCCTCCAATGGACCTTTTCCATCCTGCAGCTGCTAAAAGTGCTAAGTGACTCAAGTTGTGAAGCTCCTGCCACACAGAGACAGAAGGGGCTTGTTTTATTGAATTTCAAGATGTGAGTTTAAAAGTTCAGCCCAAAGTTGGGTTCTGCTTTGCTTATAACCTGGGAGAAAGACACTGAGGAAAGCAGTAGGAAAAAAAGCAACTGGAAAAATAGGGTGAGAAATGAGGCAGGCAATAAGTAGAGTGAAAGTCAATCTGGAGAGAGCACAAAGGAAAAAAAGAGCTGCAGTGGGCAAAGAGAAATATGTTACTGAAAAATATATCATCTGTTCAAGGCTATGGATATTTCAGAAACACAACTCAAATCCTGCAGTGTGTTCTCTGTGTTCTGGCTAAATCAACTGGAAATTCAGTAGCAGCTTTATTTAAAGTAAAATAAACTCAGCTTTTCAAAAATTCCATATGAAAACAAGAAAGTCCATTGACTTCATGCTAGTTAGTTTATAATTTGGTTTGGTTTACAATATCTTCACCTTTTCAGTTTTCACAGTGATGCTGAGTTTTGCATTGGCAACCCAGACCTGCTGTGGAGAAACTGTTGGAAAGGAAGAGGGGGTTTTGGCAGCTGAATGTAGAGACTTTTGGCAACCGAGGATGCATGGAAGCCACTTTGAAATTGTGGTAAATACCTTGGATCATTATTCCCACTTAAAAGATATTAAAAGCAATCCATGTTGACACTTTGAGGTGTTGCCTTTAGGTTTCAGAGGTAACACTCCAGAGCAATGCTCACTTTGCAAAGCTATTATTTTTCACTGCAAAAGGGGAGAGCTGTGCCAGTTTATACCCTGCTCAAACCTTTAAGAAATCCAGAGGCATTGCTATTGTAGGGCCTGGAGCTGACACACAGCAAGGCTGAGGCCAAACTCGCCCTGTGGAATGACCCCTGCAAAGGATCCAAGTGAGACTGTGGGGATGGAAGAGGGGCTTTGCCTTCCACGAGGTTTCCAGGATGGAAACTCCCAGAGAGATCCCACCTGAGTCCTGCTGGGATCACAGCTGCCCTGCACACCTGCCTGGCTCATGGGGTGGGCACAGGCACCGTGGGTGTGACGAGGGACAGTGGTGACCCAGCTGGGAGCAGGAGTGGGGACTCTTCCCCAGGCCAGCTCTGCCTGACTCTATCCATCCTTAGCACAATTAAGCCAAATTACTGAAAAGTGCTAAATCTAGGAAAGAGGCCTGAAGTTACTGCAGAGCACTGCCAGTGGGAAATACTTGTAAAAGCTTGGGTTGGAAAAATGAAAAGCCAAACTCCTGCCTCCTTTTCTTTTTGTGCCATTCTGAGGAAGGCCCTGAGACTTTTTCATCAGCATAGCAATATTCCTGGTCACTTCCCTGTCACAGAGCAATATTGAGGGCACCACTAGCCCTGGGCAGACACTTCAGGGGCACACTGGTCAGAGGGAAAGGCCACGAGAAACTCTTCTGGCAACAAATAAACTTCTGAGGCTTGGTGTCCATGTACTTGACTGATGGTAACATCCATGCACAAGTCAAATCAATGGGGACTCAGCATTGATTTCCATGGGATAAGTACTTCACCCCTAAGGTCTTTTGGCCAACTGAAGTCTCCATCCTTGTGGGTTTTGTTGGTTTTCTTTTCTTTT
>VXBS01008578.1:12151-72396 GCA_013400255.1 Sitta europaea
TCTTTTCTTTTTTTTTTTTTTTTTTTTTTATTGATACCACTGCAGGCTGGGACAGGACTTTGGGAAATTAATTAGTGTGAGGCCTGATCAATAAGGGTCATAGTTTATGTATTTCATTATCAAGTCTGTAAGAGATTCAGGGAGTTTGTGGAGAGCTTGTCACCTGCAGTCAGGGCAGAGCAGCCTGCACATCCCAACAGCTCCTGATGGGCAGAGCCTGCTGCTTCCCGGGCGTTTGCTGCAATGTGCCTCACCCTGTGCCATCAAGAAAACTCCATCATTTCTGATTTCATGTTCTGAAACGTGGCTGAGGGTGATCATTACACTGATGCCTTGTACAGCACACGTGAAGTATCAGTTGCAGATACCGAAGCTTTGCTTTTATTTAACACTAATTATCGAGCCATCAACAGATGTAAAAAGCCGGATCTATTTTAACGGGGACGTGTCAGGACTCAGCATTCCTCCTAGCAGCCTCCTTCCCACTGCTTGTCCATGGCACAGCTTCCCTCTGCTCATCCCAGCACTGCCAGAAAAACGCAGCTGTGAAACCTCAGAGATGGGAGCTCTCAAACACGTCTGCACCCCAGACAACTGCCGAGCGTGTGTCAGCAGCCTTGGCACGGTGGAGACACGGCTGGGCTGGCTGGGCTGGGCTCATGGGGCTCCCAGAGCTCCCTCGGGGCCTGCAGAGGCTCCCTGGAACACAGGCTGGGCAGGGTTAAAGGAAAAAAGCAGGGATTTACTAAAAGGTCTTCAAAGGATGCACCTTGGGCAGTGCAAGAGCCAGGGCTGCACCCATGCACAGTCTGAGGTGGGATGGAGCTCCAGAGCCAGGCAGGTGAGAGCAGCTCATGGATTTATAATATGCTCTGTATTTCCATATCTTTGCTAATATCATTTTACCAGCTCCTATTTATGCAACGGGATAACACAAATGACAATATTCCTCTGTGATCCACCCACTGCAGTCCATGGGAGCTTATGGATCAAAACTTTTCCAGGCTGCAGCTGTACCTATCACAATAAATTGCAGGACTCTTTAAAGGCCACATGGAAAGACACAGACAGGCCCTTTGTGGTTACCAAACATGTTATCTCTAGGTGTCATTTTTGACCTACTTTTGCTAGATTTTTTGCAGCAGCACAAAATCTGTACCTTAAAGAACCATGCCACATGCATGGTACCTAGAAAGGGGGAAAAAGCAAACCTGGATATATTTTATTTCATTTAGGACTCCTCTCACCATGAATTACAATGTTACAGGCTCTAAATGCCTTCTCGTTACCCATAATTATAACTAAAATTATATCAATCTAAACAGTAACTACTGGAATGATTCATCCTGATTGGGAGGAGCATGCTCCCTGGAGTTCTGCCTGCCCATCCATTTTAAAGCCTCGTGGCAGGAACAGCTTTCCAGAAGGTCATTTAACAGCACATTAAATAAATAAACAGAACATATTTGTATCAGCAAACACACTCTAATAGGATGGGAAAACATTTTGGGAGAGGTAGGAATAACCCTGATGGTCCAAACCCTTCAGTCCTCACCTTGCTGAGGGGGCAGTGCCCACCCAAAGGCAGGCAGAGGCTCCGTGTGATGCCAGCAGGGACAATCCCTGTGTCCTGCTCAGTGAGGGGGCCCTGAGCCCACCAACGTCACCAGCAGGTCCCTGAGACTCTCCTGGCCCTGCAGAAGCCACCAGGCTTTGTACATTCACCTCAGCCATCAGCCACACCGAGAGGGGAGTGTGGAAAACATTTCTGATCTGAGCTGGGACAGCGGGGGCAAGACAGGGAAATGTGAGCTAGCTCAGCTCTCTGTGCTCTGCCTGAAGGCAGAATTCACTGCTCTGACACCCAGGTGGAGGAATTTAGACACCTTGCCTGGGATGGATCTTTTTCCACTCATTTTTTGGGCAACCCAGAGCTTTGCAGGGGGCTGAGGCAGCAATGGTGCAGGAGGGACAAGGAGCTCAGTCCTGAAGGGAGCCAAAAAGAAAGATGGGAAGAGACAATTTCCAAAGGCCTGGAGTGACAAGACAAGGGGGGATGGCTCCAAACTGGCAGAGACGAGGTTTAGATTGGATATTGGGAAAATATCCTTCCCTGGGAGGGTGGGGAGCTACCACAGGTGACCCAGGGAAGCTGGGGATGAGTCAGACAAAAATCTGGGGCTGCAGCTCCCTGTGGTTCCAGAGAGACCCAGTGGAATCCTGGGCTGCTGCAGAGAGGGGATCTGTGCCACTTGTGTTGAGAGAGGCTGGGATTTCACCCCTGAGCTTAGCATGAGCCTGGAGGTGACCCAGTGACACTGAGCACAAAGGTGTGACATTCACCTGGTCCCCCCACAAAGCCCAGGACTGGGGTGCCTGGGAGAATCAGAGACTTGGAAAGAGAAAAAAGAAAAATAAATCACAGGGAGCATTTAACTTCTATTTCTTCCTATAAATAAAGTATAGCCATCAAGTCACAATGTATTTGGGAGCACATGTTATTGACAGCCTATTCTTGGAGGGGGGGAAAAAAAAAGTGGATTTTTTGGCAAAGTTTCCTAAAGATTAAATTGTTCATTGTACAGGGCACCATCTGCCCTTGGAGAGAGATTTAGTTGATGGCAGCTGCAACCAAAGTGTGGAAGATAAAGCTGAATTTCTGGTTTCTTTTCAACTAGCAACTGTCATTACAGGTCACATGCAAACTGTGCCATTTTCTGTGACAAGCAGGTTCTGTAGGATGGGGGGCTCGCTACATTTTAAAGTGCCACCTGTAAGGAGCCCAGCCGAGAAACAGCTCTTGGAACACACCTTGCAAAACGTGAATTTACAGCAGATAAGACAAAGCAATTATGGCCCAACCATCTGGAGCAGGGCTGTGTGTTCCACACCCTGCAGGTCAGGAGGAACTCGGGGGTCACTCGAAGGTAGAGCCCTCAATTCATCTGGGGGTTTAAAAAAGCTGAATTATCTGCAAATGTTCACTCAACTCTTGCGTAATCCACAATTGCCTCCTTGTTTTCCTTGGGGTGTAATTCCCCCTGAGATTAAACCCCACCTTTTTTAAAGTCTTAAGAGAATCTCTACATCACCAAACCAGAGGCTGATGGGGGTGGGTTTTTTCTCAACCCCACTTCTGAGCTTACACACTAAAATATCTCGATTCACCATGAGGCAGCAGAGGCCACCTGACAGGGGGGAGATGCTGATCTGTGTCTGCACTCTGAGTTACTAAAATATCACACAAACCTCGCCCTGGCTGCAGCAAACCCCTCCAGGAGGGAATTTGTACCTCCTGTCTCTCTCCTGAGCACTCTCACAGGAGAATGACGTTCCCTTTCTCCTCGGAACAAAACGGGAGGGGAGAAGTTAAGAGCACACTGGTAGATTTTATTAGGACTAAGAAACAAAGCAAAACAAAAAAGCCAAACCCAAAGCTCTTCCCTTTCATCCCTGCCTTGCTATGAAAATGCCTTCATATTTGCAGGCTTGCTGACAATATTTCAGGATGGTACATCACACACCGTCTCGTCTGGAACAGCAGACATTGTCAGGGCTGGGAGACAACCACTCTCTGGTTTGTACTTCACAAAGATTCTCTATAAAGCATTTCTATAGAGGGGGGAAAAAAAAAAAGGATTTTTGAAATTCGTGAGTCTCTCAGCCTTTCAGACAAGGATGAGTTCTGGTTAATTTTTTTCTGATGATTTCCACGTTTTCTGCAAGGGAAAACAACAGCTACCACTGCCTTAAGACAGACTGAACCAGTTGTAACATGCCTAGATATGAGATTCTTTTTTTCATATGAAAGAATTTGCTGGACATAAATTTCTTGTTCTTAAGTTTATTCTGTTCAGTTTAAGTTGTTGGTCTTCTTTCCCATTTTGTCACAGTAGGAGGGGATCGTGTTTTGAAAGAACAAATGCTGCTGTTGGTAGTTTTTTAACCAATCTGCTGTGATTAAATCAATGCTTTTGGATAAGAAGATAATTAAAAAATATATTTTAAGTATTTTTAAAATGTTATTTAACATTTTTAAATATTACTTAAATATTTTTAAGTATTGTTTTAAATTATTTTTTTAAAAAAAGGCTTTGCCTTTCCAACACATCATTTCAGGTGTCAGTGCCTCTGTGATGTGCCCAGACCATCCAAACCAAACCTCCTTGGGAAGGCTCCCACTCCCATGCCTGCTGCTGCAGAACAGAACCACACTCACCCCCTGCTCTTCCCTAGGGAAATGCACCTTTTCCCATCCCTATGGAGATTCACCTTTTCCCATCCCCTAAGGAAATTCCCCTTTCCCATCCCTAAGGAAATTCCCCTTTCCCCATCCACACCTGACCGAGCCCAGTCTCTTTCGGGATCAGGGCCTTCAAAGAGCCATCCAGAGAAACGTTTAATTTTCCAGACTCTGCCTGTTTGGGTTCCTTTTTGCAGAGAGCATTAGCAGGTAGGAGTGGAGGCTGCTCACGTGCATCAGTGTGGGATCTGCTGCTTTCTCCTTTCTTTGTGAGGAAGCTCTTGAAACACAAATCCCCACCTCAAAACCCGGCCGGGCGTGAGCCGCGAGTAAATCACGGGCTCCGTGGTGCCAGAGCCGCACATGCTCTTGTGCTGCTGATTTGTCTACAAGATATATCACATGCCAGCTCCTTGAATTAGGATCACGGGGAGAAGGGAATCATTAGAGAGTAGAAGAAACTCTACCACATAAAGAAAACTTATCCGTTTGTCTCCTGAGCGCCGCCTGCTTTATTTCCTCTCCGGGCGCTGACAGCGCTGATGAGGCAGAGGATGCTGCAATCCTGAGCCATGGCTTTTGGGGGGAGCATCATTAGGGCTGGCAATGTTTGATGCAGCCCCAGCTCTGCATTCCCAGCCCCTTTTCCCCGGGCACTCGGCGGTGTTTAGCCGTGCTGGAAGGGGAAGGCAGCGCCTGCAGCGGGCGTTTCCCTCCTGGAGCCCTTTCCTCTGCTCTCAGAGTGCCTGGGAAAGCCAGGTAAATTAGACTTGGAGAAAGGGACGCTGCATCTTTGAGTAATGAGGCTGGGAAACAGGGAACACATTTTCCACTAGCTCATGTCTCACTGTATGGCATTCTGATTTCCTGACACTTCATAATAAATCATTGCTTATCACTCACATGGGAACATAACATGGTTCAAGTTAAGATTCGTTAGTGATTGTAAAGAAGAAACATGAATTGCTCTCTATCAGGGCTTTTTGATCATCTTTCTGTCCACTGCAGGTGTTTTTTTAATCAGAATATTTACAGGAGCCATTGTCTAAGGCATAAATAAAAAGGAGAAGAAAGAGCAGAAAATATGAATAATGAAAATGAATTTATTTGTCTTATTTATGTGTTTATGTAAACATTTGGCAATTGCTTTGCACAGCAGCTTGTATTCAGTGTCACGGGCTGCTGCACCAACATAAGTTTGCAAAGCTGGGATTTTAAATATATATACGTGAGTGTGTGCCTATAAAAAAACCCTAAATGCCAATACATTCCTTTTCTGGAGAAGAAGGTTCTAGAAAGCACATCCAGAGCCTGTTTGCCTTAGGGTGGCTATCACAGGGAGAAGAGAGGCTGATCCTGACCCTGCTGGCCCACCTGGGACCAGTGGGAGTGGAAACCTGGGGACCTCAGAGTGGCTCTAACTGGGATGAGCCTGGGATGTTCCCATCAGATCTGTGGGAAACAGGGATTCACCTCACAGACAGGGATATTTGGGAGCTGGGACAACCTTGCTCCAGCCCTTGTCTCCCCAGTGAGCTCAGGGGTGGAAAATCCGAGCTTGGATGGGACAGGAACTGGGGAAGGAGCCGGGATGGGGGAAATGGCCTCATGCTGTGCCAGGGGAGGTTTCAGTTGGATATTGGGAAAAATTCCTTCCCTAAAAGGTTGCCCAGCCCTGGCAGGGGTGGAATCCCCACCCTGCAGGGGTTTAACAGCCCTGTGGCCCTTGGGGACAGGTGGCCTTGGCACTGACAGGGAGTGGTGGCACTCAAAGCTCCGAGGGGCCTTTCCCAACACAAATGATTCCAGGATTCCGTGAGTTCAGCTCCTTAATAAATGATTCCAGGATTCCATGAGTTCACCTCCAATCCAGGCAGTTCTCTGC
This sequence comes from Sitta europaea, assembly GCA_013400255.1. NCBI lineage: Eukaryota > Metazoa > Chordata > Aves > Passeriformes > Sittidae > Sitta > Sitta europaea. Next base: position 18,280 of record VXBS01008578.1, read on the forward strand.
TTCCCCTGACTTGCAGGGGATGGAATTTTTTCTATATTCACAATTTTTTCCTCAGCAGTTGAGGGAGAGGGGTGAAAAGCTGGTGGGATTACAGATGGTGTCAGTAGTGCTGTAGGGGAACAGGGAGTCTTGTATAAAAACACCTAAAAACAGGAGCACACTTAAAGAACTATTAACAAATATTCAGAAATTCTTCACAAAAAGAAAAAAATATCCTATTCCTTCCCTTGTTTTACAAATAGTTCTCCTTTAATTTCTTTCTCTATCTTTTGGGTCTGATTGTGGGAAGTACCTAAAACTTTGGGCTAACCCAAGAGAAATCAGATAAGGGAACTATTTGCTGCAACTGTGGCTTTGATTATTCCCCTTTCAGTAATTTGCTTTTTACTACATTAATCAACGATATAATGTGTCATTTCTACTGCTCCCTGGCTGAATAATTTCCAAAACTACAAACAGCTTTCAAGATAGTTGCCAGACAGGCGCAAATTAATACTTTCAGAAATTGTTCCTAGAAATATTCCCATGAACAGAAGCTTTCACACCCTCTATTTGTGTAAAGAGTTGGCTCAAAAAAAAAAAAAAAAAAAGCCAAATGATTATTTTCGGCAAATTCTTGCATATATTTTTTTCTGCTTTTATATATATTTCTGTCTAATAGTTATAAAATATATGCAGTTTAGAAGAAGCAGCCTTGGGAGACAAGATGGCAGTGGAAGTCCATATGGAATTAACTCTTTGTAGGATTAATTTAGAAGTTACAAAAAGGAGGGATTTGATTGCTTTCATCGAGGCAAATAATGCCTGTGATTTGTGGGACAACCTGAGTAAAATGGCACATGACCCAGGGACTGTAAACTCTCCTGCCTGATCCAGCTGATCTCCCTCACAAATCCCAATATTTGTGGCTACTCTGGCCTCTGCTTCTGATCCCCTAAACTCAAATTCCTCCTTGTGTTCGAGGGCCCTGGAAGGGTCTGCAGGACTTTGCCTTGTGCTCAGAAAACCCCAAACCCTCTACAAGAAATGGGTTATGCACAAAAATGTGAAATCACCCTAGTATCAAATTTTTAAAAGAAAATAAAATTCCTTCTGGTAAAGCACGGCATTGGATGTATTTATTAGATCTTACTTTTCACCTACTACCAGGAGATGATTAGAGACAAGAATTAAACCCCTCAACTCTTGACCAAGGAAAAAGCCATGGTTTTCCTAAAGTATCTGAGCCAGGCCCTGAATCTGCACTCACTTGAAGTGGTGCAGTGAATGGGAATATTCTCCATTTATTTTGGCTTACATTAAACTGGAATTTTTGCCCCATAAGCTTCCTGTAATTTTAAGAAGTGGAACTGCCTTTGTCAGCATTCCTAATATTTCCCCATGGAAATGGTATTAAAAATCAGCACATTTGCCCTACAATTTCACATTTTGTCCTAAAGAAATGAGGACTTTTTGGTAGATTTTTCTATTTGTTGTTGTTCTCTGTTTCTTTAGGAAAATGGCTTAATAAAAATCTCAACCAGAGGCTGGAAGGAGACGCTCTATCTTCCAAATGTTAATTCTCTCTCCAACCATGCCTGCCTTAAAAAACAGATATTGAAACAGGGGAATAAATATTTGACAATGCTGTTAAGGCAACTTTGCTAACGATTTTTGAACAACCTCCAACCGAGGTCTAAATGTCTGCAATATCCATAAACAACTCTATACTGTCCAATTAGGGAGACAAAGACATAGAGTCCTGTCAGGAAGATTTGCATGGCTAAGTGTCTGAGATCCCGGCGCCGATGAGGGATCGCTGCCGCTGCCGCGGGATGCACACAACGGATGACTATCATTAGGATATTACAGAGGCTTACACCTTCCCAATTACTGGCAGGATTCATTAGTTACTGCTGCATTTCCCTAATAGAATCCTCTCTCTTGGCTTATCGCTCCCTTCCCTCTGTCTACATAAACCCACAACTCAGCAGTCGATCACCTGTGAAAAATTAGACGCCGGAGCTTCCAGTGGCCTGTTTAAAATGAAAAGGGAGCTGGAGAAGAAATCCAGAACAAAAAAGAAAAGAAAGAAGAAAAGAAAGAAGAAGAAGGAGAAGAAGGAGGGCTGGAATGCAGATATGTGGCATCAGATGGGTTTGGAATTCTCCTGCTATTGAACTGTTCGAGGGAAAAAAGAATCGGTGGCAGCTGCAGAGAGCAGCATCGTGGTGGGTTTGGAAGCACAATGGAAGTGTTTTACCCAGCCCTACGTACACACACGAACTGCAGGCAGATTGCAAAGTGACAATTACTCAGGGCCTGCTAGGCTGAAGTTTCCCAAGTAAGATTGGTGAGGATTCCAGGGGCTCGGTGCTGCTGCAGTCGGCTCAGCCCCATTAAAGATAATGGTGTGAGCATTTCCAGGCTGTCATCGTGTTGCTATCAACAGCATTATCAGTATCAACTGCTTCTACAATTATGCACAATGCACAATTATGCTCTTCCTGCACAAAGACTTAGCAACCACCAAACTCGTTTTCTTTTTAAATACACTGAAAAGAGTGTAGATTTCAATCCTTCATCTGCTCACAGACGAAATAACATTTCCAAATCATCACTGATAGCATTTTTTTCCTCCCATTCTAAGGATGGCCAACTGTTCTCAGCGATTTCTATTACATTTCCTACCTATTATTTCATGTAATGGCATTCCTTAAATTTTAAATTAGCTTTGAAGAATAAAAATAATTGAATTCCTGCTGTTTTGTGTACATAGAGGGTGACAGGAGCTAATGTGATAATTTAAACTGTAAATGAGTCTTCACTTTGTGTTCATTAATTACAGCTAATTACTGAATTACAAACCTTCTTGGTTAGGCACTGTTATGTATTCATGTAGCATGTTGGATTTCCAGCTGGTAGAAAACTGTTTTATAGACTTACAAGCTGACACACCAAGCTAGCGCCGGAACAATTCCGATGGAGAAATAAAGGGAGGGCGGGGGGCACACGGCTGCTCCTGCTCTCTGCATCCAGGCAGCGAGGGGAAACAGGGCTGCAAGCCTGAGCCTCAGGTGAGCCAGCAGCCCTGGGGATAATTAGGGAATATTTGCTGTATTTGGGAGGCACAGATGTGAGTTTGTGCCCGCGTCTGGGGGACGCGCCTGCCCTGCTGACTGCAGCTCTCCAGCAGGGTTGAGTCCCCGGTTGAAGCAGAGTTCCCCTCTCAGGGCACAGCAGTGAGGAGGAGTGCCCTGGGAATGGGGCCAGTGTGCCAGCCCTGCTCCCTGGGCACGCAGGCAATGTGCTCATTGTCCCTGGCTGGAGGAGCCCCCAAGCTCCAGGGCTGTCTGCAGCCTTTACTCAACAGCCCCTGCACGGACAGGCTCTGTCCGAGCCCCTGCTCTGGATCCCTTCTGTCTGCTGATGGTTTTTCGAGCTGAGGTCTGTCTGCAGAGCGAGAGGAGCAGCAGGGGACAGGGCTGGGAGAGCCCAGGGACACAGCTGGGGCAAAACAAAGAACCCCAAACCTCACCTGCTGCTCTGTAAATACACAGACAGAGGATACAGAGATTCCCCTCTCACTGGCATTTATTTTCCAGTATTTTGTGTGTTTTGTTCTCTTTTAACAACACAGGCCAGCAGCCTGTCCTGAGCCAGCCCCCCTGCCCTGCTACAGGTAACCCAGCAGAGATTGCAAACACTGCTGAGTCCAATCATTACCTTAAAACTGTTTAATTAAATGAATCTGTCACCCACTTGGTCTTCCAGAGTGGGGACTGAGGAGACACAGACCAAGGGTTCAGTGTTGGGCCTGTAGAGCAGATCCTCCTGGAAGGTTTGGCCTGGTTTGGAAGAATAATTATCAACAGCCAGAAATTAAGAGCCAGATCCTCAGTGGATGTAAAACTTTGTAGCACCATTAATTTCAGGAGAGTTCTGCTGCTTCCCAGCAACTGAGGAACAGCTCAATAGGTCTGTAATAATAAAGACTCTGATGAAAAGCCCCTGAAAGCAGCAACACTAATGTGTGACTGCTCACATAAACACCAGTTCAATGACAAGGCTTTTCTGCCTAAGAACTAGTCTGTGTCTTCAGGTTTCATGATAAGTACTAGGCTTTTGTCCTTAAATAATAATTTTCATCTGGAGAATGGCACAGTGACTTGTTCTAACACCAACAGAGATTCAGCAGTAGGCTTCTCAATGGGATTTGTGTCATGTCCTATTCCCTCATCACCTTCCCATGCTGCCTCTTCTCTTTCAGGGTATGAAAAGAGATGGGGAAACCAGGGCAGAAAAGATGTGCAGGCAGAAATTCCTTTTATTCTGTGGGTAGTAACTCTCTGCTATCATATAAAGATAATGACTTTCATTAATCTTCTGTACCTCTTTAATCAAAGGGCTTTTTCACTCCACGCAGAGACACTACTTAAATGCTGCTAAATGTTAAGTAAAAATGAGAATTCTTGATATCAGATACACAAAGCTGGTGTGAGAGACAGCCCAGTGCAGCACAGTGCCCATCTCAGAGGTGGCTCTGCTGCTCAGGAGGCCACCAGCCACCATTCCCAGGCAGTCTTTGACCCAGCTTCTTTCCATGTCTCGCTCCTTTTCAATCTCACAGTCCCTGCCATGCAAATCTGCACTGAAACTGAGCCTTCCAAGTGTGCCAGAGGGAAGCAGGGGCCTCACACCCCTTGGCAGATGAGTGCACCTAAGGCCCCTTGGCTTCTTCCCCCTCTTTTCTAACAGAAAGGCTGATTGCTCCATTAGCTGAACAACTTGGAAGGGATGACAAGGAACTAACAAGAGGGTAACACTGTATTTCCTATTTGTTTTCCTCCCTTGCAGTGGTGCTAATTAGAGGAGTTCTTGATCCAGAGCTCTGGGAATGCTGATGAGGAGCACACAAAAGGCTGGAGCACCTCTTCTGCAGAGCCCTGATCATCAAACCCTCTGGGCTGTCACTGCCTCAAACCTGGGGCATCAGGGCACTTGATTTTAGAGCTGGGACACACCAGCCTTTCTAAGGCCTGAATCCTCACCTAGGGGTGAGTAACTCCACCTTAACTCACAGCTTCCCATAACAAAATGCGTTTTCAAGCAGGAATATCAGAGGTGCATGGCAGTGGTGGGGAGGGAGGCAGGAATGAGGAGGGGCTGTGTCTCTGGAAGGGCTCTGGGCTCAGTGCTGCTCACAGGGCAGGGGCTGCACTGGGGGGCACTCACTGCTCACCATCCTCCCTGGAGCCTGCTGCTTTTCCAGCTCTTTGGGCAGGCCAGCCTCAGAGGTTGGGACAAAAGGAGACACTGCTCCAACTTGCCAAATGCCACCACCAACAGCTTCTCCTTCAAAGCCTTCCACCCCCTGCTGGGCTGGGGAAGGGGTCGTGGGGATGGAGGCTGGCAGGGTAGGACAGCACCTCTTCCCATTCACCAAGGTTTGATTCCCTTTATGAGCACGATCCGCCAATCCGTAATCAAGGGTTAATTTCACAGCTCACTGCTTCATCTAGCATAATATCCATTCAGACTAATTAAATCTGTCTAATAATGTGAGTGTCTTTGTCTTTGTTCTTTCCATTCTTTGTTTTACACCCTTCACATCTCATCTCCAGAACTACACGCCATCACACTCTGCTTGACAAGCAGAATCCATCCCTAAAATTAAAACATTCCTGACCTATCTGCGATGACAAGGCAAGCAAGCTTCACAGCGCTGCGGCCCATGAAGGGAGCTGACACATTTGTTTTTAATTTCAAAAGAGTAGAAAGTGAAGATCTGACCCTGTCAATCAGGCCCTGTGACAAGTTTAATCATTGCTGCCCCACAAAAATCACGGCTAAATAGGAATGCAAATAATGTATCACAGGGCTCTTATAAATGCTAATCAAGGAGAAGTAATCAACTGACAATTTCACTGATCTCCTTTCTGAAGAAGTCAGTCAACGCACTGTCTCTGGACCACAAAGAGAAGAAAAGACAAAAGGCATAGATGCCGTTTCCCAAAAAAACCTATCCTTTTTCAGGGCTTTCTTTTTCTTTTTTATAGAGGAAAACAGAGAATTCACTCTTTTTGATCCTCCACCGAACTTTAAAGCAAAGCTGTTTCTCAGGAACTTGAACAGTTATATGTCAAGTGTACTTTATTAACAGTACCCTCCCAACCCAGAGACAGCACTTGGAAACTTCTGCTAAAATAAAAATCTTCATTTGTCTTTGTCATTCATCCATCTTCAAAATTCTTCTCCATCTTAACAACTTCTGTCCTCTACGGGCAATATATTTAGTGATATATGAAGTTTTACAAGTGGAAAGCTAATAGTTGAGCTCACATTTTTTTCTAGCTGCTCCCCTCCTCCCAGACTGAAAAAAAGAAATATCATGCTTGGGATTTATTTCAGTGCAAAGGCTTTCTTCTGCAGCAGGATTTTTAAACTGTCTCTCCTTTTATGACCTTTTTAATGTGGTAAAGAGGAGACAGCTCAGGTATAACTCCAGCCTTTCACTCACAAATTCTGCATGGCAAGAAATTGTGACTGCACCTAGGTGTGGAAGAGAGAAGGGCCCAGGACAGGCTGGGGCACAAGCCTTGTAATTCAATGTGCTCTTCTCCTCTCACTGGATTGCTGTGCTGGGTCCTGGCAGAGCCCATCAAACTGACTCAAGCATCAGAGTCACTGCACTGGCACAGAACAAAAGGAGATGATGGTTTGGCCAAGGATACTCAGGTAGGGAGATGTAAGCTGCATAAGGATCGTTCTAAGAGGTAAAGTTCAAAGAATCTGCTTGTTTGAAGTTTGGTTGGGGTTTTTTGTTGTTAAGCTTCGTTCCTACATGGAGCCAATAGATGAATGAACTGAGGAAGGCTTCAGCAAGAGTCTTGGGCTACCAGCAGGGTTTGGAAATAGAGATCTTCCACTACAGCACAAGCTGGTGCTCACAGCCCATGGCAGTTACCCACAGCAGGGTAAAGCAGCTTTATCAAAGTCACAGCTCTGTCCTGGGCTGTGTTTGGTGTTTGCAGGGCCGAGTGTCACAGCTCGGAAGGGCCGAGAGCAGCTGCCACAGCAGATGGGCAGGATGCCACAAAACCCCTCACAGCCTGCACTCTGCATCACCCACATTTACACGTGGGCAAGTTAAAATGGGAATAACCTTTGGCCAAACCCGAGTTTCCAACTTCTAGAAGCACTGGGGCAGCAGCAGAAGCTTGGGCACCACTTGAGTGAGAGAGGAGAGCAGGAGTTTGTCACGCAGCGCTCGCTGCCAGACAGGGATGTTCCAGCAGCAAACTCTCCATGCAGGGTGAGCGGGGAGGGTGGGAGTAGCAAACAGAGAGAGGAATTGAAAAGCACTTTGCAGTTGTCATGTCACTTAGCAACAACCTTTCCTACTGCACATCACCACGGGCGTAGCAGAGGCTGCACAAAGCACAGGCAGGAGAGCCGGGCTGGGCTGGTGGAGGAGGGCAGGAGCTGCTCCAGCAGCTCCTCCTCAGCTGCCACCGAGCATCTGGGACACGGCTCACAGCGCTGTCCTTGGGCTGGGCTGCTCCTCAATCGACTGCTGGACAGCCAGCACCGAGCTGCTGCTGCTGCTGCTGCAGAGTAAATGACACAGGGAGGAGGAAACCAAAGTCCAGCTCTTTGTTTCCCAAGTGAACTCCACTGTGGGGTCACTCTTCTGTCTGCACTTTCACTCTCAGATAAATTTCTGCTTGTTTTCTTAATCGCTTCAGTTTCCCAACTTCTTCACTGTAGGATTCTCACTCTCCTCTCTCCTTACATGCTGGATTTTCATAAAAAGGTCCAGACTTGCAACTCCTCAACCTCTAATGTTTCTTCCACAAGTTAATGCTGTGGATCCTGACAGCTACTTCTGTCAGGTGGAGAATTTGCCTGGGCCCTGATAAACAGACATGTAGGTCCCTTCCTGCAAGGTGAAGTGGCTGAAATAAAAAAATTATGGCATAAAAAAAGAGAGACCTGTACAGGCCACTTGGTGACTTCTAAGGAGGATGAAAAGTCAGGCACCACTCTGCTTCAATTGTATCACTTGTCCTCATTTGTTTAGCTTCAAAGAGTTAGGATTTAATTATTAGCTGTCCCATACTAGTAGGGACCAGCTGAAGGGCTGGTCGTGGAGACAAGACAAGGAAACCTGTGATTCAGGAGTTCCTTGAGCTACTGTTCACTGCTCAGGAAGAAAAGAAGTGGCAGGAGCAGACCTGGGGGTCTGTTATTTGTATGGTTGCTCTCTGAATATAAAACTCTACAAAATGTATGAAATATTACATAAATAGAGCAATTTTATTTGCCTAAATAATAACATGCATTATCCACAGCCATGCAGTGATGTTTATTGTACAATCCTAAATCATCTTAATGGGGAGGAAAAGAAGAAATCAGAATCCATCTCTTTGTGGCCTCACAATTACCAAAAGTGACTTTTTCACACAGAATTGTTTGAAATGTGTGCTGGAAAGCTGGGCATTGCCAAGTGACCAGAGCACAACACTCCCAGCCAGGGGCTCTGGGCTCTGCTCCTGCTCTGCACTTAAAGCAAGTGCAGCACGATGCCAGCGTGCCTTGTTTTGGGGTGGAGAGCACAGCCTGGCTGTCAGCACCCTGTTAGACACAGCCACACACCTCCCCTTCCTTCCCAGGCACTTGGGAATATCCCAGATTATCCGTGGTGTCAAACATGTCCAGGCCACACTGCTCACCGAGCCTGCTTTTGTCCTGCCTGCACACACACACTCCAGATTCAAGAGGCCTTGCCAAACAGACAAGAGACTCTTACTTTTTACAGCTGAGTTTTGTTTTTGCAGCTGCCAAGTAGCAAAGAAAAGCAATCCTGGTGATCTGGGCAGGGGCTGTGTCCAGTGACTGCAGAGTGGAGTCCCCTGGAGGGAGCACTGCCAGCCTGCTGCCCTGGCACGAGCCCCGGTGCCAGGAGCCAGCCCAGGGGGTGCTGACCACCCTGTGGCTGCTCACTGTGCCCAGCCAGACCCCCAGGGAATGCTGCAAAGGGCAACGAGGCCTTGGCACTGTCAGGGCCTCTTGCTTCCATCAGGGCTCAGGCCCTGCTGAGAGCTCTGCAGCTCAGTCTGAGCCTGGGCTGCCCTCAGTCCTTCAAACTCCACCAAAGTGGGCAAAGGCAAACACCAAACCCAGCAAAATCAAACACCAGACCCAGCAAAATCAAACACCAACTGGGCAAAGGCAAACTGGGCAAAGGCAAACCCCAAACTGGGCAAAGGCAAACACCAAACTGGGCAAAGGCAGACACCAAAGCCAGCCAAGGCAGATCCCAAGCCAGCAGGGGCAGAGCCCAAACCCAGCAGGGACAGACCCCAAAGCAGCAGGGGCAGACCCCAAAGCAGCAGGGGCAGAGCAGCAGGGCTCAGCTGTGCTCTCGGGGCTGGCAGTGCTGCTCTCCCCCTCTGGGAGCAGGCAGTGCCACGGGCTGGGCTCGGGGGCTCTCGGACCCCAGGGATGATCACCAGCACAAGGCTCTTGCTGTTTCGTTGTCTTGCTTGGGCAGGCTGTGCCAGGGACCCTGCACAGATTATTTACACCTTAAAACCTTCTGGCTGCAGATGTGATAATGAGCCCAGAACCCAAAGCTCCCTGAGCAGGGCAGTGTGGACTGGCACAACTCATTGCAGTGCAGACTGGCACTGCCTATTGAATCCAAGGCTTTTTGCCTGACCTGAAAGAGGAAATTCTGCAGTAAAAATCCAAGTGTAGAGAGCAGCACAAGCTACAAACTCCAGCAAATGAATGCTATTATCTTACACAGCGAATACATTAATATAGATGACCATTACATAACACACATTAACATAGAGTAATAATATATTTACTCAATATAGGCATGTTTTGACACAGTGCAAGCTGTGTGCAGTTGCTTAGAGAATTGGGGATTGTATATTTTTACCAATATACTGAGAAACTTAATTTAAAAAAAAAAATAAAAAGGGAAAGAAAGAAAGGAAAAAAAGAGAGATGGTCTTGGGGGTACTTTGGTGCAATTCTGACAACTCGAAGCAAAATTCAGAGGAGCTTTGGCTCCCGTGTCTGGAATAATTGAGCTATCAAAAGTGTGTCTGTCAGATGTCAGTCATGTAACTGCAGCTCAGCTGCACGGGAAGGATTGCAGGGCGAGCCAAAGGCTCTCAGCTCCAATCTGTGTGTGCTTGGGCTGGGAAATCCGGCCTGGAGCAGGGGTGGATCCTGCAAAGTGCTGCAGGGCTGGGCTCTGCTGCTGGGCACTAAAGCACAACTGTTCTGTGTCATTTGGGGACGTGAGCTCCTCAGCTGGGAGCTTTTTGTTCCAAACCAAAAGGAAGAACAAAACAATCGCTGAAAAATTAAGACTCTCCTGTGCTGTCCTATGGGAAACTCATTTGTTGTACAAATCTGCTGCTAGAACAAAAGTTTCGTTGTAAGTATTTGAGAATTACAGTGAAAGTTAAATGGAAGAATGTTATGTGATGAAAAACCCCAAGCAACAAAACCAACGCAAACAAAACAAACAAACAAACAAAAAAAACCCCAAACCCCAAAACAAAACAAACAAAAAAAAAAAAAAAAAAAAAAAAAAAAAAAAAAAAGGAAAAAAAAGAGGCAGAAAACCACACAAAACCAGTGGAAAAATTGCCTTTACTTTTCATAAATCCAGCCATGTTCATGATGGCTTTCCTATCACACCAAACTTTACATTGCAAATTTCTCTTCAAAGCCTGGAGTGCCTCTCCACAAGAGAGCCCCGTGCCAGGCTCTGCACGGCAAGGCTCCTGCTTTTCAATAAATCGAGGCTTCTCCTGAAGTCCCAGCTCAAGTGACCAGCCTGATCTCTGCAGTTTTAAACCATGGATAGCCCAGAATATGCCGTGCCTTGAACGGATGCTGCTTTATCAAAACAATACACCAAAAGCAATCCTGGCCTTTCTTTTCCTTTTACTTTAAGCTGATTAGAAAGTTGGTTCTGTAGTTGATTAAGTTCTGCAGAAACTGGGCTTGTGATGAATCATTAAACAAAGACATTTTTCGTACAGCAATAAAGTCTCAAATGATTAATTAAGGGCACAATGCCAAAACAAGTGTCTTTGTTTAAAACGCAGTGGACAAGACAGGCTTGGGAAAGTTGATGTCTTAAGTAGACGCCACAACATGTTTTTAATTATGTTCAGGAAGAAGAACAAGAATGGGAATTGCCAACTGTTTGGAAAGATAATTTTTTTTTTTTTAGAAGAAAGATTAGAATAAAAAAATAACAAACAGAGCATTATTGATTTAACACAAATGCCATTTGTTGGGCCTTTTGTAATTTCCTTATTAGTGTCATCATTCTGGAGTTCATATGCTCCCTTCTGTTATAGCATTTGGCACACATTCAGCTCCCAGCAATATGATACAGTAAACATTCAGTGACTGCTCATATTAAAATGTTTTATTTGTTGTAAGGGCACCAATGAAGGCAGTGCAGGCCCTGGAGCAGCCGGGCTGGTGGAGGGGTGAGCAGTGCCCAGCCCCTCCCTGCCCTGGCACTGCCCCAGCCCCCGGGCACCTGGGGGCACCTGGGGACATCCAGGTGTGGATTTCAGACTGCATTCTATAGGGTTTGGCAAGCTGGAGCCTAAAGGTTATTTCAGACTTGTTTTAACAATCACAGAAATGACCAGTCCTGCGTTTTCAGGTATGGAAAATGATTTTGGATGCTTCACTAGAGAGGAATCACACAATCGTTTAGGATGGAAAATGGTTTCCATCCTAAACCCCAGCCCACCGAGTCTGAGCTGTTCGCAATGCTCACCCTGTCCCCAGCCCAGAGCTCTGGGTGCCACCTCCAGGGATTCCTGGGACCCTCCCTGAGCGCCCTTCCCGTGGGGAGATTCCTGCTGCTGCCCCCCCGGCACAGCCCGAGGCTGTTCCCTCTGCTCCTGCTGCCTGGAAGAAGAGGACAGGACAAACCCCGCTTTTCTACAAGTCCAGGAGAAAGCTTAAGAAGTAATTAAAACCCTAATTTGCCCCTTGTCACCCCTCTGGAGTGGGTGTGTGACCTCCTCAGGCTCCTCTTTGTCCTGCCAGGATGGCACTCGTGCAGGCACGGATCCAGGCTGGAATTCCACCCCGTGGAAGTACAGCCTGCTCCTCAGCCTTGTTAGGACCAGATTTACATATTAACACTTCCCATTAACACCTCCCAGCCTTAATGAGACGGAGCCATGAGCATCTTCAACCTGAGAAAAGATTGAGCAGACATCTCAATTTTCTTTTGGGTCCTCCTGCTTATGTGGAGATCCAGAAGAAGAATTCATGGATAATTCTTTCTGGTGAACACACCAAGAGTTTGCCTGCGGCTCCGTGACAGAGGGGAAGTTTTGGGATGTGGGTTTCTTTTGCAAACGGAGCACAGGAAAGGCTGGGCTGTGGTTCCTCTCCAGGAGGGGCTGGGGAATGCAGTGGCCGTGGGGTGATTTAGCTCAGGACAGCAGCCAAAAGCCAAATCTGCCCCCAGATCTCTCTCTGAGCCCCGGGTCTGCCCCGGGTGTCCACAGAGCTCAAGGCATGGAGTAAAGCCAGGAACAATCAGATGCAGCAGGTTGTCCAATCTGTATGGATTCTATAGAATTTGTAAGGATGCCCTCGGGCAGTGGGAAGAGCTGGGTGTGTCAGTTCTGCAGGAGAGATCCTAAAGGGAGCAGCCAAGCGAACACGGGTGGCATTTACAGCATCAGGGGGATGTGCACAGCCCCCTACAATTCCCTCCAGTATTTCTGCCCACCTGGAAGCTCCTGAAGCTGCCCAAGGAGTTGCTGGGGTTGCACCAAAGGGCCCTGGAGCCCTGGCCATGGCTGGCATGGGCTGTGCACAGGGGAGCTCCAGCTCCATCCCAGGTGCAAAGGTGGCAGGTCCAAAAGGAACTGCCTCATAAAAATAGCAGATGAAAAACAGGACCTTCTAAAGTGAGAAAACAGTGGATGGAAAGAAGATAAACCCACCAGAACCTAAACAGACTGAATAATTTCTGCTGTTTTGACTGACTTTGCAAGGATTATACAACTAATATAATTAAACATTTAAAATGTATATAAGAAAAATAAAATTTCTGCATGATTTTTTTTAATTTGGCCTTACAAGAAATGAGAACACCTTTCTTTTTTAACCCTACATGTAATGCCAAAAAAGGAGTTAAATAGCACTAGAAAAAGTTTCTCTCATGATGTTGGAAAATGGGACTAAACTAATTTTGGGACAGCCCTACACAAACATGTGAGGCAAACATGGGACACCAGACTTTGGTTCCTGTTGCTTGTGGAAGAGACAAAAGGGTTTCAGCCAAGAATCCTCAGCAGGTTTTCCAGTGCAGCTCATCCCAGCACGGGACAGCACCTGGGGAAATCAGGGGTGAATCCCACAGGAGCACAGGGATAACTGGATGCTGTGGGAACATGGAACAGGGTCCTGCTGGCTGCTGCATCCCCACTGCTCCTGCCAAAGGTGCTCCACATCTCAACGTGCCTTCCTGAGAGCCAAATATCCTTTCTAGCAGGTTTTTTATGAGTTCAAATGTCTAGCCATCAAACCCCTCTTTTAAGTCGAGGGATATTTGTTAAATCTCCCCACAGCATCCCTCAAGGGCAGCCAGAAGGGAGAGCTGAGAAAGGGCTGGAGCAGCTGGAGGCCTTTCAGGGTGACCCTGGCTGAAGAATGGCCCCACCAGCAGGAAAATGTCCAAGAACTGCTCCTGTGCCTCTGAGCAAATCCTGTGCACTGTGCAGCTCTCAAAAGCAGCCAGATTTCCACGCTGCTCTTTCTAGAATCACTTAATATCTTCATTTACCGTGGCCTCATGTGAACTCCCACAATGGAACCACAACAAACCCTGCTCCTCCTCCCTGATCATTACAGAGAATTTGCCTTTTCAAATGGAAGTCTGGAAGTCAGCAAGCAGCAGGTTGGGAGCCTCAGTCATCTGAAGGTGTTTACAGTGGTTGCTTCCTTTGAAGGCAGAAATGTCCCATCAGAGACAAAAATAGCTGAGGGGACCTGTGGCTCACAGAAAGGTGTTTTCCCCTCATGGGAACAGAATCACTAACTTTAAATAAGTCGTCCTTAATCTCCTGAGCTGTGCAAACAAACAAACAGATCGACAAAACCAACGGAATGTTTTCCCTCTGCCTTTCAAAAGCACAAACAAAGGCTCGTTTGCCAGATGGACGCTTTCAGAGCTGCAGAGGGCTGGGGAAGGCTGATCACTCAGCAGTGCTTCCTGACGGGCTATGGGGGAGTTTGCTCGGAAGCTCCGTGGTGCTTTAAGATGTTCCAAGCTGCTCGAGCGCCGTGTCTCTGCCAGCCCTCTCCGAGTGGGGACTGACAGCTCGGGCAATAAACTGCACAGCGATTTCGGGATGCTGCAGCGCCCAGGCGTGCCAGTGGGAAGCCAGAAGTCCATAAAAAAAAAGAAAAAAAAGACCCAAATTCCTAGCACTCGTTCTGCTGTAGAACATGTAAGTGAGATTGCAGAATGATGCAAAAATTGAGGTTGGGAAAGACCTCCAGGATCATCCAGTCCAAGCTGTTCCTGATCCTCACCTGAGCACTGAGTGTCACATCCAGCCCTTCCTGGGACACCTCCAGGGATGGGATCCAAACCTCCCTGGGCAGTTCCAATCCCTGACCCCCCTTCCCATGGGGAAATTCCTGCTGCTGTCCCCCTGAGCCCCCTGGCCCAGCCTGGGGCCGTTCCCCCTGCTCCTGTCCCTGTTCTGGGAGCAGAGCCCGACCCCCACCTTGGCACAGCCCCTGCTGTAGTTTAAATCCAAATTACAATTTGATTACAACCTCTTTGGCTTTGTTTGCCTAAAGTATGGTCAAGACCCCACCACGCTGAGCAGGAGCACTGTGATGGTGCAGGGGAGCACTACCAACACAGAGAACTTCTAATAACATTTTTCCAGGCTACGTGGCTGCCCTGGGTTCTCACCTAACAACGCAGATGCAAATTGGCATTCATAATTTACAGGAGTCCTTTTTGTGCACCCCAGCAACCCGAGCCGGATGCAGAAGGAGAACGGAAGACTTTCTCCGGATACAGAGAGGATCAAGCAGAATCTCATTAAGGACCACTTCAAAGATCAGTTCTTCATTTCCATACAAACAAGTTTAAATTATCTTGTGTGAATCTGCTGTTAGCTGTTGCACTGTTCCATTATGCATGATTCTTGACTGCTTGTATCGTGCAAATCTGCACAGGGCTCCATTAGTGATTTTCAGTGTTATGCTAAAGCTTGCAAGTGGTCATGTTATTAGGTTAAAGTACTATATTTTGCATATTTATTCTGCCTTACCACATTTATTACTTCTGATACTGCCCGAGCAGAATTTTGCATGCATTTGACCACCGACTTTGCATGGCTTGTGTGTGACTGCCACTACAACCAGGGACAGCTGGAGTAAGGCCAGGTTTGCTCCCACTTCCACTGTGGGTTTGAGCCACTTCTGGAAAAAACACAATTCCTGCAGAGAGGCACCATGAATCTAACAGCCTGCATCTACAAAATTAATCCTTTTAAATAACTCAAAATAAACTATGTGACAAATTTCATTACGGCATAAATTATTGCCTTTATTACAAAGGATTTGGTTTTACACTTTGGTAATTTAAAGAAGCTTTTCCCGGGATTTTTCATCTATAAAAATAAAAGTGCTATCATCTGGTTTGTAGGTCTTTATATTTGTCTTACTTCTGGGAAGCACCATATTATTAACTTTCATGGAATACATTCCGTTCTCAAATTACTGAAATCATCTCGCTCGCTTCAGGGATATTTGTATTAGGAAAGAGACTTGTTACAAAAATCAGGAACAGAGCTGGTGTGTTACAAAGACAAATATATCATTCATTATCCTCATGAAAATAATTCACCTTTTACACTTTGGTTATTTTGCAAATCTTTGAGTCACGGATGAATGCTCAGAGGATGCAGAGGCAGAATATGGGCAGCAGAACTCAGAGGTGCCAAAAACCTTCCTAGCAAGACTTGAACAGGTGTTTTGGGTTGGTTTTGGGGTTTTTTTATTGCAGGAGAATAAAAGACAGGAATAGAATTTCCTTCTGCTTCCTAGACAGGACATTCCTTTACAAAATGATGTGGGGTTGGCCATTCAGCTGCACCTGAGTGACAGCACCTGGTGAGACCACGGCTGAAAGAAAGGGTTCACCTTTTCCAGCAAATCCTCTGGAGTGCAGCTGTGGGGAAACACACTGGGAGCTGCCCCAGGAATTCCTGAGGGCCAGTGCCACCCTGCTGTGTGCTGAACCAGACAAAGGGCTCGGAAGTTTGGAATGCTGGGGCCACTTCTGGGTTCCTCAAGCTGAGAGGGACCTGGAGCTCCTGGAGCAGGTGCAGTGACAAAGATGCTGCAGGGAGATGCTGCTCAGCCTCCAGAGGAGCCACCTGGACACAATCCTCACCCATGTGCAGGGTACAGGGGATGCAGGACAGCCCTTGTCACAAAAATAGCAGCAATAATATCCAGTGTCTGAGCAGACACTTCTGAAAGGATTATTATGCTGAGAGGCAGCTGAACCAAAACACTTTTTCCAAACAGTTTTGAAGATGCCAAGTGATTGACATCTGAAACTAAATCAAGAGCCATGGTTTGAAAGAAATCCCTATTTGTTTGGTTTTTTTTTTTTTTTTTTTTTTATTCAAGAGGGGCCAAATGAAATCCCTGAATATCAGCCTACCAATCCATCTGCTGCCTCTGTTTGGGGCTATTCAAATCTATATCCAAAATTTTAGGCTTCATCTGATGTCTGATAATAGATTGTCAGCTCTGATGTTTTATCCTCATAAATTGCAGGCTGACACACATTCCTTCTCAGGTAGTTCATTCATCTTGCAGCATCTTGTGCTTCTAATTTGTCATTTTCCTTCCTGCATCCCCACTGACCACAAATTACAGATGGTGTCTCATCATGGGGCTCCATAACAACAATAAAAGCCTCAACAAAACAGTCAGGATCTGATCCTGAGTGATGCCTGCAGTTTTCAGGGGTGCACATGGGAGCTGAGACCACCCAACCTCCCACAGGCAGCAGCTCCCACGGTGCCAGGGGACCTTGGGGTCCAGGATCTCTTCTCTGCATGAGGGTTAATCCATGCTGGCCAATGTTCTCAGCACCTGTGCCCCTCTAACACCTCGGAGCCCCAGGCATGGGGAAGGTGCCCCCAGTGTTGGGCACAAAGCAGGGGGGGCTTCAGTGCCAACAGAACAAGCTATGAAAGTATAAAACAGGGGGCACAGAGGGACCGGACAGGAAAACATGAAATCAGGGAAATGACACACACAGCAGAAAAGGCTGAGGTCTCAGCAAGGCAGAATTTAACCATTTCCAGGCTGAATTAGCTGTTTTCATGGTTTTTCTTTTTGTTTTCTACTTAGCTGCAACTTTAAGAAATGAATTAATTTCCTGCAGCGCTCTGCTTTTTTCCTCTGCCAGCCAGGTTTTCAGATAACCCTGCTGAAGTTAAAGATGGGGTTAATAAAAGTGATCCAAGTTTGGAGATATTGCCAATTTGCATGGCAGACTGGGTGTGGATAACAAAGTTTATCTTATCTGTGAACTTATCTTATCTGTGACGTGGAGAGGAAGGAGGTTCAAACTGTCCACACACCTTTGTGCACTGCTCTCCAAAGCATCAGAGGATTTTGTTCTTGAAAAGATAACAAATTCCTGGCAGGTTTTTGTACCTGCAGCTACTGCAGAGCCAACACCATCCCATGTGCAGATGCAATTAATTAGCTCCATTTACCATCCCTGCAGCTGTGTGTGTACAGTCACAACAGGGGAGCAGCAGCTCCTTCCTCCTCGCTGCCTCCCCATTTTCGAGTGTCTGCAGACACCTGTCCCTCCACCCTCACCTTTTGTGACATTCTAATGTGCAGCAGCTGAAATATTAAGGTAAAAACTGTCTGTGTTATGTTTTTAAGGCGTTGAGCTCCTTTTTTTTTTTTTTCATCTCTCAATAGATTTTAACATTAATCAAGAGCATAAGCGCTACTAAAAAAATCCTTCCCTGGCACGAAGTCTGTGACAGGTGATGAGGGGCTGGCCAGAGAGGCCACCCACAAACCCTCATCCTCCTCCTTCCCTCCAAAACCCCAACGCTCCCAAGGAGTTAAATCCGCAAGCTCCCTCCACCACGCAGAAGAAAATAGATGTGATTTTCTTTACAAAAGAGCATTTCATTTAGGGAGAGAAAGAAAAAGGAAAGGCAGAGTTAACATAGCCATTATTCTCCATCTCAGGGAAAGCAAATCCTATTTTGCCTGTCATTACAGTAGGTAGAAAAATCCTTTCATCCAGTCATTAGTTGTAAACATTCCCGCACCGCCTGGGACCAGGCCTCTGTTTCCCATCCCGTGCCGAAGCCATTTTCTAATACTAATGTTTTATACACACATCTCAGATACATTGCGAGCTCCCCCAACCCCAAAGGCAACGGGGCATTCGTTTATACTAAATCAGAAGTGTCACCCTTGGCAACCTGCAGCACTGAAACATTTATTCGCCTTCACATCGCTGGCACTTAGAATTATTTCTTTCATGCCTGATAGCCGAATTACAATATGGCAGGTTTCCCCGGAGCCACTGGATCATTAGTGCCAGCTCACAACATACTTTCAACTGATCTGGCATTTCATGTACAGCTGCCAATCAAGAGCTGGGGGATGCAAATGAGGGTGGGCCATTGGTGTTCAATTACTGTACAGCAGCGCGGGGCTCCGTTAATGACTGGCAGTTGTTTTGCTGAGTGGAGGAAGAGCAGAGAACAGAGGCAGGAATTCCCTCCGGGAAGCCAGTTGTGAGCGCAAGAAGTTTTTACATTTGATTTCCATATTTATTCTTTTTTTTTTTTTCTCTCTTCCTTCTTCTTTCCCCCCCTCCCTGCGTGTTTCTAAACACGAGGCCGAAAAAATACTTAGCGCAGCTTGTTTTACAAATACACAGCCTTGTCAGTTCAGTCGATTGCCAAGGCCACATCAGCAGAAGATTGGGATTTTTTTTTTATTATTTTATTATTTCCTTCCCCCCTTTCTCTTCAAAATATATGCCTCTCTTCAGAAAGGCCCAAGATGTTTCAGCCTTGAGGGAGTTGGGAGCTCTGTGGAATCAGTTATTATCGGCCATTCCGATGATTTTTGCTGTCCTTTTCACACACAAGAAATATGATGCCAGCCTTTCCATGACACACATCTCACACCATTTGTGAGCTCTTTCTGTCATGAAATCCCTCTCGGAGGCCCACGTCTGCAGGGGTCAGTGGCGGGGAAGGATGAAAAACAACAGCAATCCTACGAAATCAGGAATTCTGCCTGATGCGTGCATGTGTTACCCTGGGCACCAGGGCTGGCGGCGCCGGGCCCTGCAGGGATGTGTCACGCCAGACAAACCGAGGGTGACACAAGGGCAGGCTTTGCTCCCCCCCTCCCTGATGGCCAAGTTCAAGGAACAGAATGATACTCAGCAATTTCAAATGGGTCTCACCCCGCGTTCGAGCATCAGTCACGGCGAAACCTCCAAGTGAAACTTGTGATTCATGAGAACAAAAAAACCCCCACGCAGGCCCTGCTCCTGTGGCACAAAATAAAGGTGGTTTGCTGCCAGCAGCTGCTGCTGCAGGTTTGTTTGTGGCTGAGCCCCACAGTCACCCTCTGCACGGGGGGTTTCTAACAAAAAGTGCCAAATTCCTCGCCCTGTGCCCAGTGGTCACTCTGCGGTGGCACAGAGGCACAGAAGGCAGCAGGGACACGTCTGGAGGCCCTGACAGGGGGCTGGGGGCTGTATCCTCAAGGGTTTGTTGTTCACTGTGCTCTGAAACCTCCTGGTCTCTGCCCACCAGCCCCAGCTCTGCTCGTGGTCCCTCTGACTCCTTGGAGCTGGGCAGGGATGTCCTGCCTGTAACAGCACTGCCTTTTCACACCAGAGACAGCAACAACCCAGGGCATCAGCACCTTCTCTTTCCTCCCCATGAATGGCAAAGCTGAGGGATTTTAGTTGGGTTTTGGTTTGGTTCTATTCTGATGGCTGCACTCCACAGACTGGGATATATTCAATAGTTACTGCAATATATTGCTGTAGTGCAATATTATGGATCTATGCCTGGCCTGCCAGAGCAGCTCTGGGAAGGCACAGGGAGGTGATCAAGCCATGGGAGTGGAAATTTCATCATGGTACTTTGCTGGAAATGAAGGACCTCTTATAAATGTCAAGAACATTGAATCTATACCTGTTAAAATATAATTAAAAAATGAAGTAGTTCTTATGTCTGCACAGTAGCTACTTTTTAATGTTAATCACTGAGTTGCATTTAAAATCCTTTAAAAACAGGAAATTATGTGAATGACTAAATGCCTTTGTTGTTCTTTAGTTATTAAAGCACAGCAGAAGCCAATTAAACTTGTTTTTCTCAATGCTAAGTAATAAAGTGGAATGCTCTTTTCCTTTTCTGCAAGCAGACTGCAGTCCTCCACATGGCACGCCAGAAAACCATCCCAGAAATCCCTGGGATGGGATGCCTGACTCTGCATCCTCAAGGATTTTTTGTGTAATTGTACATAGGGAGCAATCTGTTGGATCTGAGAATGACTCACAGGAAGAAAAAGCCATTTATGCTTGGCCCTGACATTATATTCTTAACATTGGGGTTATTTGGGAAGTAATATTCCATGATGCTTTCCACTCCTAAATGACTTACCTGGCATGACCTGGTTTCTCTGCCCATGGAGAAATAAATGTTTTCCCCCTAAGGAAGGAGGTGAGAGAATTTTGCTGTTGCTGCTGCTCTGTGTAAGATGGCAATCGATGCCTCAATCCTTACAGAATAATTCCAAAAGACAAACTTGGTGATACCTTACTGATAAGAAGAAAGGTGCTTTGGTGAATACACTGGGGTGTGAAAAACAGCCTGACACGGAGAAAAAAAATAGGGAAAGCACCCTGATGGTTTAATCTGGGATGGCAGTGCAGCTGTCTGGACTCTGGGTAGAGGTGGAGGTTGGTGCACAGTCCAAAACCCACAGTGAGGTCAGGATCCAATGCTGGTGGCCCCGTGATGCAATTCCTGCACACCCAGGGGCTTAAAACTGGAATTTCCCCAAGTGCCAGCGACAGAGACAGATCTGTGGAGCACTCCCTAAACGCCAACACCTCAAATTTTCTTGTCTAAGCTAAAATTTAGGTCCCTGAACTAGTCTGATCCATCCAGTGCCCAATTTTACAAAGCACAGCAAATAACATTTTGATCAGTTCCTGCTCGCTGGGCTCCGGATCTCTCCCAGGATGTTTTATTGACAACACTTCCCTCAGGTAGTTGGTACCAACACAAGGAGCCTTCCTCTGAACTGCAGCATCCTCATCTCTGGCAGCCAGCACTGCCTGTGGGGTCCCACAAGGTGCAGGACCCCAATTTGTTGTCCTATGTTCTTCTTCAGCCCGTGCGTTTAAAAGATGAGATAATGCTTCTTTGTTTTCCGGTCTCAAGGTTTTTTTATTGTTTTTTATCTCAAAGTTTTTCTCTCTGCCCTGCCCAGGTCTGCTCAGCAGGACAGTCAGAGGCACTCTGCCTGCCCCCAGGGCGGTGCTATCTCTATATACTAAAAGTTATGTACCACATATTTACATTTGTTCCCCAATACCCATCACCTCTGTTGGACAGTGAACTTCTACTCTAAACCAATCCAAAAGTGCCAACAGCACCAGTGAAGATGGAGGGAGAGAAGAAGAAGA
This sequence comes from Sitta europaea, assembly GCA_013400255.1. Taxonomy (NCBI): domain Eukaryota; kingdom Metazoa; phylum Chordata; class Aves; order Passeriformes; family Sittidae; genus Sitta; species Sitta europaea. Next base: position 40,076 of record VXBS01008578.1, read on the forward strand.
AGAAAGGCTGGACACGCCCAGGTCCCTCCATCTTGTCCCCAAAAACCCCTATACAAAAAATCCTAAAATCTACACTTACACCCCGTGATACACCAATCACCACACTACTCAAACAGCTGTGGCTTTTAGCTCCTCGTGCACAGGTGGCAGTTTGCTCCAGGGTTGGTGATGGAGCCCACTGGTGCCCTGGGCTGTGTGCCAGGGGCTCTGAGCCCCCTGGCAGGATCCCGGCAGCTCCAGACCCCAAAGGGATGTGCTGAGCTCCCACAACTGCCCGCTGCCCCTGTGCCTCCCCGGCTGCTGCAACGGTGCTGGCTCCCGGAGCACATGGCCAGGGCAGCCCAGAGAGCAGCAGTGAGCTGATTACAGAGCGTGGTAAAGCCACAACAGGCTGAGCTTCAGCTCTGCTGAAACCACGGGAGAAAGTGAACGTGTTGGGATGACCCTCCCAGATTTCACTGGGGAACATTTTACTTTTTCTTGCGATTCTGTGCCCCACTATATATAATTTTTTTTTCCATGGTTTCCCACACTGATGAGAAACAAATTATGGATGTGCAAAATCCTGACGTTTTCCAGAAAGTGGAACTGTTGTTTGCTGGCCAGTCCTGCTGAGGTTTAACCTGCACTGTACAGTCCAGCCTTTTCCTTCAGCACAGCAAAAATGGGGATTCCAGGCTCACCAGCACCCGAGACACTCATTTGAAACTCATTTATCCAGACAAGGTTGGGCATCTAGAATTGGAATTTTAAATTTACTAAGGAGAGCTTCACAATGCAGTTTATCAGCTTTAACTCCTGTCAAGATGTTTCCTTTTGAAGCAACAATTTGAATATGAAGGTAAAGTCTCTAATGCCCTTCAGACCTGTTTGCTCTGAGAAAGGCAAAAAGATGGCCAAGATAAAAACAGCAATAAAAAAATATCCAAGATTGAAAAAGAAGTCTAAAAATATAATAAAAAATACCTGAAAAGAGCTCAGATATGCTGAAGTATCATTTTACTGATTTTAGGTCAGAGTTTCACATCTGCAGTATCATGAAATTAATGTGTTGGGAGAAATGTATCACCCTCAGAGTTTGGGGCTATTGGTAGCACGTTCAATACACTGATAGTTTTATCCAGATAATATCAGTAGTCAGGCAATTCCAACCCTTAAAACTTCAGAAAAAGCTCTGTTCAATTATTCTCCCTCCCCTCAGCGTCTCCCTTTTTGTTACAAGATCAAATTTTCAGCCACACACCCAGGCAGAAAAACTCCAAGCGTTGCAGAAGAGCTGGGAACACCCCCCGATCGTGGGTGTGGAAACTGGGCAGAATTCCTGCCTGAAATTCCTGCCTGAAATCCGTGCCCACGGTGGGGTCATCCCACTGCTCCTCCACCTCCTGGTGCCTCTGGCAGCCTGGAAGCTGCACAACCAACTCAGGTGTGCAAATGAGATGGGAGGCAGGAAGATTTGGGGGTTTTTCTCAGTTACTTTAGACTTTAATTTTTTTATGAGTCTCTTGTGTCTAGTTTTGTTTATAATGCCTTGTGGCAGATCCTATTTGTGACTTATCATTTTAAAGCAGTTTTTGTATTTCATCTCTGCAGAATTCCCTCTGGAGGATGCTACTAAGGAGGCTAATCATGCCAACAAAGCCTTGTAGGAGAGGAACTGGGGAGAAGAAGCAGATTATGTTATTGCACATCTGCAGGAATGTCAAATTCACCTGGGCTGCCACAATACATGTCCCTCTTTTTATCTATTTCTTTTTTTTTTTCCTTTTCAGAATGGTGGAAATGATTCACAGTCACTCATGCTGTACCTCACTACTTCTCCTGACATGTAGGATGAGAGAATCAGTGAGAAGACTTGGAACAGGGAACTAAAACTGTGGTTTCTGCACTTTTTGTCACAGAATCCTCCTCAGAATCTGTTGAACTGTCCAGCAGGCTGACAGTGCCCATCATGAGGCATCACACCCCAAATCTGTCAACAGATCAAATAACTGCCTGAACACTGCAGAACACCTACCAGGAGTCTAATATTCTTGTATTAAAGGATATGAGAGATTTTCTTGTAGCATGACAAAAAAAATTGCCATTTATTGTATGCAAGCACCAACCCAGCACCCGAGCAAAACCCTGGCTTGTCATTTGGATCCATTTTACCAACAGGACAAAAATGAAACCTGGCTCTGGGGGGTTTGGTCACTGGAAGGAAATTGTTGCAGTCCCACAACAACCTCCAACTCAAGGGGCAGCAGCTGCCAAGGAAACCCTGGGGTCAGCAGCAGCAAATCCAGGGCTGACCCCAGAGCCAGTGCCCACCTGGAGCTGCAGATCTGGGGCTGATCCCAGAGCCAGTGCCCACCTGGAGCTGCAGATCCAGGGTTGACCCCAAAGCCAGTGCCCACCTGGAGCTGCAGATCCAGGGTTGACCCCAAAGCCAGTGCCCACCTGGAGCTGCAGATCCAGGGCTGTTCCCAGAGCCAGTGCCCACCTGGAGCTGCAGATCCAGGGCTGACCCCAGAGCCAGTGCCCACCCACAGCTGCAGATCTGGGCTGCTCCTCAGCCCTGGCTGACCCCAGCCTGCTCCTGCCAGTCCCCTCTGGCCATGCCCTGCCCCAGTGTGCAGAGCCAGGGCCCCTGGGGCAGGGCTGGTTGGGGTGAGGAGCTCCCTGCAAGGAGCCTGTGACACCAACAGCGTGGGCTTGGCTCAGCAGTGTCTGCAGAGCGCTTCGAGTGCTTGAATGAGGAATATTAAAGTGCAACCAAGAATTAGCAGCGAGTAGGAGGTGATGCTCTGAGGAGACTTCGGGATACTTAACGAGTGCAGAGCCCCAGACCTCAAACAGCTCCCTTTGCATGTCCACACTGAGGAGAAATCAGTGGGGAACATCATTTCCCCTGAAGGACAGCCTGCTGCAAAAGTGTCATTCGTTCTTGACCCAGCCTGGAAAGTCAGGCTGCCTGGCAAAACGGGAGAGAGTTAGCATATCATCGTGGGGTGTGCAGCAGTGCAGAAGGATTTGACAGCCTCCTGGATGAGTTCTCTATTTACCAACTCCTCGATACTGACAGTGTTATGAAAGGGCCAGTAAACACAGCAGTGCTCGAGTTCTGGGGCACTGTTCTTGGCAAGAAGCAGGCACTGGGGCTGAGTTTTTTGTTTAGTTCCACTCATGTCGATTCCTTCGTGCTTGCCTAACTCGGGGAGGCAGAGCCTGAAAGACTTTCTGCAAAAATGTGAAAGACCAACTCATAATAGTGTCTAAAGAGCCAGGCCTGCCAAAAATATGTGTGTTCAAGGAGATTCTTAGCTGGTTAAATTGGAAAAGCTTGATGCTGGCTTTTAGCAGAGAGGAGCTGGTCTATCAGCTTTTCTTCACTGCAGAAGTATGATATTGTGTTATCAATTAGGTTATGCCTTAGAGCAGGCAAACAAAGTTAAAAAAAAAAAATCATATCTTGGCTTGGCTTGATTCAGCCAGGAATTTGATTTAAAAGGCAAACAAACAGCTCAATCTGAGTATGTCCATGCATCTTTTTCACAGGACAAGAACCTAAGCTTGAACAGTTATTGAATTCCTGCAACTCTGATCATCAGAGAAAACAAGATGCAAAAGAAGAAATGGTTCCCAGATAAAATATTTTGTATTATTGATATTAATGCCATTCTACAAAATAACTCTCCAAGTCCTCAGGTCTTAAGTACACTTTTTCTATAAGCTGAAGTACCAGCATTGTTCCAATGAATTGAGCAGCTCAGGTTTCCCCTGGAACTAAAGGAGGGAGGCTCTGAATGCCCCACTGAAGGTTTGCTCTCTGCTCTCCGCGTTGCAGACAGAGCCTGGCCTCACATAAAAGGACCTGGATGAAGTTCTTGGAGGCTGAAGCACAAATGACCCATCTCAAACCACCCCAGAAGTGCTTTCAGCCTCACATCCCATGGCATGGAGAGGAGACGAGCTGGAGGGTGAATGTTTGTCTGCTTTAGGCTCCTCAGGAATGCAGGGCTCTGCCAGGCTGAGCTCTGAGTTTGCAAATTAGTTCAGTCTATGAGGAGGAGGAGGAGGAACATACAAGCATTTTATTATTTAACATACTACTGCAAACTCTCCAATCTAATAACTCATGGCATAATAATTCAGGATCTAGCCAGTCTAGGATGAGATAAAAAAACATCAAAGGCATATGGAGCATAGCTTTTAATTGCTCCAAGCCTCCCCCCCATCTTTAACTCTGAGAAATGTCTATTAATAAAGTGGCCAGAAAGCAGACAGAGGGATTGTATTTAAAGTAATTTCTAACAATGTTTAGACCTCAGCATGGTGACTATCTTAAATTTGCCAAATGAAGCCTCTAAATAAGATATTTCTCAGTCAGAAGCTTCACAAATATGCAGATGTTTGTGAAGACGAGGACGGGTCTGCTCCTGACATACTATCAATTTGTCAGCCTATCCTTTTGCACTTTGCAGCAGCAAATATGGCTTTGTGTAGCAACAGAAGGACCATCTTTCATTTCAGCTGAAGGCCACATTCTGCAGCTCAGTCAAATGTTTTAGACAAATGCTCTTCATAAAATAAGGCAAATGTGTCTTTTTTTGGTTTATAGGAGGTCAGCTGCTATTCTCTGTCAATGGATTATTATCAAAGATAAAACCTTAACAAGCATTCTCTTTTTCTCCTCATTTTTAGGGTCATATTACGATCCATTGAAGTTTTGTGAATCTGAAGAAAAAAATCAGCGACAGGACTCACCATCTGTTGCATAATGAAAGAGACATGTGAATAATAGAACGTCAGTTGAAAGGGTTGCAAGTGATCAAATGTTGTTCAGCACCTCAATAATATTTCCTCAGAAAAAAAGCCTTGCTGCAGATATTTCTGCAGTGCAAGTTTTCGTTTGTTTGTTTTGTTGTTGATTGCGGAGCTGGGAGCGGAATTGAGTGTGTGTTATATGTGTGTAAATATACGTGTGTGTGGCTGTGGGTGTCACAAAAGTGGCAGTTCTTGGGGCTGGTGACACGATGGTGGAGGCAGACAGCTGCTGCCTTTGCTTTTGAAGTCCAGGGGCTGTGCAGAATGTACATTTACAGCTCATTTTTACAGCTGTGGGGTCAGAGTCTCAATTCAAGCCCCAATGTGCTGCTCACACAGTCCTGTCTTACTGGGGTTCATTCTTCACCATGAATGAAGAGCTGTGAGTTAATCCTTCAAAACAGCCCCAAATAAAGGACAGACCTGAGCAGATTGGAGGCCAAACTGGTTTTCCCAAAAGCCTTTTCAGTTTTGGAGGAGAGAAGAATGCAAAGTGCGTTAATATTTGATGAGCCCATCACCTGATGAAGCCACAAACTCTGCTTTACCAGAGATCCCTTAAGGCTGCTGGGGAAATATTTCCTATGATGTTCTCTTAGCAGAAGAATCGAGGTTATGTGAGTCATAATGCTCATTCCTCAGGTGTCAGAGAGCTGATCAGAAAATAGACAATACCAAATCCCCTGCAAACAGCAGCACAGCAGAGTCCCTTGCAAAGCACGGCACGGGGCTGTTTCTATTTCAGCCAGTGTTTTATCCAACCCCCAGGATGTCTTTCCACACTTGTTCTCTCACAAACCATATTGTGCAAAGCCTACATGCTAAATAACCTTTCCCCAGATAGAAATCCTGGCTGTTAGAGCTCCATCAGAAGCAAACCTGAACAATGGAGATTCGGCAATACAGATGCAGTTTCAACAAGGATGACTCACTGCATCTATCTCTATCTATACCTTAAATTTTCCCTCTCCATGCTCCAAACCTTCCTGTCCTCAGCCATTTTGCAAGAAGATGCACCCATCTGCAAAGCATTGAGTGCTAAAAGCTTCCCTTCAGACAGCAGTCAGGTTCTATTTATATTAGCCACGTTTTACTAATTCTCACTTTCCTTCTGTAGAAACCTTGATAAGGAGAAACCTTCTCCTTGAATATTCAATCATTCAAATTAAGGGGCATTTTTGGACAATGTTGTTGTTTTTTTCCCCCTGTGAGTGCTGGCAGATCAAAAGTTCACCCAAGTATTCTGGTGCAATTTGTAGATGAAGTGCACAGAACAGGGGCCTCGCTCCATTCCTAATGGCTCACAATTGAAATGCTACATTTTCATTTTCCACTGACAATGAAAAACACCAAGTAATATTCTAAGGCCAAAAATTATTGCTGGAACTTATGAGCAAGTCATTTCCTAACAGCTTTGTTCCTTGAATACTGTCTTATCAAACGTGCCCAGGATTTTATTGAAGTGAACTGTTCTAATGAAAAAGAGCATTTGATGAACAGGCATGGCTGCAAACTCAATTCCACTCCCTTCTTTCCAACTGGGTTCATCAGGAAAATAACCAGAAGCACCCAGGTGACCACAGATGAAAGTATCTGGGTAAGATTTCTTCAGGATTCTTTTTTTGTTGTTTTTTTTTTTTTTTTCCAAATTGTTCTTAAATTAGTTTCCTAAATATGGATGAAGGCATCTGATTTCTTTTCAGAAATACTGAGCCTAGAGCAGAATGCACACAAGTCTTGTATGTCCTCAAACTATCTGTTCCAATTTTTTAAAGTTCTTCAGAAATAACATTTTAATACCAAATTCTGATGTTCCATATGTTGGAAGTGAGCTTACCAATTATTACTGTTTTATTAGATTTAGCTCCCTCTTTGATCTCCTGCAACACTGTGCACTCAATATCTCTTTCTCTGATCCAGATGCTCAGTTTTCACCCCACTGATATAGTTGTACTCCTATTACTTGGAATTTCTGTACTTTTGATCTCCCTGGTAGAGACAGAGACATAATTACAGGAACAGATCAGGCTGCCTGCCAGTATCAATGGTAAATAACACTGAATGACTCATAGTTTCACAGTTATAACGTGGTTTACACATTTTGGGATGCAGCTGCCCAACAGACTTAGCCAGAATGGATACACAAGTGCCTTTTTTTTTTTCTTTTTGAGAACAGGAGATCTGTGAATTTATCAGTATTGGCCTGTCCTCTGGCAAAGAGCTGAAATCAGAAGGGAAGGACTCTGTTGCAAAATGAGGGGTTTTTCCCAAAATTAAGAAATTACCCACATAAAACTCCCCAAACAGGGCCCAACCCAAACATCCCCGTGGGACCCAAGCCCAGGGCCATGCAGGAGGCTGGGATTCCCTGGCACCCCTAAATCCAGGGGCTCTCTGGGCAGGTCCAGGCTCCAGTTTGCCCACCAGAGGAGGGATGGGCAGGGCTCTGCCATGGCTGTGCTCAGCAGGGGCTGCAGGCTGGGCAGGGGAGCACCCAGGGTGTTTGAGCCCCCAGCCTTGCTCTGCTGGGCTCCCCTCGAGCTCCTCTGTGCTGGGCACTTGCAGTGGAGCCCCTGTGGAACCAGGACATCCTGGACTCCCTGGGGTTCAAGGGCAGGGCAGGAGCAGCTCCCAGCCCAGCTGGGAAAATCCCTCTGCCCCCTGCACTGCCTTTGCCCTTCTCCTCAGGCATCAGTGCAGCTAAACACTGATGAGGAAATCTGGGACTTACATCAAGAAGTCGTTTTTAAAACTAAACTATTCCATCAACTCCTCAAGAAAGTGAACATGTGTGTCTTAACTTCTTAAATCTGTAGCAAGATGAAACATAAATTCTTAATTTTCCTTTTTTTGTTTTAATGTCACTGGTGTTTATAAAATTCATCTCAACAATGCTGTCAATTAAATATTATTATGCTCTCTAAAGAGAGATGCTATCTCTGCTTTTCCCAAAGCAGCACAAACACACATGCTGAGGCAGTGCAAGGAACTCGGAGTTTATGACCAGCAGCAGCTGGAGTGGAACAGGCAAAGTCAAATCTGGGGCTTCAGGGCATGGAGGAGATCTCTGGCAGGGTCAGGAAGGACCTTTGTGGTGCTGCAGAGCCCTGGGTGATAAGGCAGGAACACAGTGAGGGGAGCCAGAGGCTGCCAGTGCAGAGCAAGAGGTGCAGATTGCCTGAAGATTCCAGAGAGGCAGAAAATGCTTTGGGTTGGGAGAGACCTTCAAGCCCACCCAGAGCCATGTGGGCACGGACACCTCCCACTATCCCAGGCTGCTCCAAGCCTCGTCCAGCCTGGTCTTGGACACTTCCAGAGATGGGGAACTCTGTGCCAGGGCCTCCTGACCCTTACAGGGAAGAATTTCCTCCTGAATTTCCTCTCAGGTGGAGCAATCCAAACATTCTCTGGTTCCCCCTGAGATGTCCTCAGAGCAGTGTGATCCCAGAGGCACACACTCACCTCCTGGGGGATACAGTTAACATGTTTCACAACATTGGGAGGATTATTAGACCTCCTCTCCAGTGTTTGAATGGGGCTATAATCATATATACACAAGCCATAAATGATGTATCTCTATCTGCGGAGATAAGGCGTGCGTGTTGTAAACGCACGCCCTGGGTGTTAAACACACACAGCCACCAGGGACATGAGACAGAGCTGGCTGAAGGAACCTCCAAAAGGCAGGTTCCCTTTTGTGACACCTCCTCCAAGCCCGTTTTGCTGGTGGCCAGCAGCGCCGGGGTTAACTCGAACGGGTCCCCGCTCCAGCAGCAGCCAAGGCAGAAGTTTCCCTTCCAGGAGACTCCCGAGCACAATGAGATATTTACTGTATTTATCTCCGAGATCAAACCCACACACAGATGTCACATTTCTCGGATTCCATCAGTGGCGGAGGCAGGCGGGCTGTGCCAGGAGGCCACTGGAGCTGCAGGGCTGGGGCTGTGCGGGCACTCCCAGCCCGGCTCTGCCCTCACCCGCAGCCTTTGTTGTCTCCGCAGTGCTGATAAATCAATCCATCAAAAAATTTCCTCAGTGAAACTCAATCAAGAAAGGTCATGTCAGCGGGAGAGGAACAGATTAAATTAGCATCAAATTAGACATGGAAAGTGAGTTCTGTCAAAATCATCACAGCGCTCAGCACAATTAGAATATGTTAATTATGCATTTCATTAAGGTAGTGCTCTTTGAATGCGAGATGAAATGTCAGTGGTGTAGGCATCCGAAAAAAGGAAGATTGCCAGGCACAACTTTCTCTAGACAATGTGTGACACCTTCATTAACATCAAGAATCACAAGTCTGTCTTGACTTTTTTGTAAAGTATTAAACCGTTAACTGTTTGCTGGCACTGCGGGAGGCAGAGCCGGCGCAGCCCCCTCTCCCCGGGCTCCAGCCCCCTGCCCACCCTGCCGGCACCTCGGGTGCCCCTGGGCACTGCCACGGGCGGCTGGCATTCCATAAATCCATAAATCCATAAATCCCGGCGGGATGCGCCCTGCGGGCACCGCTCAGGTGGGGCTGAGCCACGGCGGGAGGAGGGGGTGGCAGAAGGGAGGCATGGAAGGAGGGGAAAGGGTGGAAGGATTTTATTTTGTCTCTAGTTCCGAGAGATAATCAACCTAAAGGGGAGAGCCAGGGAGAGAAAGGAAAGGAAAAAAAAAAAAAAAAAAGGGAAAGAAAAAAGCAGAGATTTGCAAACCTGTATTTGACAAACCCTAATTTGGGAAATTATTTTGTATATCAAACATTTTTTAATTCCTAATGATGAGCTGTTTTTCAGAGAGAAGAATGATCCCTGGTGAGCTTAGGAGGGAAATGGAGCTTCATAAAACACTACTTATGGGCTTTATTAGATGCCCTATCAGATGTCAGGTTCATGGAGAATTAAGAGAAACTGCACACTTCCTAAAACATGAGAAAACAGCCAACTTCTGGTGGCTTGGTTGGGTCCTCCTGGGCCCATGGCCGGGGGAGTCAGCCAAGATTTCTAAAGACCCCCTCACTTGGGTTTCCTTGCCTAAATGAGGAGAGAAAGGTTTGCAGTTTGCTCTGGAAGGAAGGGGCAGTGGCTTGCAGAGCCCTCCAGCACCAGGCACTTGTTCGAGCCCAGGAGTTCCCACCCTTGTCCTTCATCCCCACACCCCCAGACCTTGTGCTGTCCTGCTGCCAGGGGACAGCGGGGACCAAAGAGGGGCTGCCCAGCACGGGAGAGTCCTGCAAACTGTGCCTCATCGCCAAGAACTCGGCTTGAAGCCCCTTTAGAAATGACAAAACCCCCTCGCTTTAAAAGTACAAATCGACCCCGCGGCACCTCCACCTTTCCTTTTGTTTTGCCCATGGGTGTGGTGGAAATCACCCTGAGATGTGCAGTCAAAGAACTCCGAAATGTGCCGTAGGAATCTCACCTGCACAGAGACTCCGTGCCCGCGGGATGTGGCACCTGAGGAACCGGCACTCGCAAACTCGCCCATCTCTTGGGGCAGAACAGGCACCTGGGTGCCCACCTGAGTCCTTTTAAAGCCATCTCACCCTGTCCATGAACATCTCCAGGTCTGACCCATCTGCTTCTCACCCTGGCTACCAGCTCCGGCTCCGTGCTGGCGTTTGAAACACCAGAGGGCTGAGAAAAGGGTTACTGGGAGCAAGAAAAGAAATTCGGCATGTTTTTAATGAGCTTTTCTTGGGTTTATTGTAGCTTTTGTAAATCCTCCCTGAGAATTGGAAGTTGCCAAATCTCCTCCTCGAAGATACACGCTGGAGCTTCCAAAGCCCCCAGGACTCTTTAATTCCACAGGTTCCAATAGTCAGAAAATGCCGGCGAGTGAGGAGGAGCCAGAGCTCAGCTGAGCGCCCTTGGCTGGCCTGGCAGCTCCCTGAAATCTCTGTTTGCCCTGGAGCAGGAGCAGAGAGGTTTGTATGATCTGAAAGCCCCAGAGCAGGCAGGCTCTGAGTGTGTCACCGTGCTCAGCAGCACCCAGGTTGGGGCAGCCCGGCCCCACTCAACCTCCCGGGAGCTCCTTTTCCTCCTGGAAAAAGATTTCCTGGAGAAAACTCTCCAGGTGTGAGATTCCAGTGGGAAATGCCTTCCAGGTGCTGAATCTGTGCCACACCAGAGGCCAGGACAGGGGGGTGTCACTGTTCCTGGTAACACACCACATGGAGTCTAAATTATTAAGAAGTTTAATATATTTTTTTATTAGGGATCATTTTCTCTTATATATGTTTTTTTACAGAGTAATGTGGTTGGTGAGAGAAAATCAAACCCCTTCACCCACATTGGTCAGACCAGAGGGACATCAAGAGAGATCCTTCTTCCTAGAAGGAATGAACAACGTAGATATTTTTACAAAAGTATTGCATCTTGTTTTTCCTTGGGAAAAGAATTTCAGAAAACTAAACCATCAGAACATTAGAACTTTAGAAAACCAGAAGTTGAGCCCTGGACCCAGAGTCCCACTCAGTGTCCAGATTATTAAATTATTAAATTATTAAATTATTAGCGTTATCATCTGGCTCAAAAATTTAAAAAAATATAAATTCTTGAAAATGAAAAAGAAACAGTCTCCACCTGGATTTCTAAGAATTGCCCCAAAATTAAATGTCTAGCTTTACCTTACAGTGGGATTTTTTTGTGGGTTGGCTTTTTAAGCACCTAAGAACTTTTCTTCAAAATGTGAATTCGGTGTTAAATCCAGAAAACATCATTATTAAATCCTTGACAGAACAATTTCTGTGGTCTGTGGGCAAACTGCATTTCCCATCTGGACACTCCTGGGCTCCAAAATCTTTGCTCACCCTTGGCTTTGCACTTCCTTTGTAGTACCAGGGATCTGATCATATGCTCTGCTTCATCATTTATATGTCAGCACCACTGCTGGGGTTAGAGGGCTATAAATTAACATAATTGAATGGTGAATCAAGCTCATTTATTTCTACTTTCCATCACGATGGGAGGAAAAATAAAAAGCTAAAATAAGTTTCAACCATGAACCCTCAAAAATTAGTTTTCCACCTTTAATGCACGTTGTAATCAACATTCCTTGCTGAAAATCTAGAATTAAACCAAAGCTGCCACCTGTCCTGATTCTTTTTTGAAGGAGGAGTTGGGCCATTTTGTCCATTTAATGATTTCATGAAAGGCAAAATATTAAATATAAATCTATCCACAGAGGCCTCACATGCAGACTTTAACCAGGCAGCAGCAAACTTTGCCACAGCATCTGTGTTGTACATTTTAATTTACCCCACTGACAAGCTGGGAAAATCAGTTTAAAAGCCAGGCAAAATACTTTTAAAAAAATACTTTTTATAAAAAATTTTTTATACTGAAAAGAGAGAAGTGAAAGGGATGGGAAGTATGAGCCCTTCTTAGCACTGTACATTTACAAATGTTCATGTCTCTTCCAGGCAATTTAGGAATTAACCTGGAATATTTAATTGTTGTCATTAGATTTTTTTTTCCTATATTTTTTTTTCAAAATCTGAAAAAGCAATCAGTGAAAACTTGTTTTGGTCATTTAGAAGTGTACAGGAAATGTCATGAATTCAACATTTTGTGTTGTATTACAGGTTTTTATTTCATTAGGATGTTAACAACTGGAAGTTTTGTCCTCCACAGCTACACTGAACCCATAATGCCAAACAGCAATTGAGTGCCAGGAGTTTCCAGGAATATTATTACATGATAATATTTGTTTGGACTGAAAATGTACTTTTAAACAGAGTAAAAATACCCGATTTTCTACCCAAATATCAGATAAACACCAACTGGGCTGCCTCAAATCAAAGAGTGCCTCAAATGTAGTTTCTAGGAGAGAAACACCTCTTGAATTTGTTGTGTCCCTGGCAGAAAAACATTCTCTTGTCCCCAGCCTTGCAGCCACCCCGTGGTGGGAGGAAAGGAAGGGAGATGTGGCCTCTGCTCCTGGGATTTTCCAGCCCCCTGTGACAAGGGAGATGCCACTGCAGGAGCTGGGAAGGGTTCCCAAGATCCAGGCAGAGATTTCCATGTGTAAATAGTTATTTTAAGAAAACATCTCATTCATTTCCACAACTGTGGCAGTCCTCTTTAAATCACTAAACTGCTCTGCCCTGTGGAGAGGGAGATGACAGAAGAATTCAAATCAGGACCAACATAATTGGTTAATCAGAGTTTAAGGAAAATCCTGGTAGGAGCTGGGCCACTGATTGCTGGAGTCCCTGCCAGGGCTGCACCTGCAGCTGCTGCTGTGCCTGGCACCAGAGCAGCCCAGGAGCTGCAGCTGGAGCAGGGAGTGCCCTGCAGCTGGAGCTCAGGGATTGATCTGCAGCTGGAGCTCAGGAATGCCCTGCAGCTGGAGCTCAGGGATGCCCTGCAGCTGGAGCAGGGAGTGATCTGCAGCTGGAGCAGGGAGTGCTCTGCAGCTGGAGCTCAGGAATGCCCTGCAGCTGGAGCAGGGAGTGATCTGCAGCTGGAGCAGGGAGTGATCTGCAGCTGGAGCTCAGGGATGCTCTGCAGCTGGAGCAGGGAGTGATCTGCAGCTGGAGCAGGGAGTGCCCTGCATCTGGAGCTCAGCAGTGATCTGCAGCTGGAGCAGTGATTGATCTGCAGCTGGAGCTCAGCAGTGATCTGCAGCTGGAGCAGGGAGTGATCTGCAGCTGGCTCCTGTCCAGAGATCCCATAACTCAGTGTAGGGCCAGACCAGAGCGTGGGCAGGCAGTGGGGGCTGGCATCAGGAGATTTTGGCAGCTGCCAGCTCCCTGGGGATGCTGTGGCCACACCAAAGCAGGAAAACTTGGGGAATTCCCTTCAGGGCAAGCTGACACTAGAGCACTTGGAGAAGCCCTGAGGTTTGTAGGATGGCAGAGGTGGCCCAAAGCACAGCACTAGGAGCACAGGGGGCCACTGGACCCAGCAGGCAGACAGAGCCAGGGGGGCATTTACCACTTGGACCCGACTGGATTCACCAAAGTAATCCTTAAAATGTGCCGGCAGGCCCCCTTGGCATGGCAGCCCCCTCTGTGTGTCCAGGGCAGGGCTGGGGGCAGCTCCCCAGCCCAGCAGGCACTCCAGGGTCGCAGCCCCTCCGTGCTGCTCCATCCCTGCTCCCCACTCGTCCCCCTGTCCCTGTCCCGCAGAAATTGCTGCTCCCCTGCTGGCAGCACAATCCCCTCCCTCCCAGAGCCCCAGGCTGGGGTGAGGATCTTCTCCTCAGTCAGGGGCAGCTTCCCTCAGACCCGAGCCCCCCGAGCTGCCCTGCTCTGCCCTGAGCCCTGCCTGTGGCTGGGGACACAAAGGAGCCTTTGGAGTTCCTCCTGCAGCCCTTCAGTGCTTCCCATCAGGAGAACACTCCTGCTAATGAAAGATTTTGGCAATCCCTTCTCTTACACTGGGGTTCACACTGATGCAGGACACTGGACCTGTCTGAATGTTTTGTTTTCCCTCCTTTGAAAACTTCGTTTTCACCTTTCCAGGGGAAATTAGATTTTTAACTTAGGTAATCTTTCAGTAGAAAGGTATCTCCCTGCAAGAGTTTTTTTCTTCTTTTCATCCAAAAGCACCAAACATTCAAATCTCAGAAGTCTGGTGTTGAGGGGAAGAAAAAAAGTCTGTAAGTAATAAAAAGCTTTCGTTGGAAATTTTTTTTTTTTTTAAATAGCCACATAAATGAAAACCATTTTCAAATGCCCCAGTTCTAAAATGTCTTTGCAATAAAATTTCCCTTTAATCCAGCTTGATTTTCTAGATCTGCTTCCAGAGGGCAGTTAATGCTGAAGAACAGAGAGCACTCGGGAGTGCACTTGAGAAACTCTCGTGAGCTTCCATCACCTTCACAACCAGGAGCTGTGCCTCATTTCAATAGAATGTTATTATTTTCCTGCTCAGTTTGATGAACAGAAACCCCCAGCCCAGGATGCCTTCTCAGCAAACTGAGGAGCTGCTCTCAGGGGGGGATGCCCACACAGCAGCCAAGGCAGCACTGAGGGAGCTGAGCAGGGAACTCCTCCCAGCTCCATGGCAGAGGGTGGATTGCCACCTCCACATGGTTTCCTCTAGAATGCTCTCATGTACTCCTGGAATGTGGATGTTCACACCAGGACCTCGTTAAAGCTTCATGTAAGAAGAGATTCTGCTCCTGGTTTGGTGGGTTTATCAGTTTGATCAGTAATTTATTATTAAGTTGCTTTTTGCAGAGTCATTGTGCTCTGAAATCAGTGGAGGTGACTGCCCACCTCTCTCTGCCTGTGCCTGGGAGAATTTGGAAGCACAGCTAAAACCCACATGCTTTGTTCCCACAGGATTTGCTTCATTTCAAAGGAATTCTGTTGGGCTGAAGCTCCTTAACCTGAAAATTCCTACTGCTCCTACCCTTTGTCCTGGTTTTTCACCTCTCCCCAAGCCCCAGGACACCCCGAGGCCTCTCCACATCAATCTCACACCTTTGCTTGGATCCTTGGCACAAACACTGCACTGATGTGAGCAGGACACCCAGAGAGCCACTGAGGAGTCAGGATTTAAAACACCCAGCAATGTTTAAGCACCTAAGGAGGCCAGACAGCAGCTGGCCTGAGTGAAATGCCCTGGAGAAATCCAGGTACTGTCCCAGTTCCCTCTCTGGAGCAGAAATGCAATCCTGGCAAGAACAGAATGTTTATGTGACAAGATTTAGATTCCTCCCTGCTGGCTGCCATTAATTGTATTTTGCCCTCTAATTCTTTGTTAATAAGGTTTGGGGTTAATCACGATGTTTTACTTGGAATCAGGGTCAGACTAAGTGGTCTGCTGTTCTCTGGAACCTTTTAAAAATACAGGTTAGATGTTGATAAGCTCTAAGGGACATTTAAGGTCCTTACAAGAATGATTTCCTGTAGTAAATCAAAAGTGAGATCTTGGTGCTGCTGAAGTAGATGGGAAAACTCTAATTTGCCTCAGTAGTGAAGAAAAGATTTCACTGAAAACTGTAAGGCTAAAAAAATAACTGAAAATACGAACACTAAATTTAGCTTAACACTAAAAAAGAACACAAAATGGCAAGTGCTATTTGCCTCAAGATCCTTCCAGCTGTGAAATAAAATGTCAAAATTTTGGTGGAAACCAGAAAAAAAATGTTGAAAATCCAATTTCTCATTGAAAAAATGCTTTACATGGGAAATTTTCAATGAGGAAAATTTCTACTACTGCCTCTGACCACTCCAGTGCAATTCCTGCCTGAGAGTCTGCAGTTCCTCACACAGCAAGAGATGCCCTTCAGCTCCAGGTGTGACAACTCCCAAACTGGGGCCATTTCCCAAGAGCTTTTGATCCACAGGAATGTTTGTCCTCAGCTAAAACCCAACCAGAAATTCCAGACTCTGAATCAGAAAAAAAGGTAATTTGGAGCACAATATAGAAGTGTGAAGAGGAAAGGAAGAGGAGAGAAAGGAGAGGAGAGAAAGGAGAAAGAAAGAGGAGAGAAAGAAGAGGAGAGAAAGAAAATAAAGAGGCTGGAGTGGTTATTTATGGGAAATTAAAATAGTTTGAGTGATACATGTTCCTCACATTAGTTTTGTTAAGTGTGCACTGAATGTTCTCCAGCTGCTGGAGCAGCAACTGGAGTAAGAGACATTTCACCTCTAGAAATTTGCTGAAATATATTTATATCAACATATATCAGCACATATTTATATGCCTATATACACAGATGGGTTTGGCTGAGGATTTTTGTGAGATATCACCAGGATCACCTTCAAAAGAAAACCCCTCTACAGCAAAACATCTGCACTTGCTATTCCAGCTACAGACACCCAGGAGAGCATAAATTTCCCTGAATAGATGTATTGTTTTACCATTTATTTCCTCACCTCCTCAAAATGCCTGCTCATCTGAATTTCCAATATATTAGCTGTATTTGGTGTGTGCACGGTTCCCCTTCACTACACCAGAGCAGATTAGTGCTCGTTGCCTCTTTCCTTGCTTCTCTTCAGATCGTTACACATGACAAAACAACTGTCCTAATTACAGCAAGTGTTCCCAGCTCTGTCACCGTGACAATTACTGCAATGAGGGCTCAATATCTGCAGCAGACAGTAAAGTATTACTGCAGTTGTGTTTGATAGTGCTCAATTGTCCCCTGGAGGATTCTCCCGAGCAGCTTTTGCCGTGGGGTGCGGCTCCCCCGCGCCCTGCCCTTGGCTGCCGGGGGTCCGGAGGGGGCTCTGGGGTGGCCCGGGTGGGCTGTGGCACAGGCACAGCCGTGGGGGTGAGGACAGCGTGGCTGGGACACAGGGCTGGGGGCTCCCAGCAAGGAGAGCAGCTCCTCTCACTGCCAGCCAGAGCTGCACCGACCCCTGCCCGAGCCCCTGGCACCAGGAGGGGTTCTGGAGATGTTCCCTCCTTCTGCTGCTTGGGGTGCAGCCTGCCAGGCTGGTCCTGCTCCAGATGGGGTAAAAGAGCAGACCCCAACCCAGCCCCTCCAACATCCCCTCCAAAATCCCCTCCAGCATCCCCTCCAGCATCCCCTCCAACATCCCCTCCAACATCCCCTCCAACAAACATCCCCTCCAGCATTTCCTCCAACATCCCCTCCAACAAACATCCCCTCCAACATCCCCTCCAACAAACATCCCCTCCCGCATCCCCTCCCGCACCCCTCCTGCCGTGCCCGTGCCCCGCAGGACCCTCGCAGCTGCTGGCACAGCCGGGGCTCCCCTGTCCCTGGGGGATTCCTCCTGTGTCTGTGCACATGAGCTGATCCACCCAGCCCCTCTGGCAGGTCCCGAGGCATGGCCCTGCTCTGGCAGTCCCCCTCCAGTGACACTGGGCTCCTGTAACCCCCCTTGCCTCCCCTGTCAGCCCTGCAATCCCAGCTCATCACACCAGGGGTTTTTAGCGCTTTCCAAAGGAGATATCTTCACCTACACCACGTTCCCTTCGTCCTAAGTGGTGAAGCTGATGTTCTCTGCATTTACAGTCCATTATGTTCCTGTAGGTGATTCATTCAGATGTTCTCCTTTCAAAACCCAAAAACAATGCGGAACCAGGAGCTGTGCAACCATCTCACTTGACCAGAAACAGGAATGCAGGGCCCTAATATTGAATGTTGGTCATGGAAGGCTGGTGCTGCCACAGTTAACTTGGCATGACCTGACCAGCGTACTTAAAGTCTGGATTTCCAATTTTCCTTGGTCAGGAATAAAGCAATATCTTATTTACCAGATAACATCTTTATTATAAGCATCTTGCACAGCCTTCCCACTTCAGCCCACATGGGTTTCTTCTGCTCTTGGCATGGATCAATGAAGTCAATATTTCTGACTGCAAAGCTTTGTATGACTTACACATATTTAAAAGGATAAATCCCAATCAACAACTCCTCTGCTTGAACATAACCATTATAATCCTTATCTTTGATCCTTTGGGCAGCAGCAAGCAGGGAAAGGAAGGAGTACATCTCTCCAGCTCTCAGGAAATACTTATGATGACAGCAGGAGATAAACAACACTGCCTGGCTTTGCTGGCAGGAATTTCTCCAGCAAAACCAGTGAGTGGTGCTACAGTTTCATGAGTCCCAACTGGCCAGCAAGCCCTCAGACTGGTGTGACAACCCCTGAGCCACCAAAATGTGCAAAAGCCTTGGAGCCAAGCTCCTGAGCCTCTGCAGCACTGAGGCTTTACAGGAGATTTGTTTCACACGTGGGGAAGTCGAGGCACGTTAGAATAATGTCTTCATGATGATATTCCCATCAAAGGGAGGGGAGGAGGGTCAGAGCCACAGCTCCATTTAGCACAACTCAACTTTTTTACCAGATGAGATGAAGTTCCATAAATCAGGCTGGGGAGCTGCCTAAGTTGTGTTTAGGGAGTTGGATTTAATCACTCCAAGGCTTGTTTTAGTCCTGTGAATTTCTAATGCTACAACCAGCCTTTCTTCAGCATATGGAGGCCACAGAAGTTCAAAGCAAGCACATTTCAACAGGAGGGTTTCACTTTTGAGGGTTAAGTTGTTGGCCAACCCCACATTTTGCTGCTGCACCGCCAAATCCCACTAATACAGATGAAGCTTGTTCTGCCAAAAGAGTGGTTTTAGCAGCGAAGATTTTACTAATTCCCTAAATGAAATAAGCTCTATCAGCAAAATAACTTTGATTTAGTACAGCTGAACCTGTTCTGAAGGTTGTACCAACATAGAAGTGCTATAAAAAAATTAAAAGAATGACAACCCTAACCAAAATTATTGTGCTGACAAAAGGTTTTACTGACTTCAAGGGTTCCTTTGGAAAAATTTTACCAGAAAAGTCAAGTAGGGAAAAGAGAAAGGCAAACAGGGTGGGAAGGCAGAGAAAAGAATGAAAAAAGGGTTCCTTTTGGCCCAGTAGTGAAAGTACTTTCTGAAGTTCTTGCTTTGCTCTGGAAACAGCCAAACAACTTCAAAAGCTGTGTTTGTTTTATTGAGAGGTCTCAGATGTTCTGGTTGGGTGCCCGCTGTCCCAGCCCCACTCAGCCCAGCAGGGAGAACAGCTGAGGTCAGAGCATCTCCTCCCTGGAAAAAAGACACGAGGAGAGGAGCAGGGCCCTGTCCTGAGCAAGGCTTTAACCAGAGCTTAGAGCTAAACCGAGTGTCTGCCAAAAGGGGCAGCAGCAGAGCCCAGGGAAATCTGCCCTGGTTTTGGTTTGCAGATCCAAACTCCACTGGGGTTCCTTTGTTCAGCCAGGAACAAAACTGCAGGAACTGCAACTGTAATTAGTTTTGTTCTTTTTTTTTTCTTTTAAGTGTCTCAATTTCTCATAGAGTTTACACATTTATAGGCAGGAAAACTTTCTCTTCTGCAGAGAGCTTCCAAAATGGTCTGTGCTAAAGTTATTTCACACATATTACACTGACACTTCCCATACTATGTGAATATCAGCATCTTAACATTGGGGCATCTCCTCACTATTTGCATTTATAGCAGACTTTGGAAGATTGAGTTATAAAAAAAGAGGCTGTCTTTGAGTCATGCTTAGTCTAAACTGCTCAACGAGGTAACAGTTTTCAAAACTGCAACCATAAACCAGATAGTCCTCGAAAAAAAGAAAAAAGAAACAGCAGAGAGAAATAAAATTGTATGGACATCTTGTGCAGAGATTATTTCTTAATGTGTGCATGTAAAGTAGGCAGCAGAATGGATGTTTCTGCTGCCTTTGGTTCCCACTGCGACCCAAACCATTAGAATAATTTATCCCAGAAAACTTCAGACCTGAGAGGAGGGAGGCAATAGGGGCTGCAGAGTGAAAAAGCTCTTCTGACCTAATCTCTGTTCTTATCCCCAGGAACGAATTTCAGTGCTGAAGCTCCAGAGAACAGCAGCAAAAGAAGAAATCATTCTGGTGGATTTTCCACTCCACTTTTTGGGCCTCTCTGCCCCAATTAATTGGGAATTTTGGCAGATCACAGAGGCAATCAAACAGATTTTGTCACCAGTGTTATTTTGCCTTAACAGGATGTTATGGCCCCAGAAATATTCCTTGTGACACAGAAAAACATTTCCCCTCTGGTTTAAACACCCAAATGATTGTTGATCATAAGGACATCATCCAGCAATGCTCACGTGCTGCACAGACCAAGTTTCTTTGAAATGCAGACTTTTTTCAGAAATTAATTTATGACAAAGGTTGCCTGAATTGCATAGGGACTTTTACATCTGTTTCAGGGTCTGAAAACAAAAAGGGAGGGAGAAAAAGAAGAATAAAGCCACACTGCCTTAGCAAAGCACTGCTCAGACCAAGGTCAGACACAGCTCCCTGCAGAGGCTCCTCTTCCATTTGAAATAAAAGTGATTTTTGAGCTATAAATTGCTGAAGGAAGGTAAGGATTTGACAAAGGAAACCAGACTCTGCTTAATTTTAAGGAAATGAACATTTTCAATAAACCTGGTAGATCCTGGCCACATGTTGAACATCATGCAAGGCCCTGCTTTTCTATGGCCACAATAAAAAATCCCCACAAGTGCTTTTCTGGAGACCTGTTGCAGACAATGCTCCCTTCTGGCAGTGCAGCCCCCGTCCCTGCTCCCTCCCACACGTGGCATGTGCCTCTGTGTGTGTTTGCAGAGGCACTTCTCTCTCATTTTTATTTATTTGCCTCAACAGCGTGGGCAGAAACTGAATGCAGAGACTTTGGCTCCTGCAGCTCTGCCTTGCAGCACTTCTCTCTCATTCCTGAGCCTTCCTCCCCAGGAGCTGGGCTGGTGCAGCCACGTGCCTTTGAGTGGAATTTGGGCAAAAAGAGCAACTCTGAACCTCAGGAAGAGACTTCACTCTGCCCACGCCTTGGAGTGCACCTCAAAAATCCCAGGGTGTCATTTCTGAGAGGCTCCAACTCTGATCCAAGCAATGCCATTTGTGGCAAACTATTAATGGAGAACAATGGCTTGCCCCAAAACTTATTAAAATAGACATCATGAAAAATATCAGGGAATTGAAAAGCAAAAGTGAACCAGTGCTTGTAGACACAATAAAAAAGCCTTTGAAAATGCCCTAAAGCCAAATACATATTTTCAAAACTGCAAGTTTTACCCATTTTTTTTTCTTGGGAGAAAAAAATATCTCTATGACCTTAGGGCACAACAAATATATTAGGCATAGATCATTTCTAAGTGTTTTTGGCCTTTGTTAGGGAAACATCCATTTTTGCTGTTTACTAATACTTTTTCTGGCCACACACAAACCTCCTCCCTCGCCCCAAAACGTCCTTTTGCTTCTTTCTTTATTCTTAAATTCCACAACTTTTGAAAAACCCCAACACTGCCCACACTCAGGTATGAGAGCACAGGAATTCTGCAGGCTCAGGATTGCACTCTGCAGTTCCCTGGGGCACACAGAGCCAGGGCTAGGGGTGACCCAGTGGGATGGCAGCCAGCCCTCCTCCAGAGCCCTGGAAACTCGGGGAGGGCAGAGCCAAGCTCACAAACCCTGCCCTCAACACAGCCCAGCTGGCCTGTGGGCAAACCTGCCCCAATCCTCACTCAGAACTACCCAAAAGTCCTTTTGCATTAAACTCCTGCCTGGCTCAGAGTGCAGAACTACCCAAAAAGTCCCTTTTGCACTTAATTCCTGCCTGGCTCAGAGTTCTTTCTAGCAGCGAGATGGAGAACTTGGGTAGAACAGCCTGGAAAATGCTGAGCTTGAAATAAGTGGAAGCCAACCCTTAAATACTTCCAAAGTTCTCATAATGAGCCACTTCTGGGCCGTTTTTCCCCCCATCACAGTCATTTATCGCTCACCTTTTGGATTTGGGGGTGAAATTCTCTGTTTTCAGCAAGGCAAGAGTTTAGAAGGAACAGAGTAAGGGGATTGTTGTTTCTGGGGCTGCTCCATCCCAAATGTTCCTCCTCCTGCTCTGGGTGGCTCTGACAGAGGCTCTGTGCAAAGCAGCCCCAGAGCTCACCTGAGAAATGCTGGAAATGCACATCAGTGTGTTATAAATGCACATTGCAGTGCTGGCTTTTCACAAATATTAAAATAAATGTTACATATATAATAACTTTTACTATAGTATGAGAATTTAAGTATAGTGTGTTTTAACTGCCTGAATAAATAACTTCCAAGAGAAGCCCAAGCTACTATCAACATTCTCCATCTGTAAAAAACCAAACCAAACCCAAATCAAAAAAATTATAAATAAATTCCCAAACACACCCGGAATCTTTAACAGCTGCTCAGTGAAAATCGGTTTTTTGTAAAGGGTTATGTAAGTGCGGTAGGGAAAAGCATCGAAATTCCAAATGGGAGAGATTTTTTCTGTAAATACCTCTCAGGAAGAGGGTGGAAAACAAAGCCTTCAAATGACCAATACATAAATAAACTAACACCCTATAACCACTTGAAATTGTCTTGTTAAACTTTTTACATACTGCTGGTGAGCTTAAAATGAAAGAAAACATCACCCTTGCAAGAAAAAATGCACTTTTCCGAAACCTGTTTGTCTAATAGAGAAGCTGCTTCTCTAATTAAGCAATTAAGGCTCAGCAAGGCAGACGTTTATTATCACATAAAGGTCATTTCAAAGGGAGAGGAGCTGAAAAACACTGTTATTGGAGAGTTTTGTGAACGGTCTCCTTCTGGTGGGCGGCTGCCGGTTGGAAAGGAGCCGGCAGTGATTTATCAGTGTCCGGGTGGTTTTCGGCTCGGGGCTCACCTGGGGCTGCCGGGGCGAGCTTGGGGCTGGCACAGCCCCCGCTGCGGTGGGAGCCCCTGCTCCCCTCGGGACCCCAGCAGGAGCAGGGGGCTGCAGTGACCCGGCAGTGCCCGGCCAGCCAGCCTGCCCTGCAGCCAGCCCGGTGAAAAACCAGCCACGCGTTCCTGGAAAAATTGAAAAATGGGTAATAGAGACCGTAAGAGAAATAAAATAAAGCAAAGGTTGATCTGGCTGGCCGGGTGCCTTTGCACGCTGCTAAGAGCACGCCGGTGTTTTGGAACCTCCCCTTTTTGTGCTGTTCTTTTGCACATTCAAACTTATCCAGAAACTGCTCTGCATGGCCACTCCTTGGGTCTGTCAAGTGCTATCCCACTTTTATTCGGTTCTTATCATCTTTGGGTTTGGGCTTGGGTCTCTTTTTCACAGGCAGTGAATGCTGATGCTCACTTGGGCTTCTTTTGGAAGTTGTCTTGTCTATTCAGAGAGCTGAAACACACTTCACCTAAATTCCAAACTACAGCAAAAAAAAAAAAAAAATAACATTCATTCCAGCATTCGCGAAAAGCCAACACCAAAATGTGTATTTATAACACCCAGGTGCTGTCCTGGGATGCTGCAACCTTAAAAACCCCTCAGCATTCCACAGATTGCAAACAAAAAAAACAAAAACAAACAAACAAAAAAAAAAAAAAAAAAAAAAAAAAAAAAAAAGGAAGCCCAGGCCGAGGGCTCTGGGCAGGTTTAAATAGATCTGATGTGATAATTAATGTCCAGTGAGGGATTTGGGGGAAAGAGGACGGACAAAACATAAAAACCATTTCCACCTTTATTTTAAGTTCTTTTGACAGATGGGAATATTTTCTGTTATGCTACTTGTGGTTTGGGTAATGAGATTAGGCCTTGCATAGCAGGAAGCAGAATTAACTTTGTTTACTTAAAGTGACACCGTCGGCTTGGAAAATCACATTTCCATCTGAAATGCAGTGCCTACTATCATTACAAATAACCCTTGAGATCGTGATAACTAAAGGAGATTAGAGATGAAAAGAACATGTTTCTCCCTCTCTGTCTTTTTATTTTTTTTTTAGATATACTTGGTTCTCACTGTGCAGCTGAGAGCCCTCCCTGCAGCAGAGTCCCCACATCTCCCTGTCCCTCCCTGTCCCTCCCTGTCCCTCCCTGTCCCTCCCTGTCCCCTGCACTGCTCAAGGTGCAGGAGGGAGCAACAGGCTGGGGGTGAGAGGGAAAGGGATGAGAGCCCAGCTGGTCTCGAGCATCCTGAAAAAATTCTCCCTGAAGGCAATTGGTGTGGCAGGAGAAAAACCAAAAAAGCGTAGCAGCACTCTAAAACGCCTTTAATGTTGGGTATACACCGAAATTAAAGTTAAAAGAAGGAAGACTGGAATTTGTAGAGGCTCGGTGCTTACCCAAGTCCCTTAGCAGTGCCCCTGAGAGACTGGCACTGGAAGGGCTCGAACTCCTCTGTGTTTTCAGGGGCTGCAGGGTGGGTCCAGGGGGAGGAGGGCAAGGCTTTACCGCAGGATGGCTCCTAAATAACCGGCTGGAATGTGCCAGGGGAAGCTGAGAGGGGACGGGGGGTGTGTGAGTGTGTGCTCTGTGCTGCTCCCCAAACCAGCCCGGGCTGGGGCAACAACCACCCAGAGCTGCCGGGCACGGGCTCTGCTGGCTCTGCTCACAGGCGAGGAAATGCCTCCCCTGGCACAGGCACTGCTGCTTCGTGTCAGCAAGAGTGACAGGTAAAGAGGAAAATCTGGGCCCAGCACAGACACGGATCCAAAAGACATAAATAACCAATTAAGAGAAAATATTAATAAAAATATTGTAACAGATCCCAATCTGCTGCTGAGTACCAATTGCCAGTAATAATCTCTATGGTAACTGAACTCTCTTTGGCCTCTCTCTGTATGCAACTAGTGTTTTATGTTTTGGGTTTTTTTTTTCCCTTCCCCTATTTTCATGGAAAGTTTTCAAAACTGGTTTAAATATTATGATATTTTCCTCTTCAAGTGCTAACTGGGAGAAGTACTACTTTGTGTCAGCCTCTGAGCAGATTTTCCCTTCCTTACACAACTGCCTTAGAGGTGACTTTTGGGAGAGGCCACTGAGTGGAAGTTCTGTTCAAACACAAAACAGGTGAGGGAGGTTTTCCAAATCTCAGAGGTTAAAATATTGCCCAGGAACAGATAAACTGGGTGGGAAGAAAGAAAAAATGTGCTATGTAAAGATGTTGCTTTCAGAAGCTGGGGAAACTCTCCCTTTTTTTGGTGTTTTTTGTTGTTTCCTGGCTGCACTGGTTTCCTCTTGCCAGCTGCTCTCTTGTAACCCCAGAGCATTTCTGGCTCTGGGCTCCCCCTCTCCCTGCTCCTGCTCTGGCTACTGGATCCAAAGGAAGGCATCACCTTTGTAAGCAGCACCAGTCAGCAAATATTTGTAGAGTTACATCAGAGAGGAGGTGAAGGTTTGAAGGCAGAACACACAGAATCCTGTGAACGCTGCTCCCACCTGCACCTGCAACACCTCGGGGTTTTACTCAACTTCTTGCTAGAGCACAAATAATTATAATGTGATTTTACAGTGGAAATATCAGGCCTTTATTCAGTCTGGGTTTTTTTTACTGTAACTCTGTTATGATAGAAGATCCCAAACGAGAGAGTTTGGAATTAGATGCAACCTCTGAGTGATCTTGAATTCCATTTTGAAAAGCTTCAGAAAGGGCCATGTGAGCAGCACTCTCTCCTTGCCTTTAAAGCTCAGGTTTCTTTTTAGAGACAGAGAGCATTTAGATGCTGAAGGATCATGTGAAATCCGTGTGGAAATTCATGTTTGGAGGTGCTGCATAAATCAGAGTAATTCTGCAGCTCTTACTCCTTTATACAACAGCCCAAACCAAGACCTTGGAGCTGAAGTTGTGGTCTGAAAAGATGGAGCTGGATTCAGATCCAGATCTGAATTTCCTCGTGGTTGCCTGTCTTCCATCTGTTTGTATTTGGATGTCTCTTAGGATATAAGCAGCAGTTCTGGAGTGTCACACATGAATAAAGTGGATAATTATAAAATTAAAAGATATAACGTGCTTCTAGGGGAGATAAGACTACAATTAAAGAGTATAAACAAAGCTGAGTCTGATGTTCAGACTGATATATTTATTCATTAAATGTAATAACATAAACAAGACTATTAACTGTCATAATTTAATGATACTGTACCCTGCAAAACGTACTCAGGAAAAAGTCCTATTGACTTCAATAGCAATGCCACATTAATTTAAATCATGGCTGCAGTAAAATAAAATGTCATCGTTCTTACTGAAGATTGTTTGTTGTAAATATTCCAAAATGTAAAAAATATCACAAACCTGTAACTCGCTGAACTGAGGCTGAGCTCAAATTTTTATCTGTAAATCTGAAGAAAGCCAGTGGGCAATGCAGAAACCTGTTCCCCAGATAACTGAAATTCATTCAAAAGTATTCCCAAGAGGGGAAAACAGCCAGGCCAAGCTGCTGTCTATCCCATGTCTTTCTGGAATACACTGGACATATTTTTGCCCAGGAGATGGCAAAATTTGGGCAAATGTCACTTCATATCAGCAGTGTTAAGATCAGATTCTGACCTTTTTAAATATTGTTAACAGTCAGCAAGAGAGGAAGCCTTACAGCAAAAATTTCTATCTGGAAAATATGCAATAACTCGCTTGGGGTATGTAAAAAGCCAGTCTGGAAGGAGAAAAAGGGTTCCAAGAATTCTCCCTTGCTGCAAGAGCATCAGTGCCAAGGAGATGTGACATGGAACCACTTGGAGCCCCAGCAGTCCCCCTGCTCGTGCAGGGCACCAGGCAGCTCTGGTGTGAAGAGCACACACAGAGGTGACCCTCACAGAGGCCTCAGCCCAGATCTGTGCCCTGCAGAGCCCCCTGAGCTGCCATGTCCAAGGTGCCCTCCCTGATTAAATTCGCTGGCGCTCGCCGCGCTCGGCGTCACTTGACGTGCCGAGAAAACGAGCGCTCGCTGTGCCATGGCAAAGGCCATTGGTTGCCTCTTTACTGAGCCTGATACATATGGTGAAAACATATTGACTAATTACTTGCCATTTTCAAAACTGAAACCACTCCAAAGCCAGGCCCAGGATAATCAGATAGAGAAGGGAGAATAAGGACTGGGAGAACGGGGAGGGGGAGCAGCCCAACTCCGTGACTGCTCATCCCTTATTCAACATCTGCTTTGAAATGTGCAGAGGAACAGCATCTCCCTGCTCCAAACTGCTTAATGAAACCCGGGGAATTAATGCACCTGATTAGTGCAGCTGCTGAAAACAGACTGCCTGAAGTTCAGAGACAGAACCCGACCCAGCCTGCTCTACACTGCAGCCCCACCAGGCTGCACCCAGCTCTGTGCAGCTGTTTCCCAGTTTTCCAGGATCCTGGAAGTGCCCCAGAGCAGCAGGGAGAGCCCTGGGCCGTGGGGAGGAAGCACTTTGAGGGAGATGGGCTGAAGGGTCAGTGTGGAGAGAGAGTCACTGAGACAATTCCCAGCCTGGTCTGGTTTTCAGTCCCTGGCAGCACAGAGCCCTGCCAGGATCCCCACACCACCCTCACAGGAGCCTTTTTAGTGCCACCTCACTGCCAGCACCTCAGCCCTGACAAGCCAGTCCACTCAGCTGATGAGGAATCCTCCCTAAGTAGTGGGACGAGCGTTTGACAAGTTAATTTCAAGGTAGCTCATGGAGTAGAAGCAACGGAGAGCTACACAAGTGTAAAAAAAGAGAAATGTTGCTGGATAAATTCTGCCAGTAATGGATGTGTTACAGAAAATACACTTAAAATTCAAGCTCTTTGTATTAGAAGACAAGCTCTTTGGTTTCAAGGTAGGAATCGTGAGGGCTCGCTGCAGCTGGGGTTAACAGGAGTGCAATTACTGCTATTAGAGTTTTATGATTATGAAACTTGTGCTCCTGTATCCCCAATTTAGAAATAATAGCAAATGCTACGGATGACTTTTATAAAATCAAGACGATTTATAGAGAAAAAAAATCAATAATTATTCCCTTTTATTTTTCCTTTAAATCATCCAGATAATAGAAATCAGAGACCTGAATAGGATGCCTAAAGTTAATGGCATTATTAGACAGAGAAAAAAGAAAGAGTGATCAAAAGTTTGACCCATTTACCAAAAAGTTCACAGTCTGCAGAATCTTGCTATTCTACCAGTTGATATTTTTTTTTAAATTCAAGATAACTCTCAAACCATGTTTGGAGGTTAGATGTAGTCTTAAGCAGAGACTCAGAGCAATTTTCTATTACATTTCTATTATGTGAGAGAGAGTTGCTATTTTGGAAAGACACAGATAATCTGATATCTTTCATAAAAGTTTCAGAAGAAGTTTCATTTTCCAGCTTATAAACTAAAAATAAAACACTTGAAATGATTGATTTTCCTTTAAGGCAACTGTGGAGCCTGAGTTGATAACACCACTGGTCAAGTCCTAGTAAAACTGCTGGAAGAATTCCCAGCATTTTGAACAGGACCAGATATTGTTCATATTGCTTTTCATTCCTGTTCTAAGGTAAGAACTTGGGTAGATCATCACAATTTTGCCCCTGTTGCATAAATCTGACGGTTTAACAGACTGGCTGCTCTCCAGGGAGTGGGGAGAACTTTATTCCACTGACTTTTTAACAGGAGTTTGCAAACCTTCAAATCCTGCAGGTGTGAAAGCTGCTTTCCCTGCTCTGCTGGAGTTCCACCTCGACTTTCCCAAAAAGCCTNCTCAAAATTTTTTGCTAATTAAAAGTAATGTGTTTTCCCATTTTTTGGCAATTTGATAACACAAAACACTTACTTGGGGGCCACAGGGGGAAACAAACTGAGACGGATAAAAAATGTTTTGTGTTCATCCAAGCAAGACTATGTTAATGCACATTATCCCATTAATGCACATCAACATCGGGAATAAGCGCGCCAATGCAAGCAAGAAGCATACACTTATCATCATTTGATAACATGTTTAATGACAGATTGACGGTTGATTTGCAAATGTGAACTGGCATCAATGTTGCTAACTTCAGCTTCTGCCGCCTCCTCTGCTATGCCAGCATATTTATGTGCATAATTTGATTTCGCAGCCACACTGTTAGTACATTTTTAATATTAACTATGCAAGAACAGACAGCCGAACTTAAGTTGCACTGATGGTTTGAGTTCATTAGATTGAAAAAGATGGGCAATGCTGACAAAGATGGAGATGGCAGCACAACATCAAAGAGGCAACACTTAACAAACACACTCCATTTTGAACAAACCGAACTAACACATTTCATGTTGTCGGCTGCAGCAGAGCCCTTATGTACAACAGCAAGGGAAAAATATGCTCGTGCCCTGGGCATGCTGACAGCAGCTCTGCGAGCAGCTCAGCAGGCCCCTGGCCGCAGAGCTGGCAGATATTTCACCGCTCCTGTGCAGGTGAGGGGCTGAGCCCGGGCGGGTGGCCGGGTGACAGCAGCAGAACTCGGCGCTGGATCCTTCCTGATTTACTCCGGGGCGAAGCTGAGCCCGTCCCCATCTCCTCCCAGCGCTGCCTTCCCGCAGCTGGGATTCTTTATGAGGAATGATGAAGAGATTTTGCTGAGAGCTCAGCTCCAGCACGAGCAGAAGTGCAAGCTCAGAGCCCTGTGAGGGGTGGGGTGTCCTTCCCGTGCCACTGGTGATCCCGGGCAATTCGCTTCTGCTCGGGAGAGAGCACGTAGCAGGGAGCTGCCACGAGAATATTTCATCCTCTGCTCACATTAATGTCTGGGCATATACTGCATCTAGTATGAATTTGCTTGTTGTGCTGCAATATATAATAAATTTGAGGCAGTAGCTTTATGGTGCACGTTGTAATTTTCAATTTTATGCTCCAGACTGACCATCTGCAGGATTCTGACCGTGTAAGCTGAGCCACTCCTGCAGGATGTGACATTAGCACCTCTGAAACACGGGCAAACCGTGATTTAGACACACAATTAGATGGACCAGGTCCTCAACAATTCTCAGCTGCCTGAATTACTGCTGACCAGCCTAATAAACATATAGCACATAGGCCCCTGCTCTGCAGAGCTTTTAAGAAGGTTCTTAAGATTGTCCCTAATCAGCAAAGCAACTCTTAAAATTGCTGTTACTCAGAGATTACTCCAGGACCAGAATCCTGCAGTGCTTGGACCCCCATGGAGTGCTGGACAAGCCAGGGTCATTAGGAAGCTGTGATTAAGTAATCAGCACAAAGTGTTGATGATGGGATTTAATGCTGGAAGCGCTTGCCAGGGTGGGACACTGGGCAAGGGAGCAGGACAGTTCCTTCATCAACCTCCACCTCCACCAGGCAGCAGCAGGAGGGGTCCTGGTACCCCTGTCCTGCTGGCAGCTCCTGAGCAAATGCCTCCTGCCAGCATGCTGCCCTGGTCTAGCTAGAAAAACTGCTGCTTTGATTGGCTGCTGTGAGAGAAACCTGAGGCTTTCCTCGCAGGAAAACCTCCGGTGGGGGCCTGTGCTCTTTGCACAGGGAGAGCTGATCCCAGCTCCTGACACTGCCAGGCAGCTCCAGGGGCTGGGGCTGTACTGAGCCCCAAAAAGAGCAATGTCTGAGCAGACAGATAATGTTACTGGAGACCCTTGGCATGAGTGTGGCTGGCTCTTTGTGAACCTGGTGGTGCACTGGGGTGGGAGCTGTACTGAGTGCAAGAGGAGCTCTCAGAAAGGCACCAAATCATTTCCACTGGCACAGGGCACCAGGTAGATCGTGCTCATCCTAGAGAGGACACAAGAGATCTTGAATGCTTTCTAGAGAGTGAAAGAACTAGGAAAAAAACAACAAAAACAAAAAAANTCCCTTTTATTTTTCCTTTAAATCATCCAGATAATAGAAATCAGAGACCTGAATAGGATGCCTAAAGTTAATGGCATTATTAGACAGAGAAAAAAGAAAGAGTGATCAAAAGTTTGACCCATTTACCAAAAAGTTCACAGTCTGCAGAATCTTGCTATTCTACCAGTTGATATTTTTTTTTAAATTCAAGATAACTCTCAAACCATGTTTGGAGGTTAGATGTAGTCTTAAGCAGAGACTCAGAGCAATTTTCTATTACATTTCTATTATGTGAGAGAGAGTTGCTATTTTGGAAAGACACAGATAATCTGATATCTTTCATAAAAGTTTCAGAAGAAGTTTCATTTTCCAGCTTATAAACTAAAAATAAAACACTTGAAATGATTGATTTTCCTTTAAGGCAACTGTGGAGCCTGAGTTGATAACACCACTGGTCAAGTCCTAGTAAAACTGCTGGAAGAATTCCCAGCATTTTGAACAGGACCAGATATTGTTCATATTGCTTTTCATTCCTGTTCTAAGGTAAGAACTTGGGTAGATCATCACAATTTTGCCCCTGTTGCATAAATCTGACGGTTTAACAGACTGGCTGCTCTCCAGGGAGTGGGGAGAACTTTATTCCACTGACTTTTTAACAGGAGTTTGCAAACCTTCAAATCCTGCAGGTGTGAAAGCTGCTTTCCCTGCTCTGCTGGAGTTCCACCTCGACTTTCCCAAAAAGCCTGGGGAAGCAGCTCAGTTCTAAATAAAAGCAACCAACACAAATCCGCTATTTATTCTTTTTCCACTTGTTCAAGTCATTCCCAGGGCAGTGAGCCGCTCCCTCCGTCCCGGGGGAAGCAGGAGCGGTCCATCATTGGGTGATAACAGCTTCTTTAATGCCTTTATTCTTTCCAAAGAGGGTTTTTTTTTTNAAAGCTGCTTTCCCTGCTCTGCTGGAGTTCCACCTCGACTTTCCCAAAAAGCCTGGGGAAGCAGCTCAGTTCTAAATAAAAGCAACCAACACAAATCCGCTATTTATTCTTTTTCCACTTGTTCAAGTCATTCCCAGGGCAGTGAGCCGCTCCCTCCGTCCCGGGGGAAGCAGGAGCGGTCCATCATTGGGTGATAACAGCTTCTTTAATGCCTTTATTCTTTCCAAAGAGGGTTTTTTTTTTAAATTTTCGCAGCAGTGCTCACCCGAGGGAGCCCCGAGCGCGAAGGGAGCGGGGCTGACAGTCGGGGCGCTCCTGGAGCATCCTCCATGGCAGTGGGGAGAGCAGAATGGCTCGAGAGCCGCACACAAAGGGCCCGAGCCGCTTCCCCTGCTGCTTTTGCTGTGGCCGAGCGCAGCCCATCACTCGTGGCACAAGCAGGGGCCGGGAGGAAAGGCCAGTGCGTTCAGACAGCTCATAATTGTCATCTCTGAGTTTCTGACATTAATCGTTTTACTTAAAGAAGCCAGTGGAATGTTTTGGAGTTTTTTTTTTTTTTCTGTCGTCCTCCCTCCCCACCTCAAG
>VXBS01008578.1:73542-186441 GCA_013400255.1 Sitta europaea
AAAATATTAAATAGTTTGAAAAAAAGAAAAAAAAAAAAAAAAAAAAAAAAAAAAAAAAAAAAAAAAAAAAAAAAAGGGAAAAAAAGGGCCAGCAGAGACGAGTGCAAGAATGAGGCCGTGCTCAGTTTGTTTTGTTGTCTTTTCAGATAACACCAGATTATCAGTGGGCGGCTCAGGGAGGCACAGGAGCAGCAGGGTGAGCCCTGGGAGCTGAGCAGCAGAGGAGGAGCTGGTCAGACCTCACCCAGCCTGGAAAATCGTCCTGTTAACACCTCGAGCTGCCTCCTCCTCACCTGGGCTGGGGCTCAACTGGGAATAAACCGACTGGGAATAACAACTCGTCCCGGGAGAGGAGCTGTGGTCACTGCTGCCTGCTGGTGGTGGGACAGCCAAAGGGACCAGAGCTCCTGAGGCTGTGGGGAGGCTCCCCAGCCCTGCCCAGCCCTGCCCAGCCCAGCCCAGCCCAGCCCAGCCCAGCCCAGCCCCGCTGTGCTGCTGGCACTGGGGCAGGGCTCTGCAGGACTTTCCATCCCCAAACTGTCCCTCAGGGCTGTGCGGTGCCCGGGCACTGCCAGCACTGGCCCTGGGGAGCTGCAGAGGACACTGTGAGAAGAGTGTCCCACAGGTGCAGGGACCATTCGTTTTCTCCAGTCACAATTATCTCTGCTACAGCATTTGTGTCCTCGCTCTTGTCTCGATTTAAGTAAGTTACAATTCTCCCACTCTTGTTACTGAGTAGATGCAGATGCCACTTTGTTCCGTGTGATTTATAGCCAGTGGCTAATGTTCAGTTATAATTCCCTGTTTTAGACGTGAAGAATAGCCTGTAATGCTCAACACAAGGGCCTCTCAGCAATGATATATAATTTAAAAATTAACACGAGGACAGAGGAGCCATGGGATTTTGAACTAGGGACTCTCTCATTCAAAGGTTAAATCTCTACAAGGTGAGCTAAAGGAATTAGTTGAGTTATTAAGTAAATGCCTCTGTTCTCTTTTCCCAGTACATTAGCTGTTGCAGCCTTTTCCAGTTCAGTTGTGTTCTGCCCCAGCATGTTCAAAGTGCAAATGCTCGTGGCACTGTGTTCACACATTTGTTTTTTTCAATGTCAAACAAACTGGAGCTGCTCAGAGCCAAAGGTCAAAGTGGAGGGTCCTTAAGGAAATCTCCTGGGAAATGATGTGATTGCTCTCATGTCTTTATTGTGTATAAAATGGGGCTTCATACATGGCTCGTCCTTTCCAAGCATCTTAAAGCTATAAATGAGTCATGACTCATTCCTGCAACACCTAAGTTATGTAAGTGGTCTTGCTAATTTACTGGAATATAACTAATCATTTCCAGGATCGAGCTCTGGGGCCTCGGAAGCCTCTGAGCTCTGAAGAGCTCCTTAAAACCAGAGATATTAAATCCAACCTCACACGAAGAGGCAGGAGCAGAACAGGGGGCAGAGCCTGCAGCACCCGACTCCAGCCCCAGCCCTAAACCCCTCTTTTGGCAAAGCTCAGTGACCCAGGAAAGCCAGGGAGCATGGGCAGGGAAGAGAGCTTGGCTCTGGAGAGCTTTGGGAGGTGGCATCCCCTTCCTGCCTGCTTTCTGCTCCCAGGGAGGTGCTGCTCATCTCCTCCTGCTGCACTTTGCTTAATGGTCTCACTCCAGCATCAAATATTATATTTATGGATTACAAATTTATTGACATTTGACATTTGCATCAGCTTTCACCTGATCAACAGGAGCTCTGACTGCCAAAGGGAGTTATTATGGAAGATTTCAACAGCCATGGGAATGCCAAAAAGGTCATTAAATCATATCAGAAAAACAATGTGTTCATAGCATTCATACATTTAGTCTTGCCAGTAAATCTTCTGGTTGATGCTTGGACCACCTACTGATGATACTCAAAGAAAAGGAGAAACAAGGAGAATCGAAGAGATGAATTAAATTAAAACCAAATGACATGACGCCTGGCACAGTGGGATCTTTAATTTTCTACTCTATGAATCCAGAATAAGCAAAAAAAGCAAAACAAAGCACAGTGGCTTGACTTTCTCTGAGTGAATTCCCTCCATACAGGCAGGGCTTAACTAAAGAATCCTGAGTAATGTGTGCACCCCACATTATTGCATGAGATTTGTATGTGGGAGGTGCAGGATTCAGAAAACATATGGCACATGGAAAACAAATGACAGGGTGTGCTTTTACACTCATGCTGGCTATACTTATCACTCCTGTTGATATTTTTTTCCAGACGTGAAATATGAATGTAGGAACTTTCACCTTAATCCCTTTGGAAAAGTATCCAGTTATTTTTTTTTTTTTTTGTGCATTTGTGATTTACAGGAGGCCACCACATAATTCCTGGGAGTACAGACAAGGTTTTAAAAAACAACTGATCAAATAAACACTACCTCCCTCATCGTTTTTGCCTTGGATGACAAACCTGGGTCTTGCTCCATAAAAACAGCAAGGCCAACAGATTAGGGCTCCATGGAATTCGGGAGTTGCTGGCCTGGGAGCCCACCCACAGCCTGTCTGTGCCTGGCCAGTGCAGGGGGAGCTCTGCTGGAGGCTGATCCTGAGCTGAGGAACCCCAAGGACGTTCTGAGTTTGCTCTTCTCTGGTGGGACAGCAGGTGTTCACCTCCCAGAACAGAGGCCATGGTCACATCCCAGAGGGAATCCTCTCTGGTGTGCCTTGGGCCGTGCTGAGGGGAGGGAGCGAGGATGGCAGGGCACGGTGCCCCGGGCACAGGGCCAGCAGCTGCAGGGCCAGCTGTGCTGTGCTGGGAGCACTGACAGCACAGGGGCAGTGCAGGGGGCCAGAGGCTCCGGGGGATGGCAGGAGCCTCCCCAGCCTCGGGGCTGGAGCTGGATGGAGATTTGGATGGCAGCCACAGCAGGGCACTGCCAGGGGCACCTGTGCTAGCCGTGGTGCAAACTTGGGGGGTCAGAAAGGGCAGCGTGGGTGAGTTTGCATGAAGTGGCATTAAATGAACCAGCAGTTTCACCTGGGAGTTTGAAGAGTGCTCCCAGAGGAGAGGACAACCGGCTGTGTGCACAGAGCAGTGAGATGCGTGCGCTCTGAGCCGGGGATCCGCGGCGGGTCCGGCTGCCCGAGGGAGGGATTCTGTTCCTGTGGAACAGCACCGAGCAAACAGCCCTGGCTGCTCCAGGAGGGCTGGGGAAGGGAGGCACAGCTGCCCTGCACTGACCACTCTGAGCTTGCTGTGCAAGAGGGGGAGTGCAGGGCATCGACCGCACCAAACCACCCCAGCCACGTCTCCTTCCCTTTCAAAAATGTCACCGCGGCACCCTCCGCTTTCTGAAACAATGTTTATCATTGTTCTTCGATTGTCTGGGACAATAAATGGTTAGAAATGAGCATATATCACCGGGAAATCTCTGCCTGCCCCTTCCCCCAAGCAGTGTCATAAAAACGTACAAATTCACATTAATAATGAAGTGCATTTCCCCGAGAAGCCACTGTGTATCTCAGGGAGAGCAGGCAAGGTGGCAGTTGCTGCAGAGTTTCCTATTAAAGAGCAGAGCAAATACTCATAAATCTGATGAGGGGCCAAAGCACATGTTAGGGCTGTCTCCCTCTTAATGGAACCTTTTCTGAAATGAAAAAAATATATATCTTGATACATTCAGGGTATTCATTAGACATGACAAGCTCCTCCACTCCCCATGGCTGCCTCCCCACCTCCTGCTTGGGCTGACCCCCGGCAGAAGAGCTGAGTGCTGGCAGGGAGGCATTTGGGAGGGGAGGAGGAACTGTTTGCTTTTAATAGCGGGGTTGTGTAAATGTACTCCAATGGCCGCGTTCCCTCCTGGCCCTGTGTGTCCCTCCCTCCCTCCTCTGCAGCCATCCCCGGGCAGATTCCCCCTGGGACCCGGGACCTGCCCTTGGCACAGCCGGCCCGTGCCAGCATCCCTCGGGCACAGATCTGTGCTGCTCCGAGGGCTCAGAGAGAGCCAGCTCCTGCTGTGGCACAGCAGGATTCTCCAGGCAGGGCCAGCAGGGTGAGGATCAGCCCCCGGGCTGGGATTTTGCTGCCTGCGGTTGTGTTTGGTGCTGTCCCGGCTGGACAGCCCCCGGCAGGGTGAGATGCTCTGGGAGAAGATGCTGAGAGCTCCGTGCCCTCCGGCAGGGAGGGGCCAGGCTGGAAATCCTGCTTGGATTTCTGTGGAATGCAGTGCAAAGGTCTGAGCCCTCCTCTAACCAGACCCTGCCCGGGTGCACAAACACACCCAGCTCCAAACTGAGGTGGGAAGAGATGGCAGAATGAGGCCTGAAGACTACAGCTTAATAATCATGAATTATCTGTTCATTATCCCAATAAATAGTGAAAAATCTCTTCCTCCTTTCCTCCTCCCATAAAGCTGCACCTATAATTTTCCTTATTTTCCATCTGTGCTCCATCATATTTGCACTGAGTGATCATCTTGCTAAATTACATTATTTTTATTGAAAGGTGCTTTGGAGGGCTGGATACTGCTCACGTCTTTTCCTTTTGTTATTGATCTTTGTGATTCGATTGCTGAGGTGTAAAATGTATAAATAAGACTCAGGTACCCTTCCTTTGAAATCTCACTGGGTAAAAATGTTCTGCTATAGATTATGAAGGCTGTAGCATTTAATAATATCAGGCACAGCAAGGAGAAGGCAGGATTTTGATGTCCTTATGAATAGTGAATGCTGGAGGAGGCTGGCACTGTTCAAGGTCAGTTAAAATCTGGTTGAAAGTTGCTGTTTCTTTGTGAGCAGAGGAGTTCCTGCCTTGGAACTGCCACATGCAATGTGTTTGTACAGAGCCCAGGAACAATGTGGGCTGACCCAGCGGGCTGGAAGCTCAAATGAAATGCTAAATAATCCTGATCTTACCAGCAACCTGCAGAGTTCCTAAAAAGCCAGGGGATCTGCACAGATCCATCAGTGCTGCCACAGCCTGATGGATCATCTGGCCTGACCCTGCTCTCAGGGAAGCCAAGAACTCACTCTTATTGGGTTTACAAGGATGGTGGCCAGATTGAAAAAATGCTATCCAGGAAAATTTTGAAGATTTAAAAACATTCAATTAAAAAAAATAAATCTGTATCTACCACTTGATAAATTTCAAAGTGATTACAAGTGATAAACAGCAATAAATTTCAAAGCATTATGAGGACTGAGGCTTCACCAGGACAGGATTATTTTGAGGGAGGGCTGATGGTTTGGAGGTAGTTCCTTGCTTCAGCAGGATTTTGCTTCAGCAAAAAGACCAACCTGTTTCTTTTCCCAGCTCTGTCTCCTCTCCTTCAATTTTACCCTGTTTATCCCAAGAAAAAATCTATTTTAAAATGGAACTTCCCCCACAGAGTTTGTCTTCCCATTGAGAAGCCATCATCTTCCAAAAAGACATTGCCAGGAAAGTCCCATTTGAATGGAATAATCAAGACTTCCATGGGATGAACCCTCTTTTTCGGGCTGATGATGTGGGGAGCAGAAGCCTTGGTTTTGCTGGCAGATTCTGCTTACAAAATTGTGGTGACACCACTGCAGGCAGCTACATCCCAGCACGTCTGATTCTCCTGGAAGGATCTCTCAGCTTCTAATCTTTGTTGCTAAGAAGAAATGAAAGTTGAAGAGCAAGCTACATTCTCTAAAATGGACTTTTGGCCACATAAGAGCCATTTTGGCTAAGAGTGCAGCACGATCAGAGCAGCTCCTACTGCTCCAGAGGGATGAGAAAATAAAATCCAGAGAAGAAAAAAATCTTCTATTTTGGTATACTTAACACATACAGTTATCTACATGTCCTATATATCATTTAACAAATTGCTTTGCAATTCTTACAGGGCGTGGTATAATGACTGATTTAAAATCACTGCATTGCTTAAACTGCATTGTTCTTCATCAAGTTGAGTCATTTTTATGTGAAGTGTCAAGCTCTCTAACAAATAACTGCTGCCAGACAAATCAAGTTCCTCATCTTAAAGCTACGGCTAAATAGTTTATAGCTTTAATCTGCTCACTGAGGTGTGCAGTCTATGACAGTAATTATAAATGCAAGGAGAAATTATAGCTGAATGCTTTAACTGCATTAGGAGCCATTTGATGAACAATCATGATTGCCTGCTCATTTTCAACAATAGAGGGCAAGTTAGTGTCAGTGCATTAGAGGATTTTCAGTTCTGCTCTGCTCTTTCTTCCATTTACCACAGAATGTCAGTTGTCTCCTATGAAGTAGAAAAAAAAGCTCTGCAGAAGCTTTAAACTTGATGGTTAAAAAAAGACAAAGGAGGAAACAGAGAGAAAAACTGTTTATCATTATGACTCTTTTTTTGTTGTTTTTTTTTTTTTTTTTTTTTTTTTTTGTTTCGCAGCAGCCTTACTTTCAAATTAGTTCATCTCAGGTAGCTGCCTGTTTGCTTATCAAGGTCCTTTGAAACAGAAATCTCCCCAGTCAGGTTGGTTAATTTGACTTTATGGAGATTTATTTCTACCAAAAGTTGTAGCCAAGGCCACAGAGAGCCTCAGTGCCCAGCTCTGAGCCAATCTCACCTGGCTCCAATGTGAGAAATGCAATTCTGCCCTGCCTTTTTCCTCAGAACAACATAAAAATTCTAATTCTGTCGAAGAAATGAACAACTGTTCTTCAAGGTACAAGTCAACATGCAAATTACTTCTAATTAAAGCCATGTTTCCTAATGTTCATGGGTTTTCTATGAAGAATAGCAATAAAAACAAATTTGAAGTGGGTTAAATGAAAGAGAATAGAGATGTCTGATTGTTGTATATTACACATAATCTTACTTTATATTACTAAACCCATATCACTTAGAAGAATTCAGGAAAACACCAAAGATGACTATAAAAGAGATATATATTTCTTTTTACATTTAAGAAGAATTTATAGCAAATTTCTTATAAACAGCCTCACAGAGGTCTTAAAAATAAATCCATACCCATAACACATTTTTCTACAGTACTAACCCAGATTATTCATTTATATTTTTAATGATAGCTAACATTTGACAATATAATCTCTACTAGTAAATGCCATTGAAATATAAAGTACTTTATGCATTTCTATACTTCAAGTACCCTTTCCACTGTTTTATTTCCATTTATTTCAATCTATATTCTCTATTTTTATGCCTATTTCACTGCAATATTGCCTGCAAGAAGGAAACACAAATGCATGTGTGTGTTTTAAAGATCTGGGCTTTATATTTCTCCTTTCTAAATACTCTGCTCCCCTCTGTTATTATTCAAATGTACACTGGATCTTAAAAATAACATGGTAAGAGTAAGTAAACTCTGAAAATCCCTGTTATTTGATATAGTCTCCTTGCAGATTTCTGAAGAATCCATATGAATAAACTCTGGCCTCCCCACTCCCAAGCTCGTCAGAACTTCAGGGAGGCTTTTGGCTCCGAAACTGTAATAAAATCTTTACAATGCCATCCCAAATACCCCATCATTTCAGACAATTTGTGCTATCATGCATACCAACTGAAATTATAGCTCCAGATAACAGTGCTATCACTCTGTCATTGCAATTTAAATATATTTTTTTCAAAGGTAAGATACAACCTGCATCTTGATATAAATTAGAAATGGATGAGTATTACGAGGACAGCAATTTCTCGGGATCCACAGGCAGGAAGGACAGTCCCTTATTTATGTAGTTACACATCACCTGAATAATATGTCTCTGTGCAGGTTATTACAATGCAGAAACCACTTTTTTTTTTTTTTTTTTTTTCCCCTTGGAGATTCTTTTTTCCCTCCCCCTTTGTATTTGTTCCTCCAGCCCTCAGCAACAGCAATGTGTTTACAAAGGTGGGTGTTTGGTTTGCCTCTGAGTAATAACACGGTGCTTTTAAGACCAAATCTGAAACATTTGTCACACATTAAGCCATGAATGTGCCAAAATAACTGTTGTATTAATATATCTGGCAGATAGCTTTTGTTTGATAGTCCCCAAATTATTGGTTTGCTCTGATATCTCTTGTGTGGAAACTATGAATGGCAGAGTCTTAATAATCATTAGCTGGTGGGGAAGGAAACAAAGAGGGGGATGTTTATCCCTCCCCAGTCTCTCTGGGGGGGTGATTTGGAGTGGCCAGGTAAACAGCAACGTCCTAATGTTGGGTTAGAATGCCCAAATAGATACTTTAGGGTATTAGCCCTATTTAGAAAACAATCTCCTTTGGAGTGAGATGGAATTTTTGCTGGCTAAAATATGCAGGAAACATAAATCTCCTCCGATGCAGAGAGCACGTACAAGATGTATGCAAAACTTAAATCTTACTGCACTCTAACACTGACATTATACTCCATGGCAATAGCTTCCAGGAGCAGCCCAAAGTAACCCCTTATCAGTGGTTTAAATAATTCAAAAGTAGCATTTTTAATGGAGCCTAAGTGAAGCAGAGCCCTCGTGCTGGCTTTGGCCACAGAAAGTGTTTCATGAATATTTGCAGCAAACAAAGGGAAATCTTCCCCCAAATGGGGATTGAGCCCCGTGGCCTCCATCAGCCAGAGGATGGCCACAGAGCCAGGTGGCATCAGTGACAACCCACAGCACAGCTCTCCTTTTGGCCACCTGACAAATTCATTTTCTGAATGTCATTCAAGTGATGAACACCTTGGAGGAAACCTGGATCTGCAGGTGATTGTTCTGTGAACACGAGCAGAGCCTGAGTCTGCTGGAGGAATTGCTGGGAACAGCTAAACAGAGCCCTCCTGCAAAAAAACTGGTTAGAACAAAAAACTTCTATTTGGACTTTTAGTTGATGTTCTGCATATTTATTTCAATCAAGAATATTCAAGTTTGTGAATCAAGTAAAATTAAAAATGCAAAAATGGTGTGGCATCTGAATATTACATTACATGTTATAAACATTGGTTGTGGCAACTGGTGTATCTTGCAGCAAAAAAATAGCAACACTAACGCAGCAGTATCCTACTAACAGGTCTTGGAAATATTAAGCTTGTAAAAAATCTCAATTAAGCATTAACTCCCCCAGGTTATACGAGAACTTGCACTGAAGTCAGTGATGTTTATGGATTGACTTCCACCAACACGAAGCAAAATATAATCAAACATCTTAAAGATTAAAAAAGGAATGATGGAGAGAGAGGTTAAAAGGATGTGACAAAAAAGGCCACTCACAGTAGCAAGTGTTGAAGTAAGTGTAAAATATTAAAATATTTTACAAAACTGAACATCCAAATATCAACAGAAGAATAACTGAACTTCTAGATAGGAACTTTTCAGAGTGATTTGTAGATTCTCGAGG
This sequence comes from Sitta europaea, assembly GCA_013400255.1. NCBI lineage: Eukaryota > Metazoa > Chordata > Aves > Passeriformes > Sittidae > Sitta > Sitta europaea. Next base: position 82,837 of record VXBS01008578.1, read on the forward strand.
CTGTGTTTGAGATTATGAGAAACTTGGAATAATTGAGATTTTGCTAATTTGCCTTTTGAATTTTCTTCTTTTTCCCCACCCAAATCGGATTTATGGGTGTGCTGGCACTGAATGAGGTGATAACCTTTTGGGTTTCAGTGCTCTTTATCTGCTTTATTTCCATTCTCACTGCAAAGAGTAGCACTTAGTTCTTGCACTCCACATGGAAGCGCAGTGGACGTGAAATGATTTACTCTTAGGAACAAAAGAGAAATGGGCAAACAGCTATTTTGCAAATAATAAGCAGCAACATTTCTCTCTAGGGCAGTGTGGGTTTGCATGGACCAAGCTCTCCTGCTGAAAACGTTATAAAATGGGTGTGTACATGCCAGGGAGGAGCAGACACGATGCATTTTATACTGTTTCCCTACTTTTACCCAAGCACTGAGCCTCCTGGAAATGCTGAAAGGAAAACTCACTATAGAGCATGCATACCTTAAGAGTTATTCTTCATCCACTTCTGCTACAAATTGTGAATGGTGTTCTGGTGACTTGCTGTGTGTTTTGCTTAGATGAAGTTTTACTGCATGTTTGCTCGCAAATGTCCGACAGCACAACTTACATTTGAACTTAGAGTCTGTGTCCTCTTCTCCAGCTATTGTTTCAGGAGATCTTTGAACTGAAACTCTGGAGATTTCTTGCTCTACCTTGGTTTGCTGCTCCACAGCCAGCCTGTTCATGTCTTTCATTTGGAAACCTAGGTGGGATTCTAAGTGGCTAATGTAAGTAGAGGGGGTTCGGAACTGAGATGCACAGTCACTGCAATAAAAGACTGGATGTCCTTTGTCCATGTTTTTCAAAAACTTTGTTCCTCCGGTTTTCCTAAGCTGATACTTGACATTTGCCAACCAGTGGCTGATGGTGGTCATCGACAGTCCAGTGAATTTGGAAATCTGCATGCGCTCCTGTGGGCCTAGATCTGATAATAAATATTTACCTTCAGACGTCTGGAAGAGGCTGGAAGCAAACTGAGCTTGCAAAATGAGCAGATGCTGAGGGTTCCAGTTTGACTGCCTGCCCTTCCTCTTATGCAGAGTGGAGACTTCCGTGGAGACGTCCTCGAAGCGTCGGACATCTATTTCCAACTTCATGGAGGGGATCCTGGAGGATGCAGCAGGTTTTGGTGTGGTAGCTTTGGGAAGAACTTTGACCATGTCAGCGATGTCAGACAGAGCGTGCTTTTGAGGTGGAGAAGTACAAGATTGTGCTTGAGCTGACTCAGCTTTCTTGCCTTTGGATTTGGTCAGGTCAATAGGCTGATCGTTGTTTTCAAACAAATAGTGCCTGGATACGCTTGCAGGCTTTGGTGGGGTTGGAGCAGGAGATAAAACTGGCTTCTCCATCATGTTTAGGCTGGGTTTGTGGAACATGGAAATTGTGCTAGAGCTGGGGCTGCAGTTGGCCTGGGGCTGTAAGGGCTCAGTGGCTTTGCCCAGGTGGTTGTTCAGGACTGACTGCAGCGCGCTCAGGGGGTTCACACAGGGCAGCTCCGAGGAAGGGTTGGCAGCAGCACAACCATTACTGAGAGAAGCTGCTGGTGGCTCCTTGAGGACTGGCTTTTCCTTTCCACTGTCCTCTTTAATTTTGTCTTCTTCTTTCAAGGGACACGGTTCTGTCTTTTTTGGCTCCACAGAGGCTTCAGCTTTGAGGAGAGGCTCCCTCTCACTCTGGCCGAGCGAGGCCGGCTCAGCGTGGACGCCCTCCTTGGCATAGTCCTTCTGGAGCTCCTCCTTGTCCTCAGACTCCTTCTTCACTGGAGTGCACTGGCTCACGTTTGCTGAGATAGGGACCAGAGGCATCACCTTCCACTTGGGCGCTATGGGCCTCAATTTATTGGTCATGGTTGGTCTGATTTGGAGCACCTGGGATCCCACAGGCAAGGAGGGCTTGGCTCCCTCAGAGAGCTGGTAAGCTGCGTGGATGCTGGGATAGGCACTCCAGCTGGGAGCTCCGTTCTGAGCTTTATTGATGGCTGTCGTGACAGTGTTCTCCAAGGACTTCAGAATGTCCCCACCACCCTTTGAACCATCCTCTAAATCTTCTTCTCGGAGGTACTGGTATTTCATTGTGGGATCCAGGGGTTTCTGAAGAGAGTCTTCGTACTCCTCAGTTTTCATTGCTTTCTCATCTTTGTTTGCATCATCAGCTTTATCTTTTTTGCTTTCCTTTTTCAGTTCAGAGGCAGGGCCTAAGCATTCTGCAGTTGATTTAGTGGTTGATTTTGATACGGGGCTGTCACTGGCTGGTGCTTCAGACAGCGACTGCATTTTTTCCACAGCTAAAGGATCCAGAACGAGTTGCTTTCCCTTCTTTGAAGCTGAGCTCGTGACTTTCAAGAAATGGCCAGTGACCATCATGTGGGTCGTGAGCTGCTGCAAGGTATCATGGGAGCTTCCACATTCCATACACTTCAAAATCTGGGACTTGCAGGCCTCGAACTGCCAGGTGTAGCTGGCCCCATTCTGGTACCCGTAGCGGTTGTTGGAGGAGAGCTGCAGGTTCGTGTTCTTCTGAGGAGAGAAGGTGTCGGAGAAAGACCCCGTCGTGGAGTCGGGGGAGCAAGGCCTGTTCACATCAAACACACGTTTCTTAGCTGGAGTGACCATTTTTGAAGAAATGGTTGGTACTGGCTCCTTCAAAGGCACTTTTTGGTAATGTTTTGTTTTTATCATATGAACACTCAGATCTTGAAGGGAATCAAAAGAGTCACCACAGAACATACACTTCAGAACTTTTTGTGCATCTTCCTTGTCCATGTCCTGGAACGCCCTTTTCCGGGGCTTGGAGTAGCTGGTGGGTCTGTGCTTGTCCTTTTTGTGGTTGTCATCCTGGTAGTGCCCTGTCTCGTTCATGTGCACCGTGAGCTCCACCAGGGTGTCGTAGGCAGCGCTGCACTGCCGGCAGCGGAACCGGCTGGCGCCCGTGAACACAGTCCCGCACATTTTGCTGCTCTGCCTGTAGAGCTGCACTGAGCTGAACAGGTTGGGCTTGGAGACAGGCCTGGAAGGTAAATTCTGCTGCAAGCTTTTGGACAGAGCGTCTTGGTGCCAATCGAAATCGGCTTTGTTCCCTCCATTCCTGTTGTCGCAACTCCTCTTTTCGGAGTTGGACAACTTGAAACCCAGCCCCAAGCCCGTCCAGTAAGAGTCCGACAGGATGTTGGCATAGACTGCTGTCATTTTATCCATGCAATCGTGGGCTTCGCTCTGGGCTTTGGGGTGGACGCTGCTTTTGGGCTCCTGGGGCTCCCTGGAGCAGATGTTCTTGATATCTGCCACATGGTCACTGCCGTCGCTCAGCAGCGACTCGTTCTCCCCATCCTGGTTGGATATGTGACTGACAGGGGAGTTCTGGAAGCTGAAGTTCCCTTTCTGCTCAGGACCCACCTCGTGCTCCTCGTCCGTACCAGTGTCATTGCTGCCCTGCAGCTGAGCAGTGGAGTTGTTGTCATCGTCATCCTCTTCCTCCTCCTTTATATCTTCCTCTTCCTTTAAATCTTCCTCTTGGACATAACCTGAAATGTAATGTCAATATATGAGATAACCTGTTAGAGGGGAATGCTGCAGTTCCAGTGTTCTACTTTCACCATGTATTTTCTTCACTGGATTTTGTTTTAATCTATGACTACATTGTCTGTTAGTTCTGGAAGGGAAAAAAAGCCAAATGATGTCTCTTTTTTTTGTGAAGGTTGCTGCATTTTGTTGGCAGATGACCATAATTCTTTATAACTGCCAGAGATCCCGAGTTAATAATTTTCCTGTCATGGGAGTATAATTCTAACTGTCCTGTAATGGGACAGTTGGAAAATTCATATGTAAGAATTTAAAGTTTATACTAAAAGCTTCAATTCTATGAAATTGTTTTTAGCATCAGTGAGAAAAAGGGTTGAATTTGCAAGGAAGAGAAGAAAAATAAGTGCCATAATCTTCCTGGTTCAGAGCATCATCTAGGTACGGTAACATTTTGCCACTTCATCACCTAAAAATGTATTTTAGGATGTGTACAAATAATTTGCATGTCAAAATACAACATCTGAAAGTGTTAATAGGCATAATTGAAACCTTTTGATTTATAAAAGTAATGTACTGTGTACCCCAAAAACAAATTGTGCTTCAGTAAAGTCCATAAACTCCAGGGCAAGGACCCCTGGAAGTTACAGAAGATTTGAAAGAGGTAGACTGAAGCTAATTGTAAAACTGGAAAAGTAGAACAAATCCAGAAGGATTTTATTTGGCAAATTAACTCTTTGATTGCTAAGATAAACTTGATTCTGGAAGAGTATATTTATTTAGAATCCAATTGCTTCCCATTATCTGAAATTGGTTTTGCATCTCTTTAAGAATCTGGCTCACTTTGCTCCCTCCTCTGACCCAAAGATATCCTCCTAGCAAATCCAGAGGGAAGTGTTCCACCTTTCAGGTGACCATCTGGACATTTCCCAAATCTACATTTTCCATTCTCTTTGCATGATCTGACCCCTTCCCTGGTTTGCCACCAGCCAAAGAGCTGAAGCAGACCCAGAGGAGCCGTTCCCTGGGTGAGGGGGCAGCACAAGAGGGGAATGATGGCTCTCTGTGTGATGGGAGCTGAGAAACCACTGGGGCATCTTGCCCACACCTTTGCCATGGGTTTAGGAACTGCACAGGTCACACAGGCTTGGAGCTGGGCTTGGCTTACTCCAGGGGTGGTACAGGAGGTGTCACAATGCAAAGACACAGCAGTGGCTCTGAACAAACGACCTGCACATCACTTTAGCCTGGTAAAACAACAATCATCACAGTGGGAGGAGCACTGGGCTCTTCAGCAGATGCTTTCAGCAAAGGAGCTAAATATCAAATGTGAAGGGCTAAATACTAAATCCAAATCCCTTTATCATGTGCAGGGTCACAGCAAACATCACCTGGGGATCAGACTGGAGCAGCAGCAAGGACAATGCTGGGACCTCAACAGTTTCTTGTTCCCTAAACTTCTCCTTATAACCAGACAGCACTTGCCCTTGGCTGTGTTCTCGGGGGTCCAAGGAGAAGGCAGGGATGTGCAGGTGGCAGAAGGAGCCCAGGTGAGGAGCAGAGACCCTGTGCCACACAGCCCCTCTCCAGGGTGAGTGCCAGTGCCAGGCACACCACCCAGCAAGAACAAGGAGGGGATCCAAGGAAGGAACCAGACAAGACACAACAAAGAGCATTCCCATGGCTTTGGGTCACTGCAAAGTGGATTCTCCATTCAGCACCAATTCTTTGAGTGCCATTAACCCATTTTTCAGAAGGTTTTCCTTTGGCAGGTATGTACAGCAGTTTATTCCTCACAAGAAGATTTGTCCTTCTCTAGGTAAACAGAAGTACCAGACAGCTGCACATCCCCCACAATATGGATAAAATTTGCTGCTTAATTAGGCATTGACATGTTTACTATAACCTTTACAGAAGAGTAACTTGTGCTGAGGAATCCTCTTTTTTTTTTTTTTTTTTGTGTGTGTGTCTGTGTAAGATAATAAAACAATCTCATGTTAATGGGAGAAGTAACCAGCTCCAGGATCTCCAGAGGGCCTGCAGGGAAGCCAGAGAGGGATTTTCCATCAGGAACTGCAGTGACAGACAAAGAGGAATGGCTTCAAACTGACAGAGAGGAGGTTTTTATTAGATATATGGAAGTAATTCTGCCCTGGGAGGGTGGGCAGGCCCTGGCACAGGAATTCCCAGAGCAGCTGGGGCTGCCCCTGGATCCCTGGCAGTGCCCAAGGCCAGGCTGGATGGGGCTGGGAGCCCCTGGGGCAGTGGGAGGGGTCCCTGCCAGGGCAGGAGTGACACTGGATTCTGTGATTCTGTGATCCCAACTTGACAGAAAGCACCATCAAAATTTCACAAAACCATCAGTCACATCTGTTTTAATGGTTTAGGGGTTTGGGCAGCTTTAAAACCACATTTCAGTATCCTCCCTGTAAAAGCATTTCTGTTTATGTAAATGATTTAAATTGCTGTGGGCATTTTAAGGACAGTGGAGACCAGTTCTACGAGACAACCTCGGGTACAAGAGATGCTCGTGTTCTTCCAACAGAGCTTTTTAGTAAGATTTCATTGGACATGAAGGGATGTAGCTGGTTAACAGAAATAACATTAATTTAAGTGGACTCTGCATTATTTATTTTAGAAGTAAAGAGTGTCTTATATCTGTACACCCACATGCTTTAAATGCAGAGTCTGTAATAAGCAGCATAAATTTTGCACATCACACTGATGTCCATGTAATAAATTGTTGAGTGACCTGTTCTCTTCCCACCAGTTCTCCCCCAGGCTTATTCTGACATTCCAAACCTCTGAGATCCTCATGTGTCACTGTGTTACAGGGAAGAAAATAATATGAAAGAAATCCAAACTCAGTAACTGGATGAATGCTTCCTCCCTTTTCTAGATGAGAATTTTTCCCACTAAAATTAAACAGGCCCAAGCAGAGGTAAGATGGGAAAAGTGCAGTCCTGAAGAAGTGAGAGACTGAAATGTCACTACCATTAAGAACTGACAGAACTCAGGAGCTTCAAAGCATTGAATGGAAGCAATTTTTGGCTTCCTGAATGGAAATACAGTCTCTGGTTTTGTGCTGATTGATCTCAAGAAAGGGTGTGTCAAAATCATGACATCAGTAAAGATAATATTATTATATAGACAATAATCACAAATATAATTACAAATTATTCGTTTTCTTAATTCTGCTCTGTGTCTTTGTGATTGGATTCATGGCAACCTCAGAAACCTGCTCCTGTAGGATGAGAGCTGCAATAAGCAGCTGGTTCTTTATTCTTCAAAGAGGACATTTTCTCAGCTATTTCTGGAATATATCCACAGAGGAGCTAAAATAAACCAGGTGCAGTTAAGACACCTGCAAAAACCTGGGTCTAAACTCACCCCCATGGCCTTGGAGCTGGGAGCTTTCCCTGCAGACAGCACCAGGCCAGGCTCCCAGGGGGTGAATCCAGCACTGGGGGAGTTACCCAGTAACCCAGCACATGTTCCATCCCTGCTGGCCTGAACTGGGGGTGTCACACAGCTTTTGTTCGTTCTGACTGAACTTTTCCACCAGTGGTTACAATTTTCACTCAAATTCGCTCTTTTTCCATGTAGAGAAACATTTATTAAAATACATATACATATACATGTTTCTTTCCAGGACTGGAAAATTTATTTTCTGCCAAGAGAAGAGACAATGAATCATTGTCCAGAACAACTCTGCTAATCCTTGTATAAAACCCCTGGCACCACCTGCACTTCTTCAGCCTTACATATTCCAGTTTTCCTTGAAACAACATCATCAGGAAAGCAATCTCACAGTGCTAGGAGGTGATCTTGTTTCCTCCTTGTCTGGCTTCAGCTCAAACATCTTTTTGTGTTTGGCAGAAGCTGTTTCTTTCTCTGAAAGGCTCCAAGCAGATAATGGATAATGACCACTTCTCATTCCTCCTTCTCCAACATGTCGAACTGCATTAAGCACCCACAGACAAATCTTAACCTGGCTCTTTGTAGGAGTTCAGAGCTACAGTTTCATCCCAGTCTGAAAATCAGCCGAAGAGAGAAATTAGAACTGGGGGAAAATAGTTCCCTACTCCATTGCATAACTCCTTCTCAAAGACATTTTGGAATTTAGCAGGATTAAAACTAATAGAACACTCTAGAAAAGCAATGGAATTCCATGGAAAGAACTCTCAAAATGTGAAATTTGTCATAAAGGAGTGAACTGTAGAATTTCAGAGTTTTTAAGGCTATGTTCAAAATTTCTGCACCACGGAAATAACTTGCTGTTAAGTTCTCCAAGGTGGAAAGAAAACGCAGGGAAAGGTTCCTGAATCTGGCCCAGAGAGCACCTGGCTGTGAATGATGGATGGAAGGGACAAAGGGACATCTCTGTCACCTGGCCCCAAAGCCCTGGCACTGAGCTTTAGTTCCAAACCCTGAGGAAGGTTTTGGATGTGCTCAGAAAAGGGTGAAGATGATGTGAGGCCAGTTCATGAATTTGGACAGTGGGGCGTTTTTGGCAGCTTTTGCTGCTGTCACTATTTACCATCACACCCACACTCTGCAGTGGCTCAGTGTGGATCACCACCACGGTGATGAATTTTGTGTCCAAACAACCTGGCATCTCAAAGGAGGGATTTTCCCCAATATTTCTTTGAGATTTTTTTTTTTCCCCTAGAAATTTATTTTTCCAGTAGCTACAGCAGCTGACACCAAGGCATGAATTCCTGCCTCTTGCAGAGTAGGAGAAGGAACACCCACCACCATCCCCTGCAGGAGCACAGGAGCAGCTTCTGCAGGAGCAGGGAAAAGAGTGGCTTCCACCCTGCCTGAATTCCAACACACAAAGGCAATTCCAGGAAGCCATAACTATTATTTATATACGATGCTGAAATGAAGCAATTTGGAGCTTTCATTTTGTTGTACTTTAATTAGAGTTGTATTATAAAGTTTGCTATTAAATATCCAATTTCCTACTGGTTAAGAAGGCAAAATACCCCCGAGTTTCAGTGGGCCCTTAGCAGCAAAAGCAGAACAGATGATGATGTCCTTTGCACTTCATCCCACACAGTTATGAGCCAAATGATCAGTGACTGGAGGGAACTGCTTGTGAGTGACCCATAAACTCCAAAACAATAATAAAACAGGAAAAAAACCCAGCACAGGCAAGAAGATAGTTGAGCTGAGCACAGAGGAGGGAAGGAATTATTGTGGAGGTTTTTCTGGAATAATTTTCCTTAAGGATAACATTGTTTGCACAGGCAGTTATTGAATAAAAAGCAGCAAGCCACCCTTGCTGTGCTCTGGATTCAGTCAGGTTGAATCCATTCCACGCCAGGCCCTGGCTGCTGCAGGCAAGGATTCCACCACTCACATGAGCTCTGAGTGGCACTGAATCATTTGCCTCTTGTTAAAAATATTTGTTATTTTCTACAAACTCCTGCAACTGGCAATGCCGTTTTTGCAACCAGCTGATGGTGTTTGGTGATCTCCAGACTGTATTTCCAACTGAAACACTCCCAAAGAAAGTTGTGACTGCAAAGAGCTCAATGTGCCCCTTGTCCCAACCACTCCAGCTCCCTGCCTCACACCACGCCCCCCTCCTGGCCTCAGCAGGTGAGGTGTGGGCAGGTGTCACACTCAGGTGAGGTGTGGGCAGGTGTCACACCCAGGTGAGGTTTGGGACAGTGTCAGCACATCCCCAGGTGAGTTCTGGGCAGTGTCTGACCCAGGTGAGTTCTAGGCAGGTGTCACACCCAGGTGAGGTTTGGGACAGCGTCAGCAGGTCCCCAGGTGAGGTGTGGGCAGGTGTCACACCCAGGTGAGGTGTGGGCAGTGTCAGAGCCAGGTGAGGTGTGGGCAGTGTCAGCACATCCCAGCCACCACCCCCAGTGAGCTGCACTCACTTCCTGGGGCTGCTCTCCAAGATTCAGCACAGCCTGAAGAATCCAAGGGATACAGTAGCAGCAAATATCCCTTCCTCATTAGTCACTTTAATTGCACCAGTGTAAATCACTTTGCTGATGAAAAGAGAAGTCTGAAACTTTTGTCTCTCTTTGCCTTTCTTCTGTTTTCTCTTGTCCTATTTATGGTTGTGGAAAACAGCAGAGTGGCTTTGTAAATTTATAGATTGCTTCATTTAAAATCCAAGTTTCAAATTGTGTTTTCCCTCTTTCATTACCCTAGGTTGCCCTAAGTACCAATCTAAATTTCTTTCAATGGCATGAGCTACCAATCAGAATCACAAAAAAATATATATCTATAGAAATTGAAATTGTAATGAGTCTTACCAGTGTATTGCTAACACTTTGGTTCATTTGATATGAACTTTGTTTTTTTAAAGTACCACATGGTAAGGCTTTGAAACTTCAGTTTGTAAAAAAAACTGTAACAGCCTTACAGCCTTTGAAGTCACTACTGATATAACTCTGAACAGATCCATTCAAGTTCAACTAACATCAGACAAATGTTTAGTGTATCAGAGGAAGCCACAAAAGCAAGGATTTCATCAATATTTCACAACAGCCTCAGGGAAACTGTAGATTGCAATGCTGTAGGGCAGCTAATGGAATTACACACAAGGGTTTTGTACATTTAAAATAAGCAGCTACTAAAAAAATTACCCTTCAGTTTGATAGAAACTGTATAAAACTGCAGATGGGAAACAATTAAATAGCTACCAACATTTATCCATGTCAGCCTGATAGGTCATTTAATAACAGGTATTTCTTTCCTCCTTTCTTTTTTTTTTTTCCTGGTAGGGCAATAATAAAGATTAACATTTATGAAAAGTAGCATAAAATATAGTGCAGCCAAATGAATAATTAAAGATGCTTCTGAAGAATTTGTTTGCTATTGTATGGCCGTGAAGACTGCTCTCCAGTAATGAAGTACATTTATATTAACTACAATTATAAACAGAGAGAAGACGAGGATTATGTTTATGGACACTTGTTTGTTATCCTAAAAAAAAAAATAAATAAATAAATAAAAAATCTTTGGTTTGTTTCTATTGAATCCATGGCTTTTGTCATGGACAGCACATTGTCCTTGAGAGGAGCTGGGCCTGGCTTGGAGGGGAGGGCACACCACAAAGCCTGAGAGATCAACCACCAACACTTCCCCTGGGGAGGCTCTTGGGCAGGGAGGAGAATCCAGCCCTGCAAGCACAGGGTTTAGTCTAGAATCACATCCCCAGACTGCAGTTCCCTTCCCCTGCTGTGCAGAGCCAGCCCTTGCAGAAGCAGCCCTTGGGTTTGGGGGTTTAGGCTGGGAAATTGCTGTTTCTGTTTCTAACTGATCAATAGCACCATGGGAGAGATGAATTATTTGATTACTGTTGTGGAAAGGCTGATTATTTCTTGGCCAGCCCAACTCCAGACCAGCCTGGCTAAACCCAGCAGAGTACTCAGACTCATGGAGGAGTTAGGACTCAATTCAAGAGAACTCCTGAATGTTTGTCCCTTTTGGGGTGAGAGCAGTAAGTACAACAGAAAACCCTCAGTTTCCTGAGGACTCCAAGTGGAGATCCAGTTAGAGATGAAGCCAGCAGCACCTCCCCCATGTTCTACTGAAGCTCAGAATTCCTGCCCAGCTGAAGGTGCTGCAGAAAAGACAAGCCCCTGGCATCAAACACTGCCCAGCACCTTCTATCGGAGCTGATTTCAGAAAATATTAATGTGGTTTTAAAAATGCACTACTAAAACATTTGTCTAAAGAGCAGTGGGCCTTTGGATTTTCCTTTTGGGTACTCAGGCCCAGTGCAGCTCCAGTAAGATCTGCTTTAAGCCAGACTTGCCAGCAATACTCATAAATCCGTGCTGGTTACTCAGAGCTGCAGCATCATTCCTCTCTCAACAGCTCTTTAGATAAGGTACATAAGTAGAAAGTGGGAGGATAATGAAATCTATCTTCCTCATCTGCCTGCTTTGTTTTGATCTTGCATTCCAGGCAATAAAAAACTGCAAATAATTTTGAAGTGTGAATTTTCCCTCGCCGGGATGGCGGCGTTAAAGGCAGAATACACAGATCATCAAGTGGCTGATTTCCCTCTTCATTTTCCTTGCAGGAACATCCTGCTGCCTGTGGTGGTCCAAATGAATACTCTGCTTCTTTGGTGACAAATCTGATGGCCAGCAAACATTGACTTTTGGCCATTAGGCTTGCCTGCACTTATGGCCACATCACCATCAGAGCACTAAGGCAGCATGAAGGTCATCACCCCCGACAGCCTCTTCTTCCACCAACTTCCCAGAGATGTAAGCAATAAGCACTTGCAGGAGATTGATATGATACTTTGTGAGTAATTTGGATGAACTATAACACTAACCCAGTAAAGTATTATAATTTTAAATGTGTCCAGAAAATAATTGAAATTCTGGTTTGGCTTCATCATAATGCACAGTGCTGGGTATATTTAACAGCTGACTAGTTTAGCATGAATATTGCTTTACAAATGAGGTCATATTGTTTTTAAGAAACAATATTGCTATCAAACATGTTTAGGAGGAAAAGCAAGAGATTATGAGTACACTTTTAACCTTTCTGTCTCTTTCTATATCTGTTTACTATGGTGATTTAGGTGCTCAGTGTTGTTTGAAGGCAAACATAGAAGGTTCTGGCATTTAAAAGAGATCCAGTAATGAGCAACTGGCAGTCAGATTCTTTCTTATTATTACTCTGTCACAAAATCTCTGTTCTACATCACTCCATCTATGCAAAGGCAGTCAGAGATGAGAAAGGTCAAAACATCTCCCTCAGCTGTGCAGACATGAGACCCAGGAGCCCAGAGCAGAGCCACAGGTCCAGGCAGAGCTGCACTGGAGCAAAGCTCCTCCTCTGCTGCCCCTGCCATGGCACAGGGGGATCACAGCACTCCTGCCTCCCTCTGCAGGAGGGACCCCTAGACAGGCCATCCAAAAGAGCATTTCTCATAAATATGGAAAACTTCCATTCACTCCCCAATGTTTGGGTGTTTCTCTGCCAGGGAAGGGGCTGATCCTGCTTTTCCTGTCTCATTGCAGCCAACAGAGCCAAGGCTGCAGCAGCTGGGAGAAGAATCAGCCTTTGAAATCCCTTTCAAAATGGAAAAGCTTTTAAGGTCCTGCCTGAAATGTTCTCTCTGAGAGGCACAACCTCAGGTGGCTCCGGGAGCACCAAGTTGCAGCCAGTTTTGTCTGGAATTAGGGGGAATCATCTTCTATCACTCTCTTGATTACCAATGTAAACACACTGCATGTTTGTTATTCCCTCTGTTATTTCATTATTTGTTGATTTGATTGATTTTTTTGCTCTTTTGTTATTTACTGCCTCCAACACCAGCCCTGCCAGAATCTTTTACCAACGTGAAATAAAATTCTTCCTTCCCCCTGAATCTCCCTGCTTTGATTCACTCCAGCACTTTCCTCTCTTTCCACCCAGTCTGAAATGCTGCCCCACAGTTTCCTTGTAGGTATAGACCTTTCAATAGTAAGAATTCTAACAATTTTCAGTAGTTTAATTAGAACTGTTGGTGCTGTTCTGCAAGGGAACTTGTGCAAAACAAATCAATCCATGTCAAAAGGAAAAACTTCCAACTGATATGGAAAATAAACACAGTGTCCAAGTACCTATCAAGATTCATAAAATAACAGAAATTTCAAGGGAAGAAAAAAAAAAGAAAAATCATTGAAACCCGAATGTGAAGCTGTGTTCTTTTAAATTGGATCTCAAATGATCCAAGGAAGGGTTGAGAGCCAGGGCCAGTGCACAGATCATTTACAGACCATAATCACCCCAGTCTCAGTCTGCATTCCTGCCCTGTCCTAAGTGATATCTGACATTTATCACACGGGACAGAGCACGAAAAAAGAGGCAGCAACAACAGGAGGCTGCAGCTGCACGGGCTCAGCTTTTCCTGAATCTCAGCAAGAAATAACAACTCTGAGTTATGGGCAAAACCTGCAGCAATCAGAGAGGTCATTACTGACAGAAACAGCCTCTCCAGCACAGGTACCATGATGTCACCACTGCTGAAGAGAGGCACCTCCGAGGGGACAAAAAGCCATTTATTATTTCCAGCAGGAGTGGCTCTGGGGCCTGCAGGAGGTCACCAAACACTCCAGTGATCAAAAATCCAGCCTGAAGTCCTGAAAGAGCTGAAAGGATGGATTAACTACGACCCAACTCTCTCCTACCCAGCTCTATAACTGAATAACAAAACTTTGTACAAAACTTTATGAATTGCACCCCTTTTATTTTTTTCTTGGGCCTCTCAGACTTGGAAGGAAACACAACAGAGAACATCTGACCTCTACCATGTCACTCAGAATACTGACTTTCAAAGATGAATTGCTGCTGCACACAAGTCCAAATATAAAAAAAAAAAAAAACCAAAAAAAAACCAACAAAACCCAAAACCAAATCATTAGAAAAAGAGCTCTTTTAAAATGTTTACAGAATTAAAATACAGTTATTATCGTTCTAGTAATCCCAAGGGTAAGTGCAGAATTTTCAAGCGATTAAATCCACATGAAAAGCAAAATTCTCCATTTTTGTTTTAATTTCTCCCTCCTCCATTTCATCAACATTCAACTGGAGCCCCATCCCTGGAGGTCTGTGCTCGGGCAGAGGAGCAAAGGGGCCTGGGTGTTTGTCAGGGCATCATTTTGTGTCTGTGTGGCATCATTTATTTCCTGGGGAAGGGCCCATGCCAGGTCAGGATCAACTCTTTGAGCAGCCAATCCATCAGGTGGGAGCAGGTGGCAGGGGAATGGCTGGAAAAGGAGGAAAAGCTGAAATGGATGGAAGTGGGAAAGTAATAAGAAAGTGATCAGTGCAAGTAGAAGCAGCAGGAAATAAATCAATCACAGCAGAGCAGAGCTGGCTCTGAGAGGGTTCCCTTCAACGTGAGCAGGGCTTTAACCTCCCCAGCAGCACAGGGAGCTGAAAGGTTTTCCCTCAGAATTCCCTGGGAATCAGGAGGATGAGCAGAGCAGGATTACTGGAGAGAACTGGAGACAAAGCCCAGCCTGCTCTCTGAGAGATGCAGGGAGAGGTCGGCACAAGGAACATTGCAGGCAGTTCGGGATGTTGCATTTCCAGCAGTGCCCCAGCTGTGCTTGTTCTCTGGGAATGTGGCACAGGATCTGCCCTCCCTTTTTAAACAGAGCCCTGGAGCAATAATTGAAACAAGAACTGGGGTGGGAAGTGCACAGTGTAATAGTAAAAGACTCACACACTAACTGGGCTTCCTGAACAGAAACCCACCCAATAATTTTACTGAGGCTTGGATTCAAAGCAGGAAAATCTGTTTGATTCCAAGAATTTGATTATTTGTGACAAAAAAATCCCGTGCACCTGATCTAGCCCAGGTTTGTACTGAGTGCTGATAATGTGAAAGCCAAACTTGTAATTTCTGCTGGTGTGTCAGTGGGAGCTGTGGAAGTGGAGCTCTGCACAGCTTTTTGCCAACACACCAGGATACTCTGCCTGTGGACACCAAGCCCTACTTGATTTGCTAAGTAGAGAAAGTCCCTCAGGATTTCATGGGTAAAGTTGATTTGGAGCTATAAAATTGAAGCATTTATTACAGACCAGAGGCCAACAACACTTCATTACAGACTGTCTAAACACTTTCAGTCTATCCACTAGGTTCAAATCCAAACAATGCTTCCCTTTCAAAGCATTTGGGCCTGCTTTTCTTTCTCTTTCTACCAGCAATAACACCTGAAAAATGCATTTTTAATGTGTTTATCAATCTAAAATTTAAATGAAGGCAAAGCCTTCCACAGAAGGAGCCAATACCTGCACAAGGTTTGTCCTGAACAAGTCCAGTTCTCCTTGTCTGCAAGGGCTAATTGCTGAATCCCCCAATGCACAGCTGGAATTTGACCATATCTAAATTTTGAAATTTTATTTTATTTTTATTATACTGCTCCTTCTGTGCAGTCAGTTCCCTCACACCAACTGGAAATGGGTTGCACAAACAAAGAGAGAAAAACACGTTTAAAGGGAGAAGTTGCAGAAAGACTGAAACTGCTTTTAATCCATTATTTAAGAATTCACCATGTTTTAGTCTCTGCCCCTTTCAAACAAGTCTTTAAACACTCACTGAGAGGAAAAACAGCCAAAAGTGTCAGGGGCAGCTTGATTCCACCAGCTCTTGGGGTCTGTGGAGCTCCAAGCACTGAGGAGAAAAGCCTGACTTTAATTTAATTTCTAATAATTTTTCAGATGTTAAGGACATATTAACTTCTCCATGTACAACAAGCTGAATTTTTTACTGGTTTAACTCTTCTGGAGCCAAAGGATTTAGGGAGAGGAAGAATTGGCTCAGGGTTTTGTTTTTCTGGGCTCTCCCTTGCTCCTGGTGCTGTTTCTTTTTTCCTGATGGGCACCTACAGATCACAGAATCAGAGAATCCTTTAGGCTGGAAAAAACATCCATGGCCATTGGGCCCAACCATTAATTCCAGCAAAAATGCTTTGGGGGCATTAATTCCAATTTGTGGAAGGCAAAGTGTTGCCCACCACTCTGGAAATGCAACAAATTGAATGAGTTCCCCCTTCACCTCCCCAGTTAGCATGAATCTAAAAAAAAAGAAAAACAAAGGATAAGATGATTTCCTTTATTATTTCCTAATTTGTTTGCCCTCATGTGATTCAGAGACAACCTCTCATATGAAATTCATCTTTTTCCCAACACATTTCAGTCTCCCCCAGCAGCATCCACTGCCCCAAGGTGGTTTCACCACTGCCTTTTCCTCCTCCCTCTGTGAGCAGCCTCATTTTTTGCCTTTTCTCCTTGACACTGGCGAAAATGCTGGTGTTGGAGGAAGCAGACAATTAAAGGTCAAAAATTCAAGTGTTTTTCTGTTCCACCCTGCATAAACCCACTGCTGTCAGGGAGGCAATCATGTCTGCAAATGCACTTTACGGGGCTGAAATCTGTTTCTCAACTTAAAGCATGTAACATTTAAATATCAAAAACTTTGTTTTCTAATGAGCGAAGTATTGAGGGGGGAGAAAGGAATTATATGCTTGATGTATACTGAAGGCTGGGAAAATTAAGGCCATTTCCCATGGTGAGAATGCAGTGATTTCAGTTTGTGAGAATAAATTAAACCTTTGGGAGAATTTGTCTTCCATTAAATTGAACAGCTAAACAGGCACAGAAGATTTTAATGTCACCACCAGCAAACCCCAAAGGTTACAAAAAGAAAAAGGAACAGTGTTTTCTTGTTTGGGAGTTCTCTGTGTCTCTACCTAAGAAAAGATGCAAACTGTAAATGTATGTTGAGACACAAAGACTCTTAAAGATCATAATTCCATTCCTATACCATATGCTATTAATGTCTGTCAACACTGTTTAGCCAGCAACTGCTGACAGAACCATATTTGCTATCTAAATACATCATAAATAAATCAGTAATGAACTGCTTTAGTAAACCTTCTGCACTGATTGGAAATACAGATCGAGTAAACAAACTCTGGGGATAACATTTTGCAGCTCCAAGTACATACAAGTGTTTAATGTCAGTGACAAAGTCACTCACACCTCTCTCTCTGCAAGGCACCAGGCGGGGAAAGAAAATCCTAAGGATGGCAAAAGTGTTTAATCAATTGGAGCAAATGTACCTGTCAGCATTCATCATATTACCTCTCCTAGGATGCCTATTTTTTTTTTTTTTTACCTGATGCAAATCCCAGCAAAAGGAAGATCAGCTGGGAACAGAACCCAGCCCTGGGCTCGGTGCTGGCCCCTGGGCTGAGCAGAGCTCACCAGCCCTGGCTGAGCCTCCTGAGCCAGCACAGCCTCTGCCAGCTCTGGCCAAGCAAAAAGGAAGATTTTGTCTTAAATAAGAGCCTTTTCCAGGACAAAGCCCCAGGAGCCAGGACTGCAGCTCCAAGAGGATCCCTGTTCCAGGTTAACTGGTACTTTGCACTGCAGAGTTTCTGCTGCTGCTGAAGGGGAAAATGCACATTTGTGTCAGAATTGGGCTTTGTGGTGTGGAGTACACTGAAATAAAAACTTCAGGTACTTTGTGAATGTACAAGATAAAAATTGGTAGGGAACATTCCCCTGTTTGTTCAAGCAAAGCCTATCAAATGTCACCTGGACAAAAAGGAACTGTTTGGTGAACAGGGCCTGGAACTGGCATTTATCCCATGATCTGGAATGCTGAGAGACAGGGATTAGTAGTAATGTTGTCTGTTAGATATAAAAAAAATCCACCAACACCATAAAATTGTAACTCAATAAATATTTCCAGTCCTCCCAACTCTTTTTTGACACAGGTTTTTTGAAAGTTACTTTCTGACAGCTTTCTGGTAATTAGACACCACAGCTTTATATCAGAAGAACAGTCTTAATTAAGACTGCAGAGAGATGCTAAAATTATAATTTCCTCTATGCTATATTTTAGCAGCAGAAATTCTTGGAGATCCCTGTGGGATGAGACTTTAGTCCAGAATAAAACAAGTGCTAATTTATCATGATGCTGGCAGGGGATGATATTTAAAAAAACCCCAGACTTGATCTCCTGGATGGGGGATGCAAACTTTCTCTTGACACCCTGAGACAATTGAATTCCCCTTTGTTTCCCCCCCCAGGTGCACAGCCCGATGCTGTGTGAGGTGCAGAGGAGTCCCTGGTCACAAATCCAGGGCTGATTTGTAAATCCAGGGGCAGGAGTTATCCCTCCCAGCAGGGAGGGGCTGCAGCAGCTCCCCGTGCCCTTGCACAGGGGTGGGATCCATCCCCCTCCCCTCTGCCCTGCCCACCCGGGAGGCTGAAAGGAGCACGGCTCTGGGAGGGAACAAGGGTAGAATCTTATCTTCCAATAAATCAGGATATAAATTTAAATTATGAGCACCTTAAGAAGACGGAGGTTCATGCAAAAGAATACAGTGGAAGACAAGGTTCCCTCTGGTGTCATTTGTTTTCGTGACAAGCTGCAGAGATTGCTGCAATAGAAGAAGTCCCAAGCTCCTAAATACCATCTCAAGTAGAGTTCATGTAAAAAAGAAGAGAAGCGGCACCGTCTGGATGATAAACATTCATATTTTACAACCTTTCAGTTTATTTACTGATATATCTTTTTCTAACTATATTTGTTGTTTGTATCAGCTTGCCTAGGCAAAACAGAGCCATACATAATTCAGGGCTAAAATTGCCATCAAGTCACTGCAGAATCGAAACAAATAGACCCCAAACGTATATTTTTCATTAATAACCCTCCATTACCAAGTTCCGACACTTGGAGCCCCAAAAATAAATAAATAAAGCGGCGAGATAAAAAAGAAAGACACCTCATTATTTAATGCCAGCCTGCCTGGCTTTGTGCTGGGGCAGGTGCAGGCGTTGTCTCAAGTTGTGACCCGGGAGCAGCGGCCGGGGCTGGCGGGGCTCAGCTCGCAGGAGCCATCAGCCACTGTGCCCAGGCTGTCAGCAGCCCCCAAGCCTGCCAGACAAGGCTAAGTGTGCAGGCTCCCATGCCACTTACACATTTCAGTTTTTGCTGTCTTCCTGTCCAAAAAAAAAAAAAAAGNAAAAAGAAAAAAAAAAAAAAGAAAGGGGAGGGGTGGAGTGGGGAAAAGGAGAGAGA
The DNA here is from genome assembly GCA_013400255.1 of Sitta europaea. Classification (NCBI taxonomy): domain Eukaryota; kingdom Metazoa; phylum Chordata; class Aves; order Passeriformes; family Sittidae; genus Sitta; species Sitta europaea. The sequence continues at coordinate 101,965 of VXBS01008578.1, forward strand.
AGAAAAAGAACTGTTAATTTCGAGCTGAAAATAGCAGCTGCTAATGGGCTTTTGCACTCCTTTAGTCGCTGCAAGGTCATGGTCAGAAGTAGCCTGTGATTGATTCTAAAGAGAAGCTCGGCTCTTGCCTGTAATGGACATTAAAAAATCTGAAAGGAGCTCGAAAGGGAAAACAAAAATGTGACACATTTTATGGAGCCCTGGAGTCCTCCAGGTTCTCAGGATGAACTTGGAGGGTGGAGTCATGCCCTGTTTTTTTAATTGTCCCTCATAATAATTATTGCATTACAAGGAACAATTAATGGTGTAGATTAGTCTAACTTCATCAATTTTATGGCCATTTTATTGCTCTTTCTTGCAGCTGTGAGAGGCAGAGCCCGCCTCCTCCATCCCCGCGTGTAAAGGGTTAAATGAGATGAGTGACAGCCTTTCTGCATGATTTACAACTTGGAGCCCTGTAGTGAAACCAGCGCTTGATGGATGATCCTGAAAGACGGAGACTAACCATAAATCATGTCTTTGAATCATTGACAAAGATAAAGGAGAGAAAGAAAAAGCACTGGCATTGACATTCATTCTCCCAATAATGTACATTGACTAGTTACAATACAGAGCCTTAATTAAAAAAGCGAACTCCAAGTAGGCACCAACGGCTGCGGGAGCCTCGTGGAAATCACAAATAAAAGTTCAGGAGAGAGAACCTCGCTGGGAAAAGCGATCTTGGGAAACAAAACCCGCTCAACGCGGCTGTAACCTCCTCGGGTTTTAGCACCCAGCTTTCCCTTTCTGAGGCTGCCAGAGCCAGGCGAGGTGGGAGCGCTGCGGATGCAGGGATGCGGGTCTCGCTGGCCACACAAAGGCAGGGCTGCTCTGCCTCTGCCGCAGCAGCGACACGGGCATTGCTCCCGGCCAGCTGCGCTGGGCGCTTCAGCGCGGGGAACGGTTTGTGTGTCGCGATAGCTCCGTGACAGAGAGGTGCTGCAGCTCATTGGGAAGCACGTCCATCCGAGGTTTCTGAATTTATGGCAGGGGTGAGAAGAAAGCTCAAATTCCCTGAGGAAGAGATCTTTGCTCCAGGTGCCACTTGTGCCCACGCTCACCAAGGGATGCCCGACCTGCCCATCTGCGAGCAGCTGAACAATTTCCTGCCCAAAAGCAGAGCTGTCACCTTTCCCTTTCAGAGCTGGCACGGGGCAGTGCAGTCAATATTGCACAGAAGTGAGGGATAACCCCACAAAGCCATTTCTAGGAGGCTGAAGAGATGTCTAGAAATGGACCACTAAAGAATCTATGGAGAGAAGAGAAAGGCCTGGAGATGCTCATTCCTCACTGTGCTTCATCTTCCAAAGGAAGGCACAGATCTAAAAAGTTCATGTGAGAGAAACCACGAGGGAATGAACTCCCAACTTTTCCAAGTCTTGTGCCTTTCCCAAATCTTTCCGTTTTGTCAAGCATTTAATCCTCATGGTTTCAAGAAAATGTTGGGATTTCACACTTGGCAAAACTCAATTATAAAAACAAAACAAAAGAGGACAAGCAGCACTAAGCAGGTTTTTGTTGCTTAAGGAAAGCAGCTTCTTCCAGAGGGAACAACTCCATCAACAGCTGAGGAGGCACAACAGGGCCTATTTAAAAGGCACAACAATCATAATAAACTCCCTTTATTTATTTGCACAAAGGATTTCCCACTCTTCCCTCTGCCTGGCCTTAGCTCCCCTTTTCCTCTGCTCCTTTCCCAGTCCTTCAGGTGATCATGAATATTTTTATGTGCACATATCTGTGCAGAAAAACTAAAGACTTCATGAACATGAGCATCCCTGTGCAGGCAGCAAAGCCAAAGATGTACATTGCAAAAATTATTTGATAATTTTCAGCTCCTTATTTACAATTTGCAAGTTTCCTTCAGCACAGTATTTGTAATTCAAAATCTTTTCTGCAAATAATTCTTAATGCCAGCAGCATTTTGGTGCGGGTTCACTCAGACCAAGTACACAGAAGGTTTTTTTCCCTGAATTGCATGAAATACAGCTTGGTTTGGAATTTCTAAGGCAAAAGTGTTATCATATTGGATTGATTAGATCTGCCATTTGTTTTCCTCAAGTATCTGAAGTTTGTTCTTCCAATAAATATTTCTGTTATAAACAATTTCCTCAGATATTTACCAACAGAGGAGAGAGAACATAGTCATTTACTTGAACTTCTTTTCAGTTCAAAAGGATATTCACTGCCTCCTTCCCTTCCACTCCTGCCCCCTGTCCACCCTCAGTTTTTGGTTGGGATGCTCAGGGTGGGTGTTGGGGTGTCTGGGCAGGGCCAGGGTTGGACTTTGATGATCTTTGTGGGTCCCTTCCAGCTCAGGATATTCCCTGATTCTAGGAAATTGTCAAACTTGGAAAAATTACCCTGCATCTTTTCTTTTAAGGAAGAAGTAAGGCAGAGAACTGAAATTCAGATTTTTGTTTGGAAACAGAAGACTATCTGAAAGTAGCAGGTTTAGAAGCACAGGGAGAAGAGGTGATGGCACCTGAACTCAGGTGTATTCAGGTTCAGCCTCTGCTAGGTTTCCTGGTCACAATTCCCATGGCACAGCACCAACATCCCACCTTTCAACACCACTGAGCCCCACAGGAAATCAGAATCCAACCCAGTGCTCCCTAAGCAATCCACAGGAAATGATTCACACGGGGGCTAAACACAGCAGCAGTCTTTCCCTCCCTAAAAAAGTCACATTTGGGCCAGAGCAGAGCCTGATTTCAGTTTGCTCCTTTAAGGCAGCTGAAGTGACCCCAAAGCCAAGAGAGACGTTGCACTAAGATGCAAATGCACAAACACACCTTTGTTACAAATGCTGTAGAGGAGGGAGAGGAGGTTACTCAGGGCTGCTCTCAAGGACAGAGAGTGTGTGTGTGTGTGTGCTCCACTCCCAGAGACTGTGGGAATTCTCTCAGGGATCAGCTTCCAGAGGATTTGGGATGCAGTGTGAGTCACTCCTGATTCCCAGGAACGCGGCTGAAGGGCCAGGCCGGGATGGGAGGGGAAAGAACTCCCCTGGTGCCAGACTGAGGGTGAAATGCTGTTCCAGAGGTGCCTGGAAATGCCTCTGAGGTTATGGCAGGGGAGCTGCAGGCCTGGACAGGACCAGGGTGTGTGAGGAGAGCCCTGGCTCTGGGAGAGGCACAGCTCCAGCCCTGCATCCTCCAGATGTGCCCTAGGAGGGCAGGCTGCAGTCTGCTGTGCCCCAGATGTGCCCTGGCTCCCTCCTTTGATCTGGTCTATCCCAAGAGCTGCCGTGGACCCACCCAGGCTGATCCCAGGCATTCTGTGCTGTCCCCAAAGCACAGAAGAGCCCTGGGCTCCAGGAAGAGTTTGGTAGGCTTAGAGGCTGCCCAGGAGGGCTGGGGAGAGGGAAGAGTTAATACAATAGGTTTTGGCATTTGACAGAGAATACTTATGTTTAACCATTCATAACTAAATCACATCAATTTAAGTGGATTCCATGTATTTCTGACTCTCACATTAATCTCTATGCAGAGAGAGTGTCTAAATATTTGTCTCTTTCTGTTCCGATATTGTAATTCTCTACCAAAACCAAGGGGAATCCCTTGGTTGGGTTTTTTTTTTTCACCTACCTCCTCTCCTTTTTCTTACCTTCTTCCCTTTATTTTCTGGTAGAAGAAAGCGGTGAAAGGCTTTGGATGATCATTTAAGGAAACAGGGATTTAATAAACCCCGTGTTTGGGTACATCACAGCTTTTATGTTGGTGCTGAACTCCACATACATTAAATCCACATCATCTATCAATCTTACAGTTGCGTGTCACTTATGAAAATCTACTGAGTATTGTTTTCATCTCGCCTTACAACAAGCAGCAAAGCCTCATGAATACTGAAGAGCATTGTAAATACTGCACATCTTTTATTTTTAAAGGTCTAGACAGTTTGCAATGGCGAGATTTCTTTGTTGGAAATTGCAGCTTGAAGCAATAATTCCCCTTTTCCTCGTGCCCTGGCTGTGCTGCCCTGTGTGCAAACAAGCAGAAGAGCTCTGGGTGTCATCAGAACACCTCCAGAGGTGCTGCTGCTGCTGCAGCCCCACCACGCCAGGACTCAGCCTCTGCCAGCCATTAATCCAGCCCCAGCTTGGTTCAAGTGTGATATTATTATTCAAATTCCATCCCACTAGGAAGCAACCAGCTCTGAGATGTATCTATTCATTTCCACTGCTTTATTGAAATCTGACAACCTGCTTTTTCTACATTTTTGAATATTGCAACTTTATGACCACACACTGCCATCACCCTGCTCTTATTTGCCTCAATAGCCCTCAGTAGTGGATCTGCCATGGGCTGAATTTAATAGAACAATATTTTACTCTTAGACAGCACCTTTCATTTTGAAGAATAAAGCCTCATTGAAATTCAGTCATCTTTGGGGCCCAGAGAGGCATAGATTTTTGAGCAGGGAGGTTTTGGCCAGGGACACAACCAGTGTGTTTGTGTGCAGAGTGCAAAGTGACCTTTAAAGCACGGGCAGCCCAACGGGAGGTGTGAGGTGTTACACAAAACACCTCGACTGACCATTATCTGCTCCTGCTTGGGCTGGAAAAGGGAAGCCAGGGCTCCTGAGGTGATGTTATGCTGACAGACTGTGAGCACAGCCCATTTGTTGGGCTGCATTGCACACTCTGAAATCTTCCTCTGGCAATTCTTCTCCAGGCACGCTCAAGGAGAGGCTCCAGAGCTGACTAAACCTTCCCAAGGACCCCCCAAAGCCAGGCTTTGGCTCAGGAGAGAGGGGGGCTGTTCAGTGTGGTTCCTACTTCACAGACACCAAGGATCTGCTGCATAGGTTTAACAACTTACTGGTTTCTTTTCCACTTGCTCGTTGCCCTCGTTATCTTGTCAGTCCTACAAATGCACGTCAACTTTTCCTGCAGATTATACAGCTTATCACAAACTGAGAGCTAACAGAAACCTCACAGAGAACAGGGACTTGGGGGACCTTTGTGCTACTTGTAGGGCTAAGAATTGCCGGAGAGGCTTCTAGCCCTGGGGTTTGTTTCTGTTTCCATGCCAGAAAAGGTAACTCCTGCTCTCCTCCGGACGCAGAGCTCCTTCAGCGCCGGGAGCTGAACCCGAGCTGCAGCTATTCTGGGCGTTGAACAGCCTTTTGTGAGCTCTCTGAAAGAAGTGGTGGAATCAATCTGCTGCTACTTGTCCGAGCAATTCAGCTGCAGTGGCAGGATTAAGAGCTCCCATTTCAATCTACTCCAGGCAGGAACAGGGAGCAGTGTCTCATAGATTATCAGGTTAATGAAGGGTAGGTATGGACGGCTCAAGAGCCAACCTGCAAAGACTCTTCGCTGCTGATTCAGAAGCGCTGGAGGAGAGCTCCAAAACTGCTCTGAACACTGCCCCCATCCAACCACGCTGGCAATGGGTGTGGAGTTGTTAGAGCTGAGTTGTCAAAGCAGGGAGAGAGAATTTCAGTGCATTCCCCTGCCTACATTTGCTGGGAAACATTGGCTTGGGACAGGTTTAGCAATTTCAGCAGACCTTGGTGTTGCACCAGGCTAAAGTCAAATCATCGATTAAACCTGCCTGTCTCAAGAGAATCAGGACACGAAGCATCCGCAGGTGTCATCTTGGTTTTGTGACCCAAAATGTGACAAAGGGGCTCTGCAGAGCCGGGACATTTCCCTGTCTGCCACTGGGAAAGGCAGCATTTGCCATTTCCAGACTTTCCACTGGAGTGGAACCCAGCTCCAGAGCGACCCTGGCTGTGAGTTTGACAAACAGATATGATTTCACAAAAGCAATACCAAAACCTCGGGAAGGTTCGTGATGCAGAGGGAAAGAATGCCGAGAGTGCTGCAGACTCCCGGCGTATTGTACAGGGACAAAGCTCCTGCTCTGCGGAGCCTGGGGTGGGGCCTTTGGCCGCGTCTGAAAAGCAGACCTTCCGTTTAGATCTGCAAAAAATTTGCAAGTTTGTAAGTTCATCAAAGAAATCTAATCCACCTATTGTCTTCTGATCTCTCTGCTAAGATCCTTCCTATGCACAGAACTGCTTTTAAGAGCACCACCCCTCCCCACCCCGCCCCCCAGCATTTCCCGTCCTCTCACCTTAAAAACGGCCCTGAGAACTTTCCGACCAAAGCAGCCATGTGGAGCCAGAATTGTCTCAGATTTATCCAGGGCCTTTGCTCACATCCTGTCGGGTGTTAAAAATCCCTCAGCTGCTTTGCTAGGACCACCCGGCTAGTTCTGAACCACATCTGACAAAATGATACTGTTCACTTCCAGAACCCATCACACAGTTATTCTTGGATAAAAGGTAAAGCAAATAGCAGCCAACTGCTCGCTGCTGCAGAAACGAAGACCATCTAGCCATTTATCAAAGCTTCAGACAACCAGCTTGCTTTGAGCTCAGCCACCTCTCCCATTACAGCTTTAAACGATAACACGCCATAATATCAGAAATGACAAATGGAACCGGGGGCCCAACCTATACACAATCAATACCTGCTCTGAAATAAGAACCATCTTTAAAGTATTGACAAAGGCAGCAGCAATACGGATAAAACTGCAATTTTTCCTTGAATTGTTTGGTATGGCCACTGTCAACATTCATTTGTCCATGACATTCTTTTTTTTTTTTTTTCTTCATGAGAGCAGCAAAACCCCAGGGTGTGCAAGTATTGTCAAGCCATTATAGTGGCCCTGTGTCTCCTGTTTATTGGAGGGTAAGAGGACAGGGCCGATTGCAAGTGACTTTGGCAGAGCTGCTGGGGAAGCGCCGTGCAGAGAAATTCTGCTTTACACTGGGAGAAATCAGAAAAATTTAAGATGTCATCAGCTTCATTCATTCCTTTTCAAGGGGCTCCTCCAGCTCTCGGGTTTATTTCAAACCCACCATTGACCCTCTGCAAAAGCAGAATGGCAATTCAGTGTTGGGTCAGAAAGACTGAAGGACTGATGGAGGAAGCACCTTGTAGGGCAGCTTCCACCTCCAGAGTTTAATAATAGCAATAATACTTTGTACTTTTATAGCATCTCAGTGTTCACCACATTGCCCAGACTCCATGGAGAATTAATAACAATTCAAAATGCTCTGCAAATGTTCCTATCCCTTTACAGATGGGAGCCAGAGCCAAGGCAATCGGCTTGGTGAAGGTCAGGCAGGGCGCTGGAACAGCTGGCCATGGAAACTTCTCCTGAGCACCAATCACTCCTCCTCTTCCACACCATTTGACTCGGGAAGGGAGTAAGTCACACAGGAGTTATCTCCAGACTCCATGTACCAGGGAAGCAGAAAAGCAGGGGCTGGAATTGCCACCAAGGAAAAAATTGTCCACAGGGTCACCCGCAGCACTAGAAAGGGGATAATGACTTCTGAGCTCTTTCTAGGCATAAGTGGCCATCCCTGGGCTTTCTTTACAGCCTCAGAGAGGGGAAACAACCAAATACATGTATGAGAAGGTTTGTGGCTGCTAATTGGCCCGAGCTCATCACTGGAATAGAAGAGGATTCAAGCCTTTGTAATGACAGCAATGGGTCACAGCATTGTGCACCCCTGCAGTGCAGGGTGCATTTTCAGTGGCTCTGGACAAACAGGCCTCTGAAATTCAATCAGCAAGAGCCACTCCCCCGGGAAATGATCATAGAGAGGGAAAGGCTGACAGAAAAAAACTTACAACAGGGGAATCCAAGGCACTAAAAAATCAACTTTTCAATGGCAAGCCTGCCAGCAAACTCTCCCAAACACATCCCAGGCCGTATCCAGCCCGACTCCAAGACCTGAAGGGTGTAACCCCCAGGCAGAGCTGCCGGGCTGGGAATCCCTGGGAGGCTCCAGAGGTGGAATGCCACCCATCCCACAGCCCATGTGCAGCTTTGCTGGGTCCCTCTGTGCCGAATTACTGCTCCAGCCTCCAAAGGGAAAGAGCTGGCAAAGGGGCTGGATTTGCTCAGAAGTGCTTTGGAAACTTCAAACCGAAAATGAGTCAGAGAAGAGAAAGTGTGAACAAAGCTACAAAGGTAAAGGAGCAGCTGGAGATCAGCCAAATGGTCCTGAAGGATACCCTAAAACGTGCCACTCATTGCTGAGTGAGTGGGACACAGCTCAGGGAAAACCCTTTTTATAGTAAGATCTTAAAAAGAGTGGGGAAGGAGGGGCTCAGGGGCTTGGCAGTTAATGGGATTTGGGCACAGAAACAAATCCAAATCTGGGGCCACTCGCTTCCCTGACATCCTGAAAACAGGGAGTCGCTTTTTAGACAGCTTTGGCTAAGCCCTCGAAGATTTTGGGTAGGAAATGGTTTTTATTATTGGTTGTCATTAGTGCCTGAGTAAGTAAACACACCCACTCCTGTTCTGGAGGCAGCGTGAAGCAGGAGAGAGAACCTGTTACACGATTTCAGGAACAAACCCGGGCTGGCTCCAGTGTTCTACTCTGGCATGCAGTGCTGGTGGCTGTTCTGTTCTGCAGGGATCCCCTCCGAAAGGTTTCAGTCTGTGCTGGGATTAGGCTGCTTTCTGCTTGGCTGGGTGACTTGCCTTGGATGAAGGAGCTGACAAGCAGGGTAGGAGGCACAGGATGCTGTGCACATGTCCCTCAGCTCCGGGTGTTTCCTCGTGGAAAGGCACCAGCTGCCAGTGCCAGTGTGAGAGCACATTGATGTGGATTTTAGCTCTGCTAAGGACTAGGCCAAGGCAGAGTAGTCCCTTCACCCCAAAACGTGGAGGAGTGGGCAGAATTGCTGGAGTGCTCTGCTCAGGTCACCCAGCTCCTGTGCTGGGGGAGGGATATTTGAGAGGGGAGCCCCTGGGCTCCCTGCTCGGTGGCACTGCTGCAGGCAGCTCCCCTTCCCACTGCTCCCAGCCCCAGCAACAGCCAGGGAATTGATGGGGAGGGTCAGGACAGTGCCAGGCTGGACAGGAGGCTTTCCCCAGGACTAAAGGATACCTGTCACCCTCCGGAGGAGGCTGAAAAATCGTTTGGAAACCCCAGGTCTATAAGTCTTTTGCTGTAGAAAGCAGGCCATTAGTCTGCCTCACACTCAGGCTCAAGGGGAGGAAAACATCTCTGTGCTAAAAAGCTGTAAAAAGCAATTATTATCGATATTACTCACTAATTATTGCAAGATTGCAGGATGGATACTGCAGCAGACCTGTTTCATAGGAACTGGGTTTACAACAGCATGTTGGGATTGTGCTCCAAAGGAAGAGCAAGATAAATTAGATTTGTATAGAGCAGTAATATAATGAAGAAAAACATTAAAAGAGATGGAAATAATGCAAGTCACATTATTAAAAATCTCTAAAGAGCACAGCAAGATGGAGATGGGATGTCCCATCAGGATTTTGGGAGAAGGGATGGAAATGGAATTGAATGGGAGTTAGGAGAATGTATTTTAAAAAAGGGCAAGTTTTCAAAGGTAAGTAGGAAGGCTGAAGTGTAGGTAGAATCTTAGCAACAATTTTACAAGTGTTTAAGCAGGTTAAAAAAGAATCAAGGCTTTAATCTGCTGATGTTCTTCTGAAAATCCTACTAGGATTTCTTCTCAAGATGTGTAACTACCCTAAAAAATCTGGCCCCGATTATTCAAGGAAATTGAATTATTTTCTAGAATAAGAATTGCCTTGCAGTCAGACTGAAGTCTCTATGCAGTTATCAAATTAAAATAAAACGAGCATGGAACACAAATAAAATGAGGGTATTTGATGAAGCAACTGGCTCATAAACACTGTTACAACAGGCACACAACCACAGCCTGAGCAGGGGCTGAGTTTGCTGAACTTTGGGGAGTTTGCCCAGGCAGCAGCTCAGGTCAGAATCTTCTGTGGCAAGAGAAGCAAGGAAGGAGAAAGGATGGCTGGCCTCTCGTTTGCCCCTGCTCTGTGCAGGGGCTGCTGGCAGAGCAGAGGCTGCTGAGGAACAGAACCCCCGGAGCAGAGGGGGGCACAGGAGCAGCAAAGTCCTGACAAGCCGGCAGTGACTCCTTACCCCGGGGTGTCCACACATCCCAGCCCAGGATTCTCCTCCTTGTTTAACCTTTTCCTGCCACGACGGGCGGGATCCCAAGGGAGAGGTGGGCTGGTTCCTGGAGCAGTGGTCCTTTCGGTGACACCTGGCCAATGGAATGGGCCAGCGGCCACCCCGAGGTGCAGCAGGGATGACCTCTCCTCCCTGCCCAGCGCATCCCTGCCACCGCCTGCTCCCCATCCCTGCCAAGGCCGGGGCTGCACAGACACATCTCCGTGCTCCTCTGGGATGCCGAATGCCGCCCAGGGACCAAAGCCCCGGGCAGTGGCCGGGCCGGGCTGGGCAGATGTGCCCAGGGGCTGGGAGCTCCCGGCAGAGGCTCCTCCCCGGCACGGCAGCCCGAGCACCCTGCGAGGAGGCAGTTGCTAAGGTAACTACTTTCTTCCTTTGAGAGAAAAGCCAAGTAAACAAGCATGTAAATAGACTTAAGAGCCACGTAAATTGTTGGTGAACCTATTCTGGTTACCTTGACGATAAAGCATGACTCTTGCAGGATTTAAACTTTCTTTGGCGTGTAAAGAATATAACACACTGTGATCTCAGGCTTGGGTTGGGGTTCCCGAGTTTGAGGTCTGCCTTTCCACACCACCCTGCTCTGCGGGATGTGAAGGTATCCCATGCACCTGAGGCACGTGGTGCACCCATGCCCACATCCCCGTCACCAGAGGGTGTCGGGGAGGCTGGCACTGGGCACATCTCCATCAAAACCCGTGTGGGTTTTGTCCTGGGGCTGCGCCCTGTGCCAGCCCCTCCCAGGCACGAGCAGGGGCTGCACCCAAGGAAGGCAACAAGCTCTTTTTGCTTGTCAGGCATAGCAGAGGAATTCCCCAGACGAGCTAATCCCTGGAAACCCAGCGGGTGATGCTCCGTGGGTGTGGGAAAGCCCTGACTCCCCATTGCCCAGACAAGGCTTCCAATGCACTGAGGTTCTCTGTGCTTCCAGCTGCTCCCGCAGCCCATGCAGACCTTTCCAAGGGATGGCCATGCCCACCCTCAGCCAGCCTCCCTGGCTGGGTCACCAGCACAGAGCACCGAGGGTGCAAAGTGGCTTTTCTCCCTTTTCCCCGACACTGCGGTGCGGCAGGAGCAGAGCCCTCGGTGCCTAAGCAGGAGCGGGACCCGGAGCTGCCAAAATGACATCAGGCAGCATAACTATTTCAGCCCTGCCAGTCCTCAGCAGGGGTCACAGCTGACAGCAGACTTAATAAAATTGGCTGGGGTTGGGTGACTAAAATGAAACATCTCAGCTGAAAAAAAAAAAAAAAAAGGCAAGATTGAGGCTCATTCAAGAGCTTTCTCCTCACACAGTTAAGGGAGAGCTTCACTACAATTGACAGCTAATTCAGTACACATCTCATAATATATTATCTCCCCAGCTCTATGACAAGTCTAGTGAGCAAGATGCAAATGAACACTTAGGCAGGTAAGTTCTTAATGTCACTTTAAGACTCAGCACAGCATCACTGTCTTCTCCATCCAGTGGATGAGTTGCTGGTGATGGAGCAGTTGTGGGAAGGTAACAGCAGGATGGCAGAGGAAATGGAAGGTAAAGGAGGTTAATTTATGGAAATTATCTGGGTCACGCAGTAAGTAGGACATGTCACGCACAGCTTTAAAAGTACAATAGTAATTTATTTAGGAGCTGATTCTCTCAATAGATAGTCAATGAGGGTTATCAGGAGTCAGGTAATTGTTTTGATCTCCTCATCACAAAATGAACTGCAGCATCCCCGGATGGATGCAGCAACTTCCAGAGCTGTGTGGCTCTAAGAATCCCCCGGAGCACGGGCAGGGTGGCTGCAGTGGGGCAGGGACCCTCTCAGGGGGTCCTGTGGCACTGCAGGCAGCCTGGCTGGCACTGGGACTACTGGGACAGCAGAGCTTTTGGGGCATTCCGGGATCAATGAAAATTTAAAAACACAGAGGATTTCATCACTTTCATCACTTCAGAGATATTTGTGTTTTGAGACAGGAGAGGAGGGGAAGGGGAAAAAAGATAAATTCTCTACAAAGGCATAAAACAGACTCAGACTTTCCCTACTAGTTATAAATCAATTAATGAATCAATTAATATTTCCTTGTTATTAATGGTACAAATGCAAATGGTACAAATGAAAAAGCAGGGGGGAATTTTCTGTTGATTTGGTTTGGTTTTTTTTCCTGTTTTCCCAGCATTTTGCACTGCCAGGAGAGGGGCACGGGCGGCACGGAGGGCCCAGATGGAAGTGCCCGGGGGCACTGCGGGGATCCGAGCTCCGGGCTGGGAGAGATTCCTGCGAGCCCCCGGCTGGCAAGGGCTGCGGCTCGGCCAGCAGGAACCTCCGGGAGGAACCTGCAACCCTCGGCACGGATCCGACAGAAGATACTTGCCGCTTTTAATTCTTAAGCAATTAGTCAAATCAATCTGAAAGGCTGTATGAACGGCGTGGCACCATGGAAAAATAGATATTTTTTGGTTTAGTTGAAGTTGATGCTATTTTTTTAATGCTTAAAACTGCCACAGGAGTGTCTGTACAGGCACAATTGGCAGCAGTATTTAAAATAAAAATCTTTCAGCTGTATCCTTTAGCTTCATCTGCCTCTTCAAGGAGCTGCTCATCTATCAGAACATCATAATTCCAAATTTTCCTGACTTAATTAGTTTGTTCTGTGATGCTCTCGGAAAAAATAAATTACAGTTTCTATTTTCTTTTTTTAATGAACTGACCACAAATTTGTAATGAGAATATATTTTGCAAAGCTAAAAGGACGGCTCAGGATATCTTTAATCAGTTTTTAATTACAGAAACCAGTGACTCAAAACCTTTAGTACCTGACTTGGTTCCTGCCTGGATCTGATTGCTGCCCCCTCCTCCAGGCTCAGGGCTGCAGGTGCTGTTGTGACCAATGCAGGGAAGATTTCAAGGAGTTTTCTCATCCCAAACCCTGGAACACTGATGGTTTCTGACAGAGCAGCACTGGCTGCTCAGCATTCGGAATATATCTGATAATTTTTCATCAATCCTTGTTTCTTAAGGTCAGGAGATTCCCTACAAATCCCAGTTTCACGTGTAAGAGCTGATTTTCCTGGCCCCAGGGAGTGCAGGTTGGTATTTACACGGAAGGAGATAGAAATAGCTGTTTTTTGGAGTGGCATGTTATTAATTTCATCATTTCTAAGGAATTGGGTTCCTGATTCTCTGCCCTCTCTCTTTAGCAGCTCCTCGTCCCTGCCTGCTGCACTTGTTGCAAAACCTGCTCAGAGATTTGAGCTGCTCCTGTGACAGCAGAGCTCAGCCCCTGTCCCTGATCCTGACAGCAAGAAAATCAGCAAAGGCACTGAAATCACCCCAAAAAATCCTCTTCCACCAAAAAAGTGCCTAAGGACACCACCGAAAACAGTCCAGACTGCTGATGAACTTTTTTGGTTCTCACATTAACATAATTTGAGCAGAAGATAAACCCCAACTCTGTTCTGGCTTGCATGACAAATATAAATTGATCATGGAGCTTGGAAACAATTAATTTAAAGTAATAATTTGTATAAACATCCTAACAAAATTTTAAAGCGTATTAAACACCCTGTTTTATAAACATAACACTTAATTTGAAAAAAAAAAAGAAACATTTAGAAGGTAACGCATTTAGGATAAGTGCACAACACATGAAAATAATAAATGAAATTTTCCCAGTTTAGAAAATGAATGTAATTAATTAACATTTAAATTACATTTTTAATTGCAATCATACCCTCCCAGGGGACTCATAAGGGACCATAATTGCAATTAAAAGCATGTGGATTAGATAATAAAACAATGCAGAGTGTCTGAAATGTGCGATTTAAAATGGAAAGCAGACATTGTTATCGGCACATCTAACTTAATTGTAGCCATAAAGCAAATGTGCTGTACAAAATAAAATTCACATACGGGAACATTTAATTCTTGAATCTCTTAAAGGGGACACGCTTGAGAGCACATTTTATGACAGGTTCTGTTTGAAACGGCCCTTTAAGGCTTTAGTATTCAGGGATGGTGCTTTAATGTTTTTGCATTAATAAAAGCATAGCTGAATGTTCCTATTAAAATACACAGATACATTTAAGTAAGAGATGAAACTGAGTGCCTGGAATTTAAGTTGCAGAAGGCATAATTATATCAGGAACACATTTTTCTTTGTTCTGCTTTGTTTTAAAATTGCCTTAGCCAGGGGAGAGTTGGAGAGGCGCTGTGTTTGCGGGCTGGCAATGACCAGGAGAAGGAGAGTTGGTGTTCCCTGGGCAGGCAGGGCTGCTCACCTCCCCGGCCAGAGCCCCTCCCAGCAGTATCGACAGCCCTGTTTTCCTGCTGCTGCACTGCTGCTTTTTGATAAATACTGACGATTTTAGCCTTTAGTGGCACTAATTCTTCATTTCCCACAAACTTCCACTTTATCTTTTTTGTCCCTGTGCTGGGCACTGCTGAGGGGCCCCTGGAGTGCTGGGTCCGGTTCTGCCCCTCACTGCAAGAGGGGCTGAGTGTCCAGGGCAGGGAATGGGGGTCTGGGCAGGGGCTGGGCAGGGGCTCAGAGGGAGCAGAGGGGCTCAGGGGGCCCTGCTGGCTCTGCACAGCTCCTGCCAGCAGGCACAGCCCAGGGCGGGCTCTGCTCCCACAACAGGGACAGGAGCAGAGGGAACGGCCCCAGGCTGGGCCAGGGGGCTCAGGGGGATGGCAGCAGGAATTTCCCCATGTGAAGGGGGGTCATGGATGGGAACTGCCCAGGGAGGTTTGGATCCCATCCCTGGACGTGTCCCAGGAAGGGCTGGATGTGACACTTAGTTCAGACATAGACATGAATAACTCCAAATGTTCTCATTGAATTTGTTTAGTTTTCACTATTACCAGGTAAGAAAATAAAAATCCTAACTCTTGCCATGAACTAAATGATGCTGGTGTAATTCCAGCTTGACCAGAAGCGTGCTGGGTAAATAATGCTGATATTCCCTTTGTGATACACCAGGTTATCTGCTCTGCTGTCCCCATGTCAGAGATCCCAGGAAGGAATCGGGTCTGAGTGCTAACACACACCATGGAATTCCTGCTGCCAGGGGGAAAGTCCACCCAGGGAGGAGGTTTTTGGTGCAGAATATGGTGTGGGACTTCTGCTACCTAAGAAAACACAGTGAGAGTCAGCACAGTGAGTGTGCATGGTCACTGCATTAACCCTTTCAAACCTGGGGACTCCTGAAGCAGTTCCATGGAATCTGTCACTAGCTCTGGCACTACCAAACCCTGTGGGGACAACAGCTCCTGAGGGTTGGAAGAGTTCTCCTGAGGGGAAACAATGCTGAAAGTATCGCTCAGAGGAAACTCTTGAACTTGAGGGTGCCATTTTTCCCTGTGACTGCTCAAAGAAGCAGCTATAATTTGTTTTATAATACCTCCCACCCCCTCCTCCCCCCAGGCAGGAGTGGCAATGCTATATGGAGCTCTCTGCAGTGCTCTGCATATGGTGCTGCTGGAGTCTGGGGTTTGGGGCAAGAAAGGATTCATTGCTGGGGTTTTAGCAGGATTTGGGCAATCCAGGAGCAGGGTGAGCTGGCACCAACCACCCAGAATTAGAAACACACAGAGGAAATATTTATCTTTTTAATCCCTACAGCCCTACACAGCAGGTACCCATAAAAATGAACAGTCGTGGCAGTGGGCTGTGCCATGGGATGGACACCTGGACACATGGACACATGGACACAAGGACACCTGGACACACAGACACCTGGACACGTGGATGCCTGGACACCTGGACAGCTGGACACATGGACACATAGACACATGGACACCTGGACACATGGACACCTGGACACCTGGACAGCTGGGCACATGGACACCTGGGCACCTGGACACATGGACACCTGGGCACATGGACACCTGGATACCTGGACACATGGACAGCTGGGCACATGGACACACAGACACCTGGGTACATGGACACATGGGCACATGGACACATGGGCACATGGATACATGAACACCTGGATTCCTGGACACCTGGACATCTTCACACCTGGACACCTGGACATCTTCACACCTGGACACCTGGACACCTGGACACATGTGCACCTGAACACCTACACACCTGTACACCTGACACCTGTACACCTGACACCTGTACCCCTGTACCCCTGAACACCTGCACACCTCTGCTGAGCTGCTGTGTTTGTGGCAAGGCCGAGGGTGATAGGGAGCCTCAGACAATCCCCTGTGCCTCTCCCCAGCACAGGCACATCTCCTGTCCCCCCCGGCCGGCTCCAGCCCCCCTGGCCAGGTTTGAGACGCTGATCCCTTCTTAGCCAGGGAGATTTAAACTTTGCTGAGCTCATCAGTTGTCCAGTGGGACAAAGCCCAGCCTGAGCTGCCTGAGGCAAACAGTTAATCACATTAGCAGGCCACTAATGTTCCAATGGGGAAGTGACAAAAAGTAAAGCAACACTTAGATTTGCTGTGTGGAAACACATCCAGATTAAATTTAATTTGGATAGTCAGAAAATAGGGGCACCTGTCAGTTCCTAGGTAACACGGGGATTTTTTTCTAGCATCACTTACTACCTTGGGGAAAAAAGCTCTTTCTGAAGCCAAAAAACCTGACAAGGTGTAAGTCATACAATGCATTGTGCTGCATTCCGCTGGCTTACATTGGTTCATGTCTTGTCATATGACAATATAACATGACACAAACTGCGGCTACATCGCATTGGAGATTTCTAAAACAAAGCTTCCCGGCTCGGCAGCAGCGGGGCTGTGCTGGGATCCACTGCTCCATAAAATATGCACAGCCAGCCCTCGACACCAGCACAAACTAATCGGATCGCAGAAGCAGAACTTTTCATTCCAGCAGGATTTCACCACTGCAACTTTGTAACCCCGCGCTTTGATTTTGTTTGTTAATTAATTGCGGGAACATGGCAAATGCAAAACAGAAGCGCGGGGTAGAAAAGTAGAGGGAAAAAAAAAAAAAAAAGAGGTAAAGATAAAAGAGGGAAGAAAATTAATTGTTAATTATTTATTAGACGGTTCATTTGCTCACACCTACATTACTGTGTTGGTGTTTTAACCCACTGTGCTCGCTCCTCCAGCCTGACCTCAGCCACATCGTTAGCTGAGTTCCTTTCCTTTTGTCACTTCTCATTAATTTCATCAGCTTTTGGAAAAAAAAAAAGAAAAAATAAAAGATGTGAGATAGGAGCCGTGTGAGACAGGAGCCGGGTGGAACAATGTGGCTAATTCCGAGGGGGTGCTCCTTCCCCAGGCTGTGGTGAATAAACTGCCAGCACAGGGTGGGGGGATGCTTTGGAGGGCCGGGGCTGTCTGTCCTTCCCCAGGGCACTGTGCTGGGATATCCCACACTTGCTCCTTTGGCAACAATCCTTCCCAGCTTTCATCTGCTGCGGGCAAGACCTGGAGCCCAAACCAGCAGCAGAGCGAGAGCCGAGTGCATCACGCCCATGCAGGGGATGAAGACACCAGCATTTCTTTAATGTATGTTAACTGTAGCATTAAAGACAACCACAGTTTATCATGACACCTTCGAAAGCATGCCTTGAAAAATAGAATCACTGCAGCCTATATAACTTCAGGATTGTCTCTGCAAGTGTTTCAGTAAGTGGTTATTTCACTTAAAACTTGGTTTACTTTTTTTTTCTCAGAGCACAGTGCTTACAGAAAAGGAGAAGAGAATATGAAAAGAATTTTTCTGGTTCCTCTGCTTTGAAAATTAATTTCCTTACTTTCCTTCAGCCTTCTAAGGGGGAAAAAAAATCTCTTTTCAGCTTAAAACCTCTTGCAGATTTACTGTGACACATTCAACATGCAATAAGTTGTCCACCATGAGACCCCTGGCTCCCAGGGTAGCATTTATTTTAGCTACAAAAAGGTGCAAAGCAGCTTGGATTTATATAAATGTAAAATAATTTCAGCAGTCTGACACAGGAAAGGTAGGTCAAATCATGCTTAGTACTTATGTAATTTTTTTTTAACTACTGAAATGTAATCATATCCTGGAGCTGGGTGATCTCATCTCGGATCAGGGAAACTACAGTTCTAGTAACTATAAAAGGGGAGAAAACCTCTTCCATTCCTCAGCATACAGAAGAAAAATAACACAAAGCTTTTCTTTCATCTCTTTGCCAAATAAAGTACTATTCTAGCACTTGACATATGACTGCAGTGACCCTGAGATATTCCTCCTGTACATTACCTTTACTTTGTTTCAGCAAAGGCAAAACTGGTAACAGAACTCCATCATTTACCCTCAGCTTCTTTGAAACCATTTTTCACATTTAGTCCCCGATAGAAAAGGAACGTGTCTGTTTCCTACACTTGATTTATTACGTAGTTTCTAAGCAAAACACTTTTATCTGAAAGTATAGGTCAGACAAAGGAATAATGCAATCAAAGAGACACTTGCAGAAACATTATAAATACTGTATTTTATACAGCAGAAGCCCTGCACTGTCAGAGATGACTGCCTGCTCACAGACACTGGAGTTCATTGTCTGCTGGTAGAGCAAAAATTGTGCTCAAGCTAGAAGAATCTGTTAGACTTTTTTTTTTTTATTTTTTCTTATTTGATGGTGGTTTTTGTTTGGGTTTTTTTTTGTACAGATGTAAATTCAAAATATTCTGTCTTTGGGTACGTATTTTCAGTGNTTACATTATTTGAAAAACCTGGTATTCTGTGAACATTTGAGCCCCAAGAGGCTGTGCTAGAGAAGGTGCTTTTATTGCCTTGCTGTAAGAATTGTATTTTATTTTGCCAGAGATCACTCTGTGGTGGGTAGCAGGAAGGGTGGCAGTCACTTTCATTTAGGAGGGTTGAACAAATCCCCTTCTGCTGCTGGCACAGCCCTGTCCCTGTCCCTGTCCCTGTCCCTGTCCCTGTCCCAGCTGCCAGGGTTCCTCCTGCTGCCAGCCCGGGCAGCTCTGGAAGCTCTGGTATCCCTGCTTTACAGAGAGGGAGGAAAGGCTTGGGATGAGAAAGGCTGGGGTTGTTCACTGCACAGGAGAAGCTTTGGGCTGAGCTCAGGGTGGCCTTGCAGGAACCCTGCAGGAGCTGCAGGGAGGATGGGCAGAGAGGATTTACAGGGCTGGAGGGACAGGACACAGGGAATGGCTGCAGACTAAAGGAGAGGAGGCTCAGGTGGGATTTTGGGCAGGAATTGTTCCCTGGAGGGTGGGCAGGGATTCCCAGAGCAGCTGGGGCTGCCCTGGATCCCTGGCAGTGCCCAGGCCAGGCTGGATGGGGCTGGGAGCCCCTGGGACAGTGGGAGGGGTCCCTGCACGGCAGGGATGGAGCCAGAGGGAATCCCAAGTCCATTCCAAGCCAGGCCATTCCATGAAGGCCTGCCCATCCCTTCAGCTATTTGCATGATTCCCACAGTGTTCTCAGGGTGCAGCTCCCACTCCAAGCCCCAGCTTCCGTCTCTGGGGAAGAAATGCACACACTGAAAGTGCACCGTGAAACCCAAACACAGAAACCCAGCAGGGAGAGCCCCAAACACAGAAACCCAGCAGGCAGAGCCCAGCTGCTCCAGAGGAGGGATAAACTGGCGAGTTACACAGAATTAAAGCTGCCTGCAGCAGCTCAGCACAAGGCATCAATAACATGAGAGCTCACTTGAAATTCAGCCTGAATCTGGAGTAATAATAATTACTAATGATCAAAGTAGGAATTAATATGCTTGGTCTTCTGACCACCTTCTGAGTCAGGACCCCCTGTTTCTTTGGAGGATGTGAGGCTCTGCTGCTGCTGCAACCCACGATGGGGACATTTGTAAGAACGTCCTGCACAGCTCTCTTTGATTCCAGCTTTAATCCACACACAGAAAATCAGTGACTCCAAATATTCTCATGAAAGTTACTAGGCTTCCACCTGTTTTTCCTCCAAGTTCATTATTAGTAACTAAATAGACATATATATAATATATATACTTGTATGTATATGTGTCACAGAAAGAGAGAGAAAATTAGTTTGTGTGTATGCAAAAGAACACAATTCACCTCAGTTTGATTGTCCCCAATGAAAAACTGATTTCACTATTTCCTTTTAGTAAAATTATTTATATCCTGGTGAAATGAACAGGTATGTATATATAAATAAACAATACTGTATTTATGTATATATATATTCTGTTCTATTTTAACCTCAGAAGAGCTGCCCAGGTTGTTGCTGAGCATTGGAGGCAGGGCTGAGGGGGACTGGAGGGGCCATGGAGCAGAGCCTGGCTGAGGTCACTGCTTGCCCAGGTGACAAGAGGAGGACTGGAGGAAGGAACAGGGAGAGCAGGAGTGAAAATGCTTGGAGCAGCTTCCAGAGTTGAGGGCTTCTCCAAAGTGACCAGGATTGACAGTCACCTGCTTTTTTATCAGCATATCTGCCTGTTAGTGCTGTGGGCTGTAAACCAGGGGCACTGGAACCCCCTCTCTGCTGGTGAGACAGTGCAGGCTGCACATCCCAGGGAATCTCTACAGCAGGAGGAAGCAGAGACTCCTCTTTTCCAGGGAAACAGAAGCAGGAGCTTTCATCTTGTGTCTGGTGTTTGGCTGCTGCAGTGCCAGCTGCCAGCGAGCTGATGGATCCTGTGCTGGAGAGGAGAGGAGAGGAGAGCAGAGCAGAGCAGAGCAGAGCAGAACAGAGCAGAGCAGAGCAGAGCAGAGAGCCCTTCCCTGGCCGGGCAGGGAGGGGAGCAGATGCTGAGCACAGCAATGAGATCCAAACCCCAGCGAGTGTCTGGACAGAAGGGGGCGAGGGTTCCCCTTCCAGCCACCGCTGGAGAGGGAAGAGGGGACGGGCTGAGCTTGCCGGGCTTCAGCACAGACACAAACCCAAGCTGACTGAAATTCGGAAGTGCTAAAGAAGCGGCAAGGCGATGCTCAATGTGTTATGACCTTTCCTGCCATTTTCAAAATTGCAATCTTAAGGGAAAAAAAATGGAAAAAGGGAGCACACCCTCAGCACATGGCTGAAAATGTTATTAAAAGTAATGAATTCTGTTTTATTGTTATGTTTAATTTTTTCTAAAGTGCCATTTGGAGCAGAGGCAGCACAGAGGATGCCTCCCTTAAACTGAAGATAAGTTTGATGTTTGAAAAGAACCAATTTATCTCATTCATTCTTTTATGCGCTCACTTATATTTATTTATGTGCACACTTCTTGGAATTGCATTTTTATTTTGTACTGGGTGCAGTGGCTGTTAATGATCACATACAGTCATGAGAATTAAAATAGAATCCTGCATTTCACTTGGACACCAGAGCAGCACACACGGGATGCAGGATATATAAATAACAAAGACCTTGAATAATCACATATTCTATATCCTCTCTTACTGGAATATAAAAGCAAGCCCTAACCTATGACAAAACTTAATACAAACGAGATAGGAAATAAATAAAATGCACAATGCTGGAGCTCAATTTGAACTATTCAGACTTCATCAAAACATATTGGAAAATGTGTGATAGGACAGGGAAAACCTTTGCATATAAATTATAGCTATGAAAGGAGATGCTGCTGCAAACAAGTGTAAAGATGAAACTTCCCCAAAACTTATATCAAGCATAAGATATTGTAAATAATAATTTACATTTAAATAACACCTTCAGCTTGGGAGGATCTGGGAGCATTTTGCTAAGCACAAGTGAAATCTGTGTTGGGAGGGGGTGCAAACAGAGAGAGCAGTGTTTGTCCTGCACTGCAGGGCAAGCAAAGGGGACAAGGCATGGGGACACAATCCCCTGACCTCCAGTGTTCTGTCAGCCAGGCAGGTGTGGCTGAGCACGCCAGGAGAAACCCCCTGCCATGACCCAGTGTGGGAAGGTGTGTGCTTGGGTATTTGCAGGAAAGGAAAGAGGAACTCAAAGAACTCTCGGCTCCAAATCTCAACAAGCACCAGAAAACTGCTAAAAATATCCATGTAAATAATAGTGTTACACTTACAAACTACCTTGTATTTGAAAAGTCTGGCCCTCCTTCCCAGCCAGAAGGGTTTCTAACTTTAACAGCAGGGAAATCTCACAAAGGAGGAGCTGGCTGTATAACTGTGTCCATCCCAGGCTGAGGAACAGGACTGTGGAGTCCCAGACACTCAGCAGATTTCCATGGCTCCCCACAGCAGTCCCAGCTGGTCCCTGGTCCTGCCCAGCACAGGAACCATCCCAGTGTGGGATGCTCCCAGGCAGTGGGGCAGCAGCACCCCACAGCTGAGCCACAGCAGCACAGGCACTTGGATTCATCAGGTTTCTGTATTAAATAGGATATAAGGGAACAAGGGAAGCAGCAAAAGCTTTCACAGGCTAAGGCACAGAAGGTTCCACTGCAGCAGATGATGCCACTGAGCAGCCCCACTGAAGAGTGTGGATTGACTTCAGTGTGGATTTTAGGAAGAAATTTGTCTCTCTAAGGGTGGGCAGGCCCTGGAACAGGAATTTCTGGAGAAGCTGTGGCTGCCCCTGGATCCCTGGCAGTGTCCAAGGCCAGGCTGGATGGGAGTTGGAGAAGCCTGGGACAGTGGGAGGGGTCCCTGCCCGTGTCTAACCCAACATCAGCCTCATAACCCTCCTCCAGCCTCACCGACACCTCCTAAAGCTCCCTGTGACTGCTGGAAAGACACCAGAAGCATTTACCAAACAAACTGTGAACCCAGGCAATAAAGAAGGATGTTACACATTATTTCTCAGGTATCCAAACCATTCATTTTGGTGTATTTGAAGATGAAGAATAAAGGGACTGTGTGACAAAATAGAAAAGGAGCACCAACGTTCTCCTTGAGAAGCAAACTGTTCTCATCAGCCTGACAATGTGATTTGTCTTCTGCCAAACCAGTCCCATTCCATACTGTGCATCAGGAAGCACGGAGGAGCTCATGGATATACCCAGTTTACTTCCACAATCTCTCTATTTATGAACAGGCTTGGAATAACTCAGTGTTACAAGCAAAGAGCAGAAGAACTGTACAGTTAAAATGGACACTGAAATCACTTACAGAAAGAAATCAGCTCTTTTACAATACCAGCCCTTGGCTGATAAGAGCAGATTATATACCAGGCAATGATAGCAATAATCCATCCTTTATGTTTATATTTTAGGAACATCCTAACCTTGAGGGTTTAGCATGCAGGTTGAAACAAATTGCTCTGATCACCAATATCAAAGTGTCAAGCTGAGATATTGCATGTCAATCATTCTATGACAAAGATAAAAGTGAACAAGATGCATTTCATAGTTACACAGAGAGGGAACATGGATTATGTATTTAGTGGCTTTTCCCCCCCAACATACCTACCAGCATTTCTGAGTTGTTTTAGCAAGAAACTTGAAATATAATCGTTTCAAGACAAATTACAGAGATGCTCTCAACAATGATGGAGGTCTCCCTAACTGTAGATTCTCCTCACAAACATTGAGTCAAGCCAATACCACCAGACTTTATGAAACTGTGAATTGCATCTCCGCTGAGAGTGCCCTGCTACCCAGACAAATCAATTGGCTTGACCTTTACATCTGCCCTACAGAGTTTAAGCAGAAAGAGAGAACAAGAGAGAGAGAGAGAGAGAGGCAGAGGGAAATATCATCTCAGAAGCTGCCTGATAGAGAAGAGGAGAAAGAGAATTTCCCAGAAGCTGGGATGCAAATCTGAGCTCTGGTTTCCCTGTGTGTTCAGGGAATGTGTTCTGGGGAGCTCATGAAGCCTCTGTGGGACCATCCTGGCTGAAGCTTCAGCTCCTGGAGGTTTGCACATTGAGGGCAGCACAGCTTCCCCCCTGCTGCCTCCAGCCAAGGCTCCTGGGATCCCTGTCAGCTGCACACCCAACATCTAAGAGCTTTCTTGGATCTCTCCCACTGCACCAGATCCTCAGCTGCTTTCCCTGCTCCTTGAACCCTTGCCAAAGGTTTAACCTAACTGGGAGTCCAAGAGAGCCGCGAGCCTAGAAAGAAAGGCTCCAGATATATGATAGCTGCTCCCAGAAATATAAACCAATATTTACAGGATTGTACAAACATCCTATTCTCATTAACTCCTCTGCAGCTTTTCTGAAGTCCCATTCCAAATATAACTGGACAGTATATACTACGGAAGGAAAAATGTAAATACATGCACAAACTTTTATTTAATCTCTGGAGAAAAACAATGTACATATTGATGGATTCCCCTCTTTCCCCTTTACAGTTTAAATCATTTTCTGAGTGGACAGAAATTAAATAAAGACCAAAAGGCAGAAGACCATCACACATTATGGTATAATTCCTCCTAATTTTAAAGGATCAGCACGTATGACAGATCCTGGAGCATATGTGTGTGTCACAATTTGTATTACAAATATCAGATTTTACTGATTTTTTCTTGATTGGTAATTTTGTCAATACAAGTAATGCAGGCTCTCACCAATAAGAATAAGATTTTTATGGATTTAATTTGCAAAATTCTGGCTGTGTTCAGCTATTGCTGAGAAATCTGCTGTGAACTAAATGTCCCCTGCAACACCAACATGTTACCAGCAAAGAGAAAATGATGCAGCTGCAAAGAGGGGATATTTGCCTGCAGGAGTGTGTTCCAGCTGGTTCTACTGTTGTATAAATGTTAGACTCAGGTTTGTTCAGCCAGTGTTGGGCACACATTTGATGTAAGAAGTCTGGAGCTGGGGGATCACTGCTGGCAGCCCAAATGAACCTGCAGGTGCCATTGCAGAGCCATTCTCTGTGACATGCTCTGGTGACAATGACCCACCAAGGTCGCCTGAGGGGGGGTGCTTCCAGCCCCACAAACTTCTTCAAATCTGGGCTTGAATCCCCTTTTCATTTCAGCTTTTCCTGAGAATAAATGACATCTTGGTCCTGTTTCTCCACCATTAGCCTAAAGAAGCCTTTGCTGTGCACACCAAGCTACTTTTTGTGATCCCAAACTGCACATTTAAAGTAAAACTAGAGTAGGATTGGCTGAGGAAGGACTACAGTGTTTAGTCTCAAACCCCAGCTGTGCTGAACGGAGGTATTTACCCAGATCTCACTGTTAGAAGCACTTGGCCAGAAGGCAGAACCTTATCTCTGTGAGCAGCAATTCCTTTCTCAAAGCGAAACCACACCAGCAACAACTTACATTTTTTATTTTAGAACTGAGAGTCTTGGATGCAGCTTTACTGCAAATATCCTAAAAAGGGAGGCTGATACCTGTTGCCTGCTGTAGTTTCCTCTGAGATCTGTGTGTCCATGGCATGCCCACCCATTTTTCTGGACTCACAGGAAACATTTCCCAGTAAGCTTTTAACTCCTGAGTGTTACAGGAGTAGTACAGGTGTAGTGCTGAGAATGACAGGGCCAGCCTCTGTCACCCCACAGACAGAAATGTCAACAGAACCACAGCTATGACTTTGAGGCCTGATTTTATATTCTGCTTCCTTCGTGTAGCTGCTGAAAACAGGGATATCTGTTTTGCACTGGGGAGATGACATTTAAAGCAATTCTGACCCGATCTCCTTCACACAGGAAAGCACATTTACCTGGAGTCCAGCCTGGCAAGAATCAAATGTCAGGCAAAAATTGTCTTCACCTGGTAAAAATGGTTTTACACCTTATGTATAAAGATGTGTATCTGTGTGTATATACATAGATATATGTCTATATGTGCACACATGCTCTACAATTCCAGTGCCAGGAAAGAATGATGCTGAGCCTGGTGATGATAAAATGATATAATGGCATTTAAAACGTTGGGAAGGGTGTACAAACAAACTTACATGGGAACACATGTAACAACTTCATCCCCCAGTTGCACAGGCACATGTGTCAAGCCATTAGCTCTGTGTGGGATTGCTCTGATCTCTCTGATTCCAGGGAATGCTCTCCACAGAGGCAAGCACTGGTGTAAATCAGCACCTACGTAAATAGATGCAACTGCTAAAAATTGTTGAACTGGTGAGCACAAGGCAGAATGTTCATTTTTCATTAGCACCATAATGACAGTCTTTGTACTGCAGCTGCAGGAAGAAACTCAAGCTCAGAGCAGGACGTCCTGTGCAGGACATGATGTGTCCAAGGTTCCTATCTTAAAGAACTCGAACCTCTGTAGGAGATGGTAAAGAGCAGAAACTGCACACATGGATAAATCAGATAATGTCCACTCACAGATCCTCTGGCACAGCTGGGAACTGAGCAGACTTCCCCAGGAGAACCTCAGTCACTGGATGCTGCTTTTATGCAGCACAGCTGGATTCTCCTTGTCTTTCCATGGCCATGCTTGGTGGCCAAAGACAGGGACAGGATTTTTCCCTTTCCTTCCATACCCTGTGCAAAGTACTGTGAACATTCCTCTTTTTTATTTTCCCTGTATTGTCCTTCCCAAAGGCCTGCAGGAAAACCCATCACTCTAAAGAGAGCCCAGAGGAAAAAGTCCATGCCCTGGGTCCTGTGTCTCGCCCAGACTCACGGAGCCCTCCCATTTGATGGTGGATCCCTGGGTTATGGATACAGCCACAGATTCTCACCCCAGGAAGGATGAAATTACTTATTCCAGCCTAAGCACCACTGCCCTTCACCACGTGTGACCAGCTCCTGAGCAATCCCTTTGTAATCTCTGGCCTCTCTGTGTTACAACAATTAGAATTTTGCTCTGTGAAAGAGCTCCAGCAGAAAAAAGCTGTGCTAAGGACATGGGACAAACACATCCAGCTCACCTGAGGAGAACACAAAAATAATAGAAAAACTGTCCCAGTTTCTTTTTGTTGTTAAAATATTTGATATGTGTTGGAAGTTTTTTTTCCCCAATAAACACAATCTTAATTTTGTTTTTGTGTACCTCAAGTAGGAGGACAATTTGCTGTAATCGTGAGAAGCATTCTTTACCATGAGAAGAAAGATTCAGCTCAAATCCCCAACCACAGCCTGCCTAGGTGGTGCTGAAATAGAGATATTATGCTGCTTTTCCTGAATGTCCTTATGCAAACAGGACGTTGTAAATGTCTCCTTTTTGAAAAAGGGCCTTGTATCTGGTCTCAGTTCTGCCCTTTGATTTATTGGGAGCTTCAGCTGCAGACCAAATAGGTTTTCCTGTCTCTGCTAGCTCCTATTCCAGTCTTATGTCATTGTGCTTTGAGACACGCTCCTTAAAGTACAAACTCTGTTACAGTGCCCTAAATAATATGTGATGCGAATAAGTGCTGTTAAAGAAGTTTCCTGTTTTGGTTTCCTTATTGGCACTCCAAGCTGAGCTAAAATCTCCAAAGGCCTTACTTAGTATGCAGATATTGAAACCAAACCAAAAAAAGATTCCTGCATTTGTTGTGCTGTAGCTTTAAATGCCCCTGGCAGAAACTTCATTTCTCTCCCTTTCTCCCTTTCGATCCTTCCCCCTCTCTCTCTTTTTTTGATGTTTCTTCTTTCTCTCAGCCTGTCATTGACAGTAAGTGCAATCACATTACACACAGCTTTCTTTGGAAAGCCCCCTTTTTAATGATCTGGCAGTCTGTAGACACTGACTGCTTCCAGAAAAAATTTCAATCCCTCTTCCCACAGCTTCCTCAAGCTCCAATGATAAATGACACCTGTCATTCTGTCACAGACAAACGGCACAGATGGGAGCGTCAGTGATATATGGCTCACCAGAACAGGAAATCAAGTTTGTTGGTTTTTTGG
Organism: Sitta europaea; assembly: GCA_013400255.1. Lineage (NCBI taxonomy): Eukaryota > Metazoa > Chordata > Aves > Passeriformes > Sittidae > Sitta > Sitta europaea. Next base: position 129,653 of record VXBS01008578.1, read on the forward strand.
TCGGGTTTTTTTTTTTAAACAGAAAAGAGCTGACCAGGACATTGTCAGGAGGCTGTTCAGGGGCCCTTGCCCGGAGGAGGAAGGGAGGCAGGGGAGAGGACTCAGTAGTTTTTAAGTAGCAGCTGCAGTGTGCAGAGCAAGGGCTGCAGCTGTCTGAGCAGCTCTGCAGTTTGTGACTTGAGTACGTTTAAACCACGACCCAAAGGTGCAAATTCTGCTCTTCCAGCCATACCTGCACTGATGTCGCTGCAGACAGCCACCCCAGCACCCTCCCAGTCTGGGAAATCAGCTTGGACAACTTTCCTGGAGCTGCAGTTGGAGCCTGGATTAGACATATCCACAATTACATTTGATTTAATTTCTCTCTGTGATGGAACTGAACCAAAACCCCAGCTTTAAGAACACTTGAGAAATGGGGAAATTTAATTCTGAACCCATTTTCTGTCAGACAGGTCTTCCTTAAGCTTCTTTTAAAATCACTCATGTTTTCACAAGGAATTTTTTTTGCAGGCAAATCACTTAGGCTGCCTGAGACACGCAGCCACTTTTTCTCTGCCAAGCAGACAGACAATAAGCTCAGAGCTCTGACAAAAACTGTGCAGAAGTTTTTACCCTGTGATGCCCCTCTTGATAAGAGAATTAAGTCCTGCCACTCTCCCTCTCCAGAGCAGCTGGAGAGGAAATGGGAGCCCAAGTGGTGGCTGAGTAATTAAAGAATATTTCACAGCCCTGAGAAAGGCGACTCTCCTGAGGACTGCCCGAGGAGGAGAGACACGGGACTGAGCACACAGAGTGACAAGCCCTAATCCCTGAGTGAGGAGATTTCTGCAGATAACTCTGCACCATTACTGGCAGTGTAGAATCCACCCTGGCTCTCCACAGCCAGCGGTGGGGCTGTGTCCCAAAGGCTTTTCCGGATTTTGTTACAGAGCAAACACAATGCCATGCTCCCCTGAGACAAAGATAAACGAGCCCTTCTTCCGCCCTTAGGCACAGAAGTTGTCCTTGTTTACGAAATCTTCCCAGGTAAACAGGCTCTATGCAATGAAGGCAGAAAAAGCTGACCACTAGAAAGATTCTGGCTTGTCTTTGTGGAAGTGCAGGGATACATTCACAGAGCATTGCCTGTGATTCAGCTGTAGGGTTCTGAAAAGATTAACGTATGTCATGTGACAAAATCTCCACATGCTGCAATGGAAATATATCCCTGGAGGCTGCATTTTCAAAAGGAGCTGGGTGATAATGCTGCCTTTCCTGCACATTTATTGAATTTGATGTGTACAGTTGTGTGTACAAAAAACTAATCAGGAGTCCAAAGTGATGTGAAATACAACTAAGTATGCAGGCAAAGTTAACAAAAGAAATTTCATCACATTTTAGATGCTGATTATCAGCAGCAATAGCCTAGGGAGAACTTTGGAGCAAATTCCTCAGATTTTCCACCACTATCTAGGCTCTGTAAGGGCTCCAGTGGGGTTTTATGCTCTGTGTTAAGTCAATGTGAGGAAATGTATCAAATGAAGTGAATGATTGCTGACCCTACACCATGGCTGGCTCAGGATTATACATATTCAGGGCATTAATATCAAGCCTTTCATCATCCATCAATGGTAGCCCAATAGATCACAGCACATTTTCATTGCATGGACAGATTTTTGTCTTTCTACAAATTAAGAATAGGATTCCTACAGAAAGAGGAAAGATAGGGCTCATCAGGCAGCTCAGCCTATGGAGTCCACCTGTGATGTGGATGCACAAACCCCAACTCTTCTGTGGGAGCAAGAGATGATCACACCATTGAGTAGAGACCGAAGATGTGAGGCAGTGAAATTAAAACAGTTACTTGCCCAACAGATATTCCAACCACAGGAAGTAGGGAAGAGTTTGGTGGGAGTCCAAGGAGCTACTGACAAATTGAAATAAAGAGCTAAAGATGAAGCTCTTAGTTTGAAGTGCGTGTTCCTGCCTGTGCCAGGACAAAGGGAGCAGCAGCAGCAGCCCCTGGGTGGAGGTGGGAGGGAGGAGGGACCCCCGGGCAGAGCCCAGCTATGGACAGCACCACGTGCCAGGGGTCACTGCTGCAGGGGCCAGGGAGCTGAAACTCCACCAGCCAACTGCAAACCTGCTTTGGAGCACGGGACAAAGTCCTGGAGCACAGAGATGAAGGACAGTGAACTGCAAGGACAGGGGGGAATGCAGGGAAGCCCTGCCCGGCTCCAGCCCTGTGCCCGCTCCGCGCTCGCTCTGCTCACACAAGAACTGCCACTGAGGCTTGGGCTGAAGGAGAGCACCTGGGGCAAAGTTGCTTTTCTTATTCCATTTCCTGAGGATACAGCTGAGTGTGACTTTCTGGCTCGCACAGGCACTGCTCAGCTCAAAACAGATGCAGTTTTTCACTAAGAAAGATAACTCGCAAGGAGAATTTCCGCTGCTATCCTTCTCCATTAGGAGAGAAAATTAAAATATCCTTCAGGAGGGAATACATAACACTTTGTAAATTTAACAAGGGGTTTCTGCTAGCACTGAAGAATCTCCTGAAAACACACTACAGAACAGTGTACATTAGAAAAAAAGAATAACTTGGATAATGCCAAGAAAAAAACATTCTGTAATGTCAATATTGTTGCATCAGGATAGTTCTAGCCAAGGATATTTTAAGCTTTGATCAAAACTGTGAATTTGTTGAGGCAGAATTATAACCCCATGTAGAAAAAGTCTGAAATTTGTAATGACAATTAAAAAAATATTATGTTCCAGAGAGACCAAAAATGAAACAAGGATCCCGAGCCAGCAGATAAAATTTACCAAACCAAGCAAGGGAGAGAGAAGGTGCTGGAGCCTTACAACAGAATGTGAAACAAACCCAAAAGGCAAACCTGGTTTTGAAGGGAAGGTTTCTAAAAGCACTTGGGGAATTTAAATGCCCACTTGCCATGGCCTTTTAGTGAGAATTTGGTTCCAAGACTGCTCTTTTTAACCTTTGAGAATCTCAAGTAATGGAGTCACTCGAGAAAAACAGGACAACAGCAAACGGAACATGCTGCAGGGTTAATTTTCCACAATGTGCAAGAGATGCTGACAGACAAGCCAATGGGCCAACTGGGAAAGAACTGGGACCTGCACCAAAAATGTACTTGTCAAGTAGTTGCAGATTTTTTTTTTAGCTGTTCTGGGATAAAATTGACGTGTTTTGACTGATGAATCATGAGCAAAGATTGCCCAGTGTGCTCAGTTTGAAATACCATCTTCTACCTGTGTGTGCTGGAACACTCTGTTCTCTCCTCTGAGCATTTCTTTGGCAAATCTGTTCTTGAAGTAACAGCTAAGCACAAATCCTTCAGGGTGCACTCCTGTTCCTCCCCACCCCAAGAGGGATGAGACCACTGAATCCAGCTGGGAGCAGAACCAAGCTATTAATAAGGACACTTCACACACATCAAAATTTTGCAAAACAGTCATTTCTTCACATGTCCCTTGCAGCATGTTGGGACAAAGACATTCAGTGAGACGTGTTTGCTGTCATCTGCTACAGTGCCAGCCCTGACACGAGCCATCAAAAGAGATGACAAATGGCAGGAACATGGGGGGCCTGCTTGCTCCTCCTCTGCTTCCCAGACCTCCTCATCCCCAGGAGTTGTGCTTCCCTGCTCTTTGTCCCCTCCAACCTCAGCACTTCCAGCTGCTCAGAACTCTGAGCTTCACCACTCTGAAGAGGATGGTGGCAGCTGCATGGGGATTTCTCCTCCCTATGCCAGTCAGTGTCATCCTGTTTTCAGCCATTCCAGCCCCCACATCACTGCTGGCATTAGGGCCTTACATTTCTGATCCTCCTTGAACTTCCAGGAGGACAGAGCAGTTCACACAAATGGTGCTGGCTGAAATTTGAAGCAGCATCCTACCTCTTACATTGCCTGTATTCAGTCTAGTCAATGCCTGCCCAGCATTTAGCACTCACTGGTGTCAGATGTACCAGCAAAATTGCTAAAAAAATAGCTTCACCTGCCTTTCCTTTCTCTTTAATGCCTTATCTCAGTGCTTCCTGCCTCTGGTGTCCTTTCCTGCTTAATATGGCTTTGAATTCCTCTGAGTTGTGAGATGAGAATGCAGAACACTCTGTGGGGTCTGACTTCCCTTGGAGAGCTTTTCTGGCTCCTGCTCTGGGAGAAGCACAGGGATGGATTCCCTTCATCCTCACCCAGATCTAACAGGATCATTCCTGCCTTGCTGAGTCCCTCAGGTGAACGCTGGCTGGACCTTAGCTGACTTTAAAGCCTGCTAAAGTCCAGCCTCCTCATGTTCATAAATATTCAGAGAATCAGCTGCCTCTGCTTGCAGATAACTCATTTCCCTTTCCGTTGAATTAATGCTTAGATTTGTGAATTTTACCAAACTTAATGACTAAACAAAAGTAACCGAATGGCACGGATCCCATCAAAAATATTCTGTAAGTATAAAAAGCGTTATGTCATGTCAGCAGAGGATCCCACAGAAGCCACACGATGTGATGTGACACTCCTCAAGCAATGTAATATAACATGGCACCACCAAGTAAGCAAAAAAAAGCCCAAACATTTTATTTTTAGCTGAGATGCTCATTACCGTCCAAAGTCTGATCTGAATGGTTTTTGACGGACTTAAGTGGAGTGAATTTGGCTGATGTCATGGGTTTAATAGCTATTTGAATTATCCCAATCTTCTAGCAGCTCTCTAAATTTTTAATCTTTTCTGTTCACTATGAGGACAAAAAAAGTCTCTTCTAAAATAATGGCCTGAAAAGCTGTCATTGCACACTCTAAATGCAGCATTTGGACTAGACCTTTCTAATATATGTCACTCAAAGGTGCATTTGGAAAAGCTTTGTGAGACTCTGAGAGAAGCAGGAAACTCTTGCCTGGTCCTTGTTCCTCAGAGCAACGTGTGGCAACAGAGCTACAGAGATGCACCAGCAGCTCCTTAGAAAAGCAGGGCTGAGGGATTAAAGATCCTGATTCCTACAGCTGTGATCACAGCACTGGAGATCACAGGGGGAGAGGAATCAGCTCAGGACACATTTCAAAGGCTATGGGGTTTTCATTCCAAATCCCAGTTGCCCCGACCTGCTGGGAAAAGCCCTCCCTCAGGTTTTACAAGATGTAACAAGATTTCTCCTCTTTCTAGAGGAGAAAATAATAAAATAGGAGGGTGGCAGAAGGAGGCAGCAAACTTGTGGCTGTCTGTGACATGTCCAGTGGGCTCCAGCACGAAGTGCAAGCTCAGCCCTCAGTTCCTATCAGCATTACAGCCAGGAGGTTCTGGCATGCAGCGCTTGCTCAGCCCTCAGCTCATATCAGCATAAACACTTCATCACAGCTGACACGCTGATATGCTAAATGAGTAAGTGTGGGGCACAAAGAGGTCACAGGGAAGTTAACTAAAGGGATTATAAGGGACAGTCAACACACTTCAAAAAGAAAAAACCTGATAGGTGCAGAAAACATGGTAAATGAGCCCGAAGAATGCAAACCCTCCGCCGTGCACTCCATTACAGCCCTGACAGTCCAGTTCCAAACAGTTAAATATGAAACTGTCAACAAGGGCCTGTCTTAATAACCAAACTTGAGGCCTTTTATCCTGGAAGATTTATGAAGTAATTTTAAAGAGGCCCAAGCAAACATCTGTCAATAAATTGAATGCCGGCTACAGGATTTACAAGCAAGACAAGAATTTCTCATTAAGTGCACATTAGCACTGTGGGGATCATAAATAGTAAGAGGGCAGGATGCTGAGCCTCTCAAGCTGTCATTAAAACACTATCTAAGAACTAATGAGGAAGTGATGGAAGGATACTAATGATCCCTCAGGCTCCTTTCATTCAGCGGTGCCTGTGATAGAATTTCAGTTTGCCACATGTGAAGGGTTTCAGGGAACCCCCAAGCTCTGTCCCTGCAAACCCACAGGGACCCTGAGTGCTCACTGGGGCACCCTGTCACAGCTCTGTGCTCCAGATCACACCCAGCTCGGGGTGACGAGCAAAAGGACAAGTCCCAGACACTGCTGTGGGCCAGCAGGAGCTCTGTGGGGGCCACCAGGATCATCTGCAGTGTCCTGGAGGTGAAACAGGAACTTTCAGATGGAAAACAGCTTGCAAGTGATTTTGGGCTTCTCTGTTGAAAGGTGAGGTTGGAAGGTTTCTGTGCCTGTGCCTGTCTGAGCAAAGCCAAGGCCTGGGGGCTGCCCCTCAGCCTTGCCAAGGAGAGGACAAAGGTTCCCAATAATCTCTGGAGTCAGTGGCTCTGGTTCCCCAGAACTTCAGCAGATCCCTCAGAGCCTGCACTGAGAAGGAGGTGGCCCAGTTCTCTCAGAACGCCTTTGGAAGTGGAGGCAGCAGCTGTTCCAACTCTCTCTCCAGAGAATGGGGCATGCAGAGGATCCCCTTCTCGCCTGGGGAACAGTTGCAGCTTTCCTTTTGTCTCCATGGGATTTTGATGGAGTTTGTCCTGCCTGGAAGGTTACAGACCTCCTCAGGGATGTGGGACACCCCACTGGGTGATCCTGTCCCATTCCTGCTGCCTCCATCACATTTCTGCCTCTTCTGTACCCACCTCCCCTTCCTGTCTGTGTGCTGGTGACCAGAAGCTGACAGAATTTTCCTGATGACACCTTGGGCAGAAATGACACATTTTTGAGCCTTATTGTCAACAAATCTCTTTGCTGATGGAGAAGGAAAAAAAAAATCTTTTTAGATTATTCTGTTTTCTACCAAGACAGGAATCTTCCTTTTGCTTATGTCCCTTAGCATAAGGACCAAAATGATTACTGCAAAGTAAAAAACCTATTTCTACCAATAAAAATTATTTCTTTGGGTCTGCAGTGCATTGGCACTTAAATGTAATGTAGTTATATTCTTTTCTGTAAAAGACATTTAACACACTGTATTGATGCTGTGGATGTATGTCTCTTTCTGAGACTTTTGTCTGCAGAAGAAATCCAATGAACATAACCAAAGTGCACATTAGGAGAATGACATTATATTACTGAGCAGCAGCACGTAGCAACAAGTCACTCATCAGTTAAAAACCTCATTCTGAAGGAATATTGTAGTTAAAACCTTTCAACATGCAGCTTTCCAAATGAGTCTGTCCATAAACAGCTCTTGTTAATAACTTGTATTTAATAGACAGTTGTCTACAACAAAATTAACTCATAAAAAGACAAACTTTTCCAGTAAAGGATGGCAAAGACAAATACAGTGCATTCAGCACTTGCATGGACATCACACTCCAGATCAATTTCCTCCAAATATTGGAAATTTGATAGAAGTCAATAACAAATAATATATTCAAAGAGGTCAGAACTGAGACTTCCATTAAAGCAACAAACACCTGAAATAAATAATTGGCAAATATTATAAACTCTATCCAGTGAATCCCTTTTTCATCTCTTTCCCTCTGCAACTCAGGTGATGTTCACATGGGTTCATTTCCAACACTTTTTAGACTGACTCAACCAATAGGATCAATTATTTAGGACTATTTTACCAGTCAGTGCTAGTCAGGATAAAATTTCCCCCAATCTAATTAGTCCTTGTGATGCTATGGCAAGTGTGGAAATGTATAATTACAGTGTAATTACACAGGCACCATAAATGCAGCAAGTTGCAAATTCAAGGCTAAATTTCAAAATTGGGTCATTTGAGCAGGTTCAAAATTAGGCAAAACCTGTTTGCTCATCCCTGCTAATTATGCTGTCAGCTTCTCCCAAGCCAGGCACCTGGCAGGAGCATCCCCCTGGTTAATGCCATGAACTCCAGGAAGGGATGTCCAGCCCTGGGCTGGAGGGTTCTGCTGGGAACAATCACTGTGCTCTGCTACCGTGGGGAGGACTGAGCCAGCAGCAGTGAGAGCACTGCAGGTGCTGCCCTGCCAGTGTGAGGACTCTGATCCTTGTGGATCTGTGTATTTGGATTTTCTGACAATTCCACGTGTCCCACGGAACAGGACTGTGTGTAGGGACAGCTGTGCTTTGGCTTTCTGGTGGCCAGGGGCCACAGAAAGTGTCAGTGAGAGGTTGGAACCTATGGACTGCTTCCCATCAGCAGGAATCCTCACCAGGGACCACCATCCTTGTGCAGGAGGAAAAGCACTTCAAGCAGCAATCCTAAACCCTGAGGCAAAAACCTCCCACTGCAGGGCAGAACCCTTGGTGTCAGTGATGTGACCAAGGATTTCAGGAACACCTGGAAAAGAGCCTGGGTTTGGGAATGGCAGGAGGCTGTGGGAGCTGCTGGCACACAGGTAGAGCCATATTTTAAAAAGCAATAAGGAAAAGTGTCTATTTTGATCTGTTCCAGTGAAGTCCACCCTGCTTCAAACATTTTTATTTTTTTTTGTTCAACAAATGTTTTATGGGGAAAAACGCCTACAAGGACACATCCATCTGCTGACCCAGCTGTGGCTGCTAATATACATAATGGGAGAGAAATTTCCTGTTACTGATTCCTCTGTGAACTGCAGACCTGCAGCCTTTGTTTGAGACACCCATTCCACAATCTCACTATCAATAATTAACAGAACAGATTCATTTATTTAATCAAGGTCTCAGGCAATGAGTCCTGAATGGAAAATAAAAGGAACTTTTTTTTTTCTTGACCTTTTTAATGAAATAAAATTGACGCTGTTTTTAGGTAAGGCTATTTGCATAAATATGGAAGAAAAGTAAGCTTTAATATTAACTTTATCTCAAGTAGAAAAAGGAAAAATATGTTTATATTGATTTACATTTATGCTTTGTACTCTATTGCTATTATTAAAGGGATTTAAATTTAGGGGTTTTTCATTTTGAGCTCACTTCTACTGTTATGGTGGGATAAAGGTGCCTTTAATCCCTTCAAGGGTCAGATTCTTTTATTTAAACACACACCTGGTTCGTGGTAACTGAACCAAATTTCTAATTATGAAAAGCAGGTTTCATATCCAAATTTAGCTGAGTTGAATAAAATTCCCCAGGTGTTGCCTTACCTTTTTTTACTATATATTAATGTTATCAGACTTGCTGACTCATGAAACTGAGGTTATAGCGATTTTAGCTATGCTGAAAAATTAATCCATCATTTGGAGAGTGCTGCACTATTCTTTATCCTGCATCTCTTGCTCTGAGTCTTCCTCTTATGCTATCTGGAATTTTGGGCTTTGGTGGCTTTGGTGGTGGGGTGATGAATATCAGAGCATCCATTTTTGCTCCTCCTGTGTTTCTGGGGTACCTTTTGTTGTTTGTGGCAGATGAAACTTCAAAAATGCTAAGCCTGGAGTTCACATGTGTTCATCTAAAATATCTCCCTGATTCTGCAAGTCGGGCTAAAATTACCAGTTGGGGATTTCAAGCCCTCCCACTCCTGATTAGGCTGAGAACACGATCTTCTGCAGCACTTGAGGCACTTCTGCTTCTGTCATTAGCTGAACACCAGAAGTGAAAACAATTCTGTGTTCTCTTTCCTGTGTCCACATGTCAGCAGTATTCCATGCCTGGCTGTCCCCTGGGAATGGACACTTGTGTCCAAGGCAGGCCAGGGTCGCTCTCCCTCCTCTGTCCCCAAGGCCACAGGCAGAATTTCACCTTGGAAAGTGCTCCCGTGCTCGTGTCCTGTTCCAGCTCCTCTCTGCCTTTCACCCACACCGGCTCCAACCCCTGCCCCTTGGCTCTGCCCCCATTCCCAGAGGTCCCAGGGCGTGCAGGGAGCAGTTCTGGGGGTGCTGTGGGAGGGGAGGGGGCACAGGGCTCTGCACAGAGCCAGCTCTGCCGGGCTCAGCCCCCTTATCACAGCCACCAGCCACAGTGGGGAGTACAGGAAGGTTTCCCATGGGTGTTATCTCATTTATTGAGAAGAAGAGATGTGAATTCTGCCCGGGCACTAAAAGGGCCTTGGAGGGAGAGGAGGAGTGCAACCAGAGTTTCAGCCTTTCTGTGCCTCTTCCCATTGCTCCAGAGTATAAAGGGCTTTCCTGGTGGTGTTTTACCTCTGCAACACACCACACCTACTCTCTGTCTCAAGTCCAACTTGATCTATTTACACCACAACAAACACAATGAACATTTTTTATATTTTCCAATGCCTTGCTGGGCTGATGAATAAAATCCCATAGACTCTAATAAACCACAGAAGGATAATTTAGAATTATGTCCCACGGAAAGCTTCAGTAAATAATAAAAGCATAAATATACCAGCAAGCTACTGTTATCCACTGCGGGAGACATTTGGAAATGAGAGGCTGCATCTGTGCACAATAACAGATTCAGGGCTGCATCTTTCTCTGCATTCACATGTGAGGGAAGGCACACATTCAGAACCTGTTCCTGCACACATCTTTGTCCTCTCCAGCTGCCACACCACAAGAATTCACTCTGTTTGGTAAAGCTCGCTGGGTAAAACTCCTCTGCTGTTTTAGTCAAGTGTAAATAAATGAACAGAAACAAATTAAATGGCAACTCTAATTAAGCAGCTTATATGTCACAGCACACTAACGCCAACATCTTGGTTTAGGTACTGCAAATTATCAGTACTAAACTTCTTTAACTGGTAGTCTGAATTGCCTCATTATTCCAGCCAGGGACCAAAGATTAGACAAAGAAAGCAGGAGGGCAAAGGTGCCTGGTTCCAAACAATGCTTTACTGGGCGCTAATGTTCAACATTCTGGGCTGTCCGTCAGCCCAGCCGGGAGGAGCAGGAGACAAGCCGAGCTCCTGGGGCAGGGCTTGATTCTGAGGGGCTGGGTGAGGATCAGGAGCTGAGCTCCCTGCCAGCTCCCCAGGCAGCTTTTCCTGCAGCTCGAGAGAGGAAGGTGCACTGAGGAACATCTCGTGTCCCATGCCAGAAGGACACTGAGAACATCTCCTCTGTCCCCTCAGAAGGACACTGAGGAACATCTCCTCTGTCCCCTCAGAAGGACAGTGAGGAACATCTCCTCTGTCCCCTCAGAAGGACACTGGGAACATCTCCTCTGTCCCCTCAGAAGGACACTGGGAACATCTCCTCTGTCCCCTCAGAAGGACACTGAGAACATCTCCTCTGTCCCCTCAGAAGGACACTGGGAACATCTCCTCTGTCCCCTCAGAAGGACAGTGAGGAACATCTCCTCTGTCCCCTCAGAAGGACACTGAGTGAAGCAGGAGGATCCCAGCAGCTCGGCTCAGCTCTCCTCTCTCCCTCATTTTCCTGCCCTTCTCCTTCTCCCTCTCTCTGGATTTCTATTGTCTGTCTCCAGATTTCCACAGCAGCAAGGGCATAAAATTCACTCTCTGGCCTTTAGGAGCTTAATGGGGAGACCTTCAGTGTGCACAGTTGTTCTGCTTTTAACTTATTTTTGCAGAGCAGGTATATTTCCATGCAAGAATTAGAGAGAGTGGCCTCAGGCTAAATTGCAGGGAGTCCCAAATGAGTGAACCCTTTGAGGGGAGAATCACTGAAGAAGAAAATGAAGATGACAAGGCTGTTGCTTCTTAATAAACATTATCACATTTTCACCATGCATTATTTATTACTTTTCTTTCACTGATTGATGTTCTAAAACATTTAATCTAATATGCATAACTATATATATATATATATATATATACACACATATATTTAATTATCCTTTTTTCCCAAAGAAATCTCAAGTTAAGAGTTCCTTCTTTGGGTTTTTTTTTGTATTGTTAAATTAACATGTTAATCCTGGTAATTTTTTTTTTTTTTCAATCAGAGTCTAAATAGGATTAAATTACAGACATTTGACTGAATGCTGCAATTTATATGTTTTATAGATTTTCCAGAGTTGAAGATGGAATATTTTGATCAGTCCTAATGGGTTCTTTTTGTGCCTATTCTCTTTTTCTATTTCCCACTTGTGGTTTCATCTGTTCGTGGTCAGGGGTGCATGGGAGCAGACTGAGGTCAAACTTTCCAGCACAGGACTCTCCTCTCTCTTAGTTCACTTTATGGTCACACTGACTATTTTTATTCTGAGATCTGCTGCTGTCCAGTAAATATATAACTTTGTTAGGAACCAAGCCTGCTCCAGAATGATACCTTTGTGGACACTAAAAACAATTTAATGGCATGTCACAATAGCAATTCACTCTGCTAATAGCCCGGCTCAATAATACCATATTGCATAAACCTCCTTCAGTCTTCTGCCAAATAATTCACCTTTATGCACTCTGCAGCAAGCTCCATTTCACTAACAAATATATTTCTCCCCTACCCCTCCAAATAAATATCCAGCATCTTCTCACTGTACCATCAGCTGTTGCCTTGCATGAGGTCAGCAGGGCCATATTTCTACCCCAAATCACCTTTCCATCACAGCCAGAGAGACTCTCAGCTTTTAACTGGCACTTCAAATCCCAGGCAAGGGTGGAGGGAATAAAATCTTGGAAAAAAAAAAAACCAACCCTGTACATTTTGCTGTGTCTCACAAGCAGCAGCAGTGAAAAGTTTAAATACTCTGTATGTCAGGGCAGCCTTAAACAAATGTTTATGGGCTTTGCTTTTGCAAGCAGAAGGGTTTGGGTAAGCACAACCCTCAAGATGTCTCTTGCTTAAAATGCAGTGCAAACTCGCCGAGAGGCAGCAGCCTCCTGCCATCCTGCTTCCCTGGCTGCTTTTTTCAGGAGCTGCCTGCTCAGGAGGGAGCTCTCGGCAACGGGAGGAGCCGTGCTGCCCGGGCGCTCCGGGGATGCTCCTGGGGGGCAGCTGGGCTTCTGGGGGGCGCTTGGAGGGGCTCTGGTGGCACCACTGCCGTGTCCCCTCCCTGAGGGCAGGCTGGCTGCCGTTGGTTTCGTGCTCTCAGTCCAGGTGAGGAGGAATGCTCTGCGCTGGGGTGGCTGGCAGTGACCAACCTGGCTGTGGCTGTCCCCAGAGCCCTGCAGGATCTCTGGGGTAGTGGGGCTGCTGAGGGTGATACAGCCTCCTGCACTGCTACAGTTGTGTAAATTGAAAATCGCCTTTTACAATGTCTGAGTTCATGTTAAAAGAGGGAAAAAGAAAAAAAAAATGCATGGCTTCCAGCTACAAATAGAATTTCCTCTATATTTTTATTTTGCTATGTTATCAGCTTACACTCCATATAAATTCCTCCTTTCCTAGAAATGAGACTCCAATGATATATTTAGAAATAGAATCAGCTCTCAAAAGCTTTTTTTTTTTTTTTTCCTAAATGCCTATGTAGAATCTGCTAAACCCCAACTGCATCCTGTTCCTTTAAAAACTACTCTCAGATCCGACGGTTAAAAAAGGCCATTTTTGTAGAAGAAACTATTTGTATCAAATATCATGAGAAAATAAGTGCATCATGACAATTTTGAACATCTTTTATGATTTGATTGTCAGTAACGAGGCCCACAGGAGAGTGATAAATGTGAGGCACGAAAAATATCTATTTCACTTAGATAGCAAATTATGCAACTCAGTGCTTGATAGCACTTGGCAAAATACAAATGTAGTTGAATGGAATTGAAATTGTTGCTCTCTGCCTAAGACACAGGTAATATCACCAGGGGTCCTGTCTTCAGATATTTATAAGAGCTAAGAGTTTAAGTAATAGTAGCAGTAATACAAAATTACCTTTAAACATTGAAAACATTTTTACTTTGTTACAGGGTGTAATTTACACTTTTTCTCTAATGGCTTGCAGACTGAAAATGATATACTAATGCAATTTTTCAAATTTAGTTACCTTTTTGTGTTCTAAAATTATGTGCTCTCTCTTTTCCCTGTTTGTCACTTCTCAGATTCCATTTAATTCCATGTTCGTAGAGTTTTATCATTTATCTACTTGTCATAAAAGTTTTCTAGACTTTCAAAAATACGAAATACTCCCAATAAACTCTGACAAAAATGCTTCCAGTTCAACTTCCAGAAATTTTTCAATTTTGTTTTGAACTATTACCATACATTTTGGTGGTGGAGTGAGATTTTTCATGAAGTGACATCAAGCAAGGGAAGGGAAAAATGATCAAGTAGAGATTCACTCAAACCATTTATATTAACCTGTCTCTTCACTTATAGATTTATATTCCTTCTTCTCCTGCATAGAAGGATAGGGAGATAAATATAGGAATGTGCTCTACAGCTATGCCTTAGCTCAGGATGGCAAATGAAACTGTGAGAACTTTCAAGATTTCAAAATTTGCCTTCTCTCAAATCATGAGGAAAAGTTTATTCGACTGGCTAATTAAAAAAAAGATCATTTAAAATGAAGTGTTTAGTTTTGATCATTTCAAATCACTTTTCCCCAGTGCTGATATTTTTACATGTTCATTTATTTGTTTTATAGGAGTTTTTCTTCCAATTAGTTGAGATTTTGAAAGCAAGAGCTGTTTCTACTTAAGCAATGTGAAAACAGACTATTTTGACAGGATGCCTCTTTAAAACTCACAAAATGATATTTCTCTAACCAGCTCTTTTCACTCAAATAAATGATGTTCCAACACACCACCCAATCAAGTGTAATCCACAAGTCAGGATGGTATTTACTGTGCCTCTCTGTTCCTTCCTGACCACGACCCCAGACCACACCAGGGATTGGTTGCCCAAATTCCAGTTCCTTGCCAGGACATCTTTTGGACAAAGGAATTTTTTTGGGAATTCTGAGAGGGAGTTTTCTCCCTCTCTGTGCTCTCCATCCCCTTGTCTCCAGGGCTTCTGCTCTTGCTGGAGGGATGGGACCTCCTCAAACTGAGGAGATCCTTGACAAATTCCTGTGTCCCCCTCCTCAATGAGCAATAAACTCCCACCCTGCAGCCTGTCTCCCCCACACCCCAAATCCCACGGGAATGAGCTGAGTGTGGGGCTGTCCCAGCCCTCCCAGTGCCCCAGGTGCTGCACTGGAGGGGAGCCAGGAGCCAGCACAGATCCTGCAGCTGGCGTGGAGGGGATGCAGTGCTTTGGGGTAGAACAGCTCAGAGAGGGACTCTGGGTACTTCTTTTGTGGAAAAAAACTACAGAAAAAAATTAATTGCAATAAATTGAGAGAAGACAGGCTCAGAGAGGTGAACTGCAGGCTCAGGCCATGTGCAGCTGTTAAAAGGCTCCATTCATATTGCACATGAGGAGAGGTGTCACCCTCCGAGCTCACAGCCCCCTTTTAATGTCAGTAATTCCCTACATTCCCCTAAAAAATCCAATCTGACACACATTTTATCCCTTCTGGCACTGCCTTTCGTGTAAGGTTGCTCTGCTCTGCTGAGCACTTGCCTTTTTCACCCTGTCCAGGGCTTTTCAGCAATAATGGACAATGTTATTGTCAGGTCCTAAAAACCATCACCTGCCTCTTTTATTGCTTTGCACAACTTTGTCTGGAGTCCAGGGGAGCTTCGAGTTTTCCATATCTGTTGTTCTTATCTCCCTGGGATCAACTGGCAGCTTCCTGGGAGCTTTGTGGGGCTGGCACAGTGCCACAGAAGGCAGAAAGATATGAATTCTCTTTTCATATCCCATTTCCTTGTGGTGTAACTGTAAACCTGGACCAAAAGATACCAGACAACCCAGCAGCACTTAAGAAGCCTCAAGAGCTGATGGGTAATTATTGGGATTAACAAAAGCTCCATGGAACCAGGGATGAAAATTCCTAAAAAACTGCAATCCTGATGAACACTTGTGAATGAAACCAGCAGCATTTTGATGGGAATGTGTGCACAAATGCCTAATGCAGTTGTAAATAAGGCATTTAAATGACTCGGGGATCTGCAAGCCCTATGGAACTCTCCAGGGGAAGCTGTTGACAAATTAAAGCTGCTATTGCTACTCTTCCATTAGCTTTTGTATCCTAAACACATCATTAGGTGGTATTTCATGGCATAAAACTCTTACCTGCCTCAAGATTGATTTGAAATGGGAGACTCTTACAAGGATATACAGTCCCTTTGGGTTCCAGCTGGGAGGAGCAGTCGGAATAAATTTATTGCTTGAAAAGGGTCTTGTTTATTCAGCCTGAAAATGCTTCATTTTCTTAAAAATTTGCATATTTATAAATAAATAATATGTGGAACTTATTCACTAGATTATTACTATAGATACTTCACTTTTGAGCTGCTTCTTGCATATCTTAAAGATTTCAAATGCAGGTCTTTATATTTGGATTTGTTTTATCTCTCAGACCAGGGCAAACTTTCAACTTCATTCCAAGTGCCAGGACCTCTGATTCTGGATTTACATTTCCTTTTTGGGCAAAATGCTAAAATATTAATTGGAAAAGAGGATATTATTGACAATCCAACAGAAAACTTCTGAAAATGAGAATAACTGATGGGTTATATATGAGGGTCAAAACTATCTTCAACACAAATATTAGCAGGGGATTCTGAACAGCTCTTATGGTCTGCTAATAGTTCTGTTCACAGGAATTCTGCTTCTGTCAGGAAAGGAGAGCATTTAGAAGCCTACCACTGCCACCAAGACAAATAAATATCTTGAGTTTCCTAAAAAGACATCTCACACTTTCACTTCTATTGGATGCCTCTTTTCTAAAATTATTGCAGCTAAAAAGTCCAGTAGAAGTGTGATTTTTAGGGAAAAAAAAAAAAAAAAAAGGAGAAAAACCACAAGAAACAAACCCACCTCTTTGAAACAGCATTTAAGATGCACTTGAAAATTCTTCTCCCCAAACACAAAGGAAATGTAAAGCTGAAGCAGAAAATCTGGCTGGAAACCATGTCCTTAAATCAACCTACCTCTCCTTAGCTTTGCAGGGAATCTCACACACTGTACTAATGCCATATGTGCCACAACACACAGGAATAATGGGGTGAATTGAGGACAGTGTCACACCATACTCAGTTCCTCTTAATTCAAAATTTCTTCCTTGCTTTGAAGAGGGTAGTTTACAACCCTGCCAAAATGGCACTTTTTTTTTTTTTCTTAAATATACAGAGTGAAAAAAAAATGTAGCATGAGAGCACACAACTTCTGGAGAGAAAGCTGAGAGAGCTGCTGAAAGTGGGATGTGTACAAATATGTACAAACTGCCTAAACCCTGCAGAGAGGGAAGGGAGCTGTGAGAACCCAAAAGGGACAACAGACCTGCACAGCTGAAAAGGACCCAGTTCTAATTCCCCAGAGAACCCCAAAATCAAATCAGGATGTGAATTTGAAGCTTCTCTGTCTCAAAATTGAGTGGTAGTCAGCATTTAAGGATTGATTTTAGCAGATACCAGCAGCAGAGTGGAAAGTACAGCCAGGCTGTGAAACACACGGTGTAGAAAGAACATTTTAATGACTCCGTGCAGACTTCAGCAGTTTCACTTTATGGGGCTTCGTGGGAAAAAAATAAATAAATGCTCTTGTTTGACTGTTTCCATCCCCTTGGGGTTTGCACCCTTCTTGCATTTCCCCTGAGGTGTTTTTCAAAGCTGCTCTCAACCAGCCTGGGAGTTCAGGGCAGGTCAGAGCTGTGAGGTGGCCGAGGCAGGGCTGGGACATCAGCTCAGGGCTGGTCCCAAGTGCAGAGCAGTTCTGGGCTCCAGCGTCACTCCAGCCCAGATTCCCTCTCCACACCAAGCCAGGACTCAGCTCCAATTTACTTTTTGTACAGACAAGCTTCAGTCACAACTTTGCCTCAATTTGAAGAAATGTTTGATACAATAGTTTCATCCAGCTCCACTTTCAACTGCTGATCTGAAAACCTCTTGTCTCACATTTTTTAACTCCTGTCATTTGATATTCAAGTTTCCTTCAAATTTCCTCTCGTCTGAAGGCAGAATCAAGCTCCCTCATTTCCTGGGAATGCATAGGTTATGTGACAAGACATACAAACAGTTTTGATCATCAGGAAAATTTACTGCTCCACAATATTGCAGTTTTAATTAGCAGTAAAGTGAAATGAAGACTCTGTTGCCATGTGATTAGAGCATGGCTTTCCAAACGTGTGATGGAACTCTTGCCTGGTACTTCATATAATGGATGGGATTTCTACATTTATTTATGGCACTACAAGGGTGTTGGGAATTTGTAGGAAAACTTCAAAGAATTGACAGGAATAGATTCAGTTTCTTTGTCTGTCACATGAAGGGTAACTTAACTTTTGTGGCAAAATGTGAGTTTTTTCATACTGCTTAACTGAACAAGACTTCCTGCTTCAATGAGTTTCCTCCCTAAGTTATTCCTGCAAGGACACCCTTCATTTCATATGCATTTCACACTCCTTGTTTCCTTGTAGCCAAAGCAGGCAGGGGAAGCAGAGTGTGCCTGGAGCAGATGAGGAGAGGCTGCATGAGACCCCCTCGTACCCCTGTGGTGCTCCCTGCAGGTGCTGCCCATGGGAGGAAGGATTTAAGGCTGTGAGAAAGGGATGCTCATCCCACCCAGATCCATCTGGCAAGGGACAAAGGGGACCTTGGAGGAGCCCTGGTCATGTGCTGTTATAAAATGCTCTGCAGGCTGGCTTTGCCCTGCTCTCAGCTCTCCAGAGCACCTCTGTGGACCCTGGAGCAGGGAGTGCAGCTCCCAGCGTGGGGCTGCCTGGGACAGAGCTGAGCACTGACGGGGGTGCTGTGACCCAGCAGAAATCTGGGAGCATCTCCACTTGGGGAGAGCTTTGCAAATGTCCCGTGCCCAAAGGTGTGCTCTGCTCTGCCCCAGCTGCTGGGCTCCACCAGCTGGGCTGCTCTGGGCTGGAAGCTCAGGGCTGCAGCTCCCTCCAGCTGACCGGGGACAGCAGTGGGAGGGAGAGATGTGCCCTCTGTGCTGCTGGGCTCTGCAGCACGAACTGCAGGTGCAGGAGCAGGGCACACTCAGGAGGAAGGGGACAAAGTCTCCCAGTCCCTTGGTGCAGCCCCAGCTGAGCTGGGGGAAGCACAAGTCCCCTGGCTGTGATGACAGAGAGGACACTCAAGGCAGTCCGTGCCACAAACAAATGATCTCACTCCAGGCTCACTTTCTTCTTGCAGTGAACAAAAATCAGCAGAATGAAAGGCAAAGTCTGACTTGCAATCAATCTTCATTAAGAGTCAGATTCTTTCAGTGCAGCTCCATAAACAGTATTTTTGTGAATTAAAAATAACATTGTGTTAATTACAGTTCTGCATTACCTTTTTTGTTATGGCATGTTAGGCATACTCCTACTTCACAGAATGCCAATAACTCTTCACAATTCCCCAGGATTACAGTTCCCTCCTCAGATAAAGGAACAATCCTTTGAGATGATGGCACATCAAATATGCCTTCATATTTCTGTCTCCTGTTTCCCAGCCTGTGCCATATTGTGCACAAGCTGAAGCAGCACAATACACCACATCTGCCATTCACCTTTGAATCTGGCCCAAATCTTCTTCTCCACTGATCTAGGGATTGTAACCTCTCTTATAGCTGTTCTTTTCAAATCTAGTTAAAGCTGGAAAATCAGCTTTTTGGTGGCTGCTGTGTGCTAACAGCTCTGGGGGTGATGCAGCCCATCCCTACACAAAGCTGTGTCTGTGTCCTGTGAGAGCAAATTCACCTCCTGGGCTCTCCTGGTGTGCTGCCCATGAATTCCACCAGCCCCCAGTGCTGAGGTTCAGGCAGGACACAGAGCCCCAGGTGAGAAGCAGACACAGAACCACAGGCAGAGAGGGATTGTCTGTGCCTGCAGGCCAAATAATGAATTTATTTTGCATTTAGCATGCCTGAATTAGGGACAGGATGGAAGCAGTGCCTGGCACAGGTTGCTGACCCTGCTGATGGACACTGCACTGGCCTCACCCAGGGCTTGCAGTGTCTCAAGCTGTACTTTTTAAATCTAAAGCTGACAAGAAGCAATATTCCTTCTGCTGCACATTCCCAGTGTCATCTGTGAAAAGCAGCATTTATAAGCTGCTGTTAACAGGGCCCAGGTGACGTGCTCAGTGCTCAGGTCAGTGTGTGCTGTGCTGAGCCATATCCTGGTGTCAGGATGCAATTTCCCAAAGAAAGTTATGAAATCCACGCCTGTAAGCACTGTTTTGGGCATCTAACCACAGAAATTGTTCCTAACAACAGGAAGGAGAGAGGATCAAGACATTACATGTCAGCAGAAACATCCTCTCCTTCTCCCCCAGTCCTTGACATATTCAGATTTCACAAAACTTGGGTAGGAATTTCCATGACTCATCCCCCAGTAAGCCATCTTTCATTGCTTTATTTGTGACATTGCTACAAAAGACTGAAAATCAGGAGTCTTTTCTCCTTTTGCTTAAGAGGTGAATTCCTCCTTTAGAGCCCAATGGATTTGTGTAGCACCCCTTCAGACACTGGCTGCATCCAGTGCAGGGGCAGAGCACATCAGCACCAGCCCCTCAGCCCAGAACTGCATTTGCTGCAAATCTTTGTGCACACAAAACCTGAAGTGCAGAGGGACCACAGAATATGCACATGAACTGGAGTTACAGAGGCTTTCTGCAAATAAATATTCTTTAAACAGCAGGCAGAGGCAGCCCTGAGAGCCACGGGGGGAGAACAGGCAGGATGGGAAAGGTGCTGAAAACACCTGGATTGACAACACTATTTTAGATAAAGAACCTGGAACTCGATGTAGAAAGAGCAAGGCTCACAGGAACAAATAAGCAAATTCCACAGAAGGAAAGCAAGAGGGGAAGAAAGAATAAAGGAAAAAAAGAAAATTCCCCTACAGGTTTAGCCGATAATGTCAACAAGCATCATTCTTACTGCTCTCTCACTATATGTCAAGTCCTCTATTGCTTCTAATCTGTTGTAAGCTATATTCTCTATAGACAGATATAACACCAGAGGAGAACATTAAGACCACCTATTCATATTTTTTTGACATTTGAAGTACAGTCAGACCTCGGTAGGACTTCAGCTTTGGCACAGAGTGAATCTGTGATCTTATCAAATATGCAATCCCACATAAAGCAACTGCTGAGCTGCACAAGAGTCACATAAATATTAAAGTGTTCAGAATGGTTAACTCATCAAACAAGCTGCCTGTCTGGACAGATGGACGGAAGGACTGAGGAATACATCATGCAAAATCTTGAATTTAGGCTGTGTGAAGGAAGTGCTCTCAGAAGTGAGACAAGCACATACAAAAAAAGCTCACATTTACTACATATGTGGTCATCGCTGGCTTTTAATCAGGAAAGGTTTGAACCAAATTTCCCTGGAGTGTGATTCCAAAGGAGAAGATGATAGAGCGCCTGTGTTAGGGTGCTGATCAGGGAACCAATATATTTCAGAGCTGGTATAAGCCTGCATTTATCCAACAGGGAAAAACACAGGCAGCGAGAAGATGTGTTATTTTGTAAACAACATATGAAGGCTATCTGGTGATCAGAGATTGCAGTGTTTTCCATCCCTCTGCTCATGTGGAGCAGGTGGAGCCATCTTTTACCAAAATTAAAAAGCATTCAAACAAGGGCTGTTGTTAACCAGCCCAGAGAGCTCGAGGAGGCAGCACCTGATGCAAGTCAAAAATTCTGGGTTGGTCCTGGGACTTTCCAGCTGCATCTGAGGGAGGCACTCAGCATCTCACACACATCTGTTCATTTAACCTCCAACTGCAAACACAGTGAGCATTTTCCAGGGGGAGACCAGAGGCACTGAGAGGGCTGTGCTGCTTCTCAGAGGGGCTGAATTCCCTCTGTTCCCAGGGACAGGGACATGTGGACACTGGGACACATGGACACTGGGCTCTTGGGGACACACAGACAGGGACACTGGGCTCCCAGGTAAAGGTGGCCTAAAGGCCCTGCTCCCACAGCCCAGGCTCAGGGCTGTTGCTGGTGTCTCTCCATAAATGTCACCACGGTGCAGAGCCCTGGGTGGAGATCTGGCCCTCATTTTGAGGTTAAAGAGAGGAAATGTGGAGCACTTTGTCCCCCAATTTCCAGACAGAGATTCCTGCCACATCTGCCCAGCTGTGCCCCTTGCAGTCCCTCCTTTGGGAGGGCAGTGAGGAGGGCTGAAGGGATCGGTGTTGGGAGGGATAAAGGGAGGGATAAAGGGATGGATAAAGGGATGGATGTTGGGAGGCATGTTGGGACGGATGAAGGGATGGATGAAGGGATGGCTGGCTGAAGGGATGGCAGCCCCAGGCACAGGCCAGGGAGGCTGAGCAGATGAGACAGCTCGGAGAAGCCTGGCAGTACCATCTAGTGGGTGCTGCCTCACACAGGCAGCTGCTCCCAAGGAGGAAGGGAGAAAAGAGGACAGAGAGCAGAGAAATAAACCATTCTTTATCACTGCTCTTGACAGGTATTATATTGTACTATAGTGCCATTTGTTTAGTTACTGCTACAGCAAGTGCTGTGCAGAAATCTTATAAGCAGCCATATGGCACCTCTGAATGAAAGCCATTATGCTTTTATGAGTAACCCACACTGTCTCTGCTCGGGGAAAGAACCTCCGTTTGCACCAAATGTCATTTTCCTATTCTGAAAGGAAGAAAATATTTCTGACTTTCACTGAACTCCACAAACCTGAGCTGATTCTCCTCTCCTGACAGTGTTTACACAGAGCCTGAGCCCACTGGAGGTCTCAAATACCCACCAGGTATTTCACTACTGACATTTTGCTGTTTCCATGCTCGTGCTTTCCAACTGCACCATGTTAAACAAGCCTGTTTGCAGCTAATATTAGATTCTATAGTTACTAGCTCATTAACATTTTATAATTTACCATCCATTACACCTGACAGCAACTGTCCAGCCATTCTTAGCACTCTTTTAAAAAGGAGTTTTAAAAAGACCCTTAGGAACAGAAAGTTTATTCTCTGAACAAGGCAAAAATAACAAGTCATTAAAAATTCCAGGTACCTGGATGCAATATCTGGGCTGCACCTCTTAAATTAACTCCATGCTTTTGCTGTGCAGAGCAAAGTTTTTGTGGTGATTGGAAAAAGAAATATTTTCTTCTCCATCAGTTTGTGTTTCCAACCCTCCCATGTTGCATTAAAAGTACGTTGTGTTCTGGGGATTGGGTTGTTAAACACTGAATAAAGGTCTGGTACTTGCTGGTCGAGGATTATGTGTTAAAGGAGAGCAAAATTTCTGCACTATATGCAGGGAACTCAACTTCTCTAAAGCTGTGTACGTGTGCAGGCTGAATTTGTATGTCAAACGTTGGGACTGCAGACAGTTGCAGAAAGCACATATGCAAATTAGGCACTTAAAAATGAACATATTTACATAGGATGGCCACTAAACAGATCAGTCTCTTGTCCACTTCTGTATATAGGTTATGTGTATTCACCTTTTCTTAAAATATATTTTTTTAAATTATCAAAATATTTATTAAAAAAGAAGAAAAGAAGGCTTCGTTAAAACAGAGCCTATGTAGAGACGTGTTGTTAAAAGGAATCTAAATAATCTCACTTCCCTGCTCCAGATAATTAACACTCTTCAGCAAGAACTTTTCTCTAAATATCAGTCTTCTTTTAGAGAGATTTGCCATTTTCCTGCATTCATTATCTCACCAGAGCAAAGTGAAGCCATGCACCAGAAATACTGCAGGGATCATGCAGGATGTAATTGCTCTAATGCTTTGCATATTTATGTTTGAGCCCTTTTTATGAAGTGTTACTTTAAAAAAAGAAGGATCAGTTCATCTTTAAAAGGGAGTGATTGATTGCTGCCAGTCAGGCATTCCTTCATTCTTGGCTTCTCTCTTAGTCTCTGTAATAAGTTTTTCAGGAACCCCAGCCCGCTATTAAAGAACAGCATTCATCATAAGCCAAGCAGAGAGGAGGCAGACTTTGATGGGCACAATACCATATTTCAATCTACAGTGTCCTTTTTGTTAAACTTGAGCTGCTGCCTCATTAGCGCTCGAGCAAAAATACACAAAGCCTTTTGTAAATATTAATCAGAAATGTACAAAACCCCTCTCCAGACTAAATTACTTATTATTGGGCTCTCTCCAGGTGATAATATCTAACTAGAAATTCTGTTTGCTTAAATTGTGGGAGAAAAATATCTTTTTATGTACATTTTATGGAGTGCTTTTACAAGGCTAAGTGTTTTAAGTAAGTGCATTTCTTTAGCATTTTCCCTCTTTCTGACATCCATCCTTCACAGGGCAGAAACATGCAGCCCTGCTGTATGTTGTAGGCTGCAGCATTCATCTGAGCAGTGTGAGGTTTAAATTCCTGATATCCAGGTTTATTTCTGGCACTGCTGATTAATATGAGAGTGCTTTTTCATGTTTTCCTGCTGAGTTTAAACTTAATAGATGTGAGGCTGGGACTTAAGACGCACTGAATTAACAACACATGCTTTAGGCTGGTAAATGCAGCACCACAGAGGAATCCAGATGGGTTCCAAAGCAGAATTTGGTCTTTTGCACTTCAGAATGTCCCTGTCAGGAAAATAAAGTTTCAGGATTTGGTTGCTGTTGTTGATATTTGGGGGTTTTAAATTAGCTTTCAGCGTTTCAGCCTCTGAGCAAGGTGAGCCATGTCTCTGCTGGGGACACCCAAGCAAATGGAAGTTCTTTGCCCTCAGTTTGCACCAACACAACAGCTTAAGCTTATGAAACCAATTTACAGCCCCATAATTACTGGTACAAGGCCAAAACTGAAACTTTGGGAAGTTTAGGCTCAAATCCTGTCTCAGTTGAGCATTTCCTTGAAGATTGTGATGAAAAAAAGTTGTCTGTGAAAAGGGATTAGTCACAAAACTTCTGAAATCAAAGGTCACTGTCTCCAGAGGCTCTTTGTTAGAGTAAACAATAGAAATGCTCTCAAAACCATTTTGCAGAAACGATTTTTATTGCTATCATCAGACCCAATTCTGCAGAGATTTCTTGGAGGAAAAGTAGTTCCTTAATGAAGCTCTTCCTCCAGCAAAGCCAAAGCTCTCCAGGATCAGCCCCCATTACAGCAAATATGTCAGAGCTAAAAGACTTCTGTGCTCTTTGCAGCAAAATCATTTTAGGTAAAACTCCCTTAAAGAAAGGCCTGAGCAAGCATTTGTGTGACATCACCAGCTGGACCATCTGTAAGTGAAATTAAGGCTTTACTGGAATTCCCAGAGTTCAGTAATTCCTGCCTGGAATTTGGTTGTAAAGTTGAGGGGTCACAGGCACTGCTTTTGTTGGTGTTTATGGAACACCCAGCCCAGCACATCCCTCCCCAGAACTGGAGCCCAGGAGGCCCAGTGGATCTTACAAACAAGATTATGGACATCTGCCACAAATTCTGCAATAATGACTCTTTATCTAACCTCAGCTCTCCTTGTGCACCTGAGAGACTTCGCAAGGATTTGTCTGAAAAGTTCATGGCAGCCATGCAGTGAAAATAAACATTTAACCTCCTTGAAAGTTGTGGTCAACTTTCTGAATGGAACTCTTGATACTGGCTGATTGTAGCAGTTATTTTGTACATTTTGCTCCCTCTGAGATCACCCTAAATTCTTGTCCAGCAATTACAGGTCCCTCTCAAAGGCAGCACTGAACCCACTGATAACAAAGCTCTGCCTCCCCCAGCCAGCCAGCCGGAATAAACGCCCAGCACCGCAGAGTTAACAAAACACAGCAGACTTATTTATTTTTCTTTCCCTCTCCTGATACTGTTTTTACAACCTGACATAACCTGGTAAAGTAATTCTAATTGTATTTTGGATTGATAACTGCATTTTTCTCAGAATACACAATGCTTCTGAGAACAGTTGTGGTTCTTTGGTACGGAACAAGTGTTCTGTCTCAAAGATTTTAAAAAGTCAATGATAAAATTATCACAAAATTTAGGTACTAAAAGAAAACTGATGGCAACCATTTGGGTCCCATTTTTGCATCATGCAACAGTGGATTAATGAAGATGATTCAGTAGAAAGCAATTAAGAAGGGCACTGAGGAAGTCAGATGTGCTTGGGGAGGAGGAGTCTGCTCTAACAGCCCCCCAGAGAAACAACTGCACCAGAACAAGAGCTGGCCCGAGCCCCAGCTCACCCTGGAGCTGCAAGAAATGTCTCTGCAGGTTCAAAACAAGGCAGCTTTCTCCCTTTGAACCCCATTTGTGTGTGTCTGGAGTTGCCCAGAGGCTGGGGCAGAAGCAGAGAGCTGGCATGGGCCAGAGCCCAACGCTGAGCCGGGGCCTGGAGGCAGCAGAGATGACAGAGCTCGAGCTGCCCAGCCACAGAGCCCCCCAAACCTGCTCTTACCCAAACCCCTCCATTCTCTACCTGACACACCAGCTCCAAGTTCATTCCTCTCTTCTAAGCAAGAGTTCCTCAGTTAGAAAGGAGTGACCATTTGTTTTCAGGAAGACTTACTCTCTGTAAAACACACCCTGCATTAGGTCTTTCCTTACAGCCAAATGCTGGGAAATAAATTAAAAGAGCATGCAATCAGTTCAAAATGACTGTAATTAGGCAATCAAATAGCCATAGGAAGCAGAAATCATCAATGTCTTTAGCTAGTTCATTTTGTCTGTGGATTTATTTGTAAGTTGGTTTTTTTTCTAAATAAAGCCCTAAGATTATAGACTAAAATTTAAAAAGCAATGATATCAGTTCACCAGAATGCTTCTCATACACATCTTAGAGCAGGGTCTATTAACCCCAGAATTATTTGAAGTCTCCATGCCCATGTCTGTGCCAGCTCTGCTGGCCCAAGAGGCCCAAGGGATGAAAACCTTTGTGTAGGGTCTGCAAAGCATCAGTGCAAAACACAGAGTCACTCCCCACGCCCACGTAACAGGAGGGGTAAAACTATTTGTCAAGTTTTAACTTAGAGTCTAGGAAAATCTCTGTGTACAATGAAATAAAACTCATCAAAAACACAACCAAACCATATCCTTCCTGTCATAAAAAGAAGGCAAACAATATGCCCTTCTCCACGTTCCTGCATACCTTTGGAACTGCAGGCTTCCTGCTCAGGAGCTGCCCTGCCAAGAATCATGTATCCTGTGATGACATTTCTCAATAAATAAAGTGACTTCATTATTGAAAAGCTTAACTGTAGTCGTGTGTGCAGTTTTTAATGCAGTACCAGCCCTGAAGTGCTGATGAGAGAAAATCCAGATGCAGGAGACATTCAAGTTGGAGCCAGGACATTTTAAGGGCTGCAAAGTTTCATTAGCTGAGCTGTGGATCGATGGGTAGATTAAAACACTATATTTGTTCATGGTGCAATCGGCTCCTCCACTGGTGTAAATCAGCACAGGAGAATGTAAATCCCTGTTTTAGCCAAGGATCAGGCTCCTGATTTAGTGAGCCTTGTTACTCTCAGCACATGTAACAAAGTGAGGGGGGATTGGGGATATTCACAGGTAGATCACCATCATTTCACCTCTGGGACTGGAGCTGTTTGTGGGGACTCTGGGATAAGGCTTGGACAGGTTCCAAGTTCATTATTGTAGCCTGATTTGTGGTTAAAACATGTTAAGCCTAAATATTAAGCAAATACATCAGAGGAGGATTTACAGCTGTCCAAGGACACAGTAAACTGTAACACAAGCTCCTAGACTGTATTAAATTTGTATCCCCACAGTTTCTTCTGCAAGGGAATAGAAGAAGCAAATCAAGTCATTCTTGGGACACATTAAGGATAGGCTTGCTATAAATTCCCTCAAACTCAATTGTCTGTGCCCAGACTGGAGCCATCAGCTCCTATTTGAAGCTTTGGTATTCTGAAACCATTTTTTTTTTTTTTAATTTTTTTTTTTCTCCTGGAAAAATCTCAAACAAAGCATATTGCTTTGACTTCCCAGCAACAGAGAGAGGACAAAGAGCCATTTCGCAGGGCGTGAGGAGCCCCCGGGCCGCCGGAGCGGGGGAATCGCGGCTCGGCCCCGAGCGGCACACTCGGGCTGTGTGGGAAGGCAGCTGTCAGGCTGATGCAACAAGTCACAGCTTACCAGTCTGTTCTCACAAAACCGCAGCTGGCAAAGCGCTCCGCGCTCCGTCAGAGAGCGGCGAGCGAGGCAGGGAGAGGCACAGGCCCTGCCCGGCCCGACCCGGCACCCGGGCACGGGGCACCTGTGCATCGGGCACGGGGCACCTGTGCCTCGGGCATGGGCACCTGTGCATCGGGCATGTGGCACCTGTGCCTTGGGCATGGGCACCTGTGCCTCGGGCACGGGGCACCTGTGCCTCGGGCATGTGGCACCTGTGCCTTGGGCATGGGCACCTGTGCCTCGGGCACGGGGCACCTGTGCCTCGGGCATGTGGCACCTGTGCCTTGGGCATGGGCACCTGTGCCTCGGGCACGGGGCACCTGTGCCTCGGGCATGTGGCACCTGTGCCTTGGGCATGGGCACCTGTGCCTCGGGCACGGGGCACCTGTGCCTCGGGCATGTGGCACCTGTGCCTTGGGCATGGGCACCTGTGCCTCGGGCACGGGGCACCTGTGCCTCGGGCATGTGGCACCTGTGCCTTGGGCATGGGCACCTGTGCCTCGGGCACGGGGCACCTGTGCCTCGGGCATGTGGCACCTGTGCCTTGGGCATGGGCACCTGTGCCTCGGGCACGGGGCACCTGTGCCTCGGGCATGTGGCACCTGTGCCTTGGGCATGGGCACCTGTGCCTCGGGCACGGGGCACCTGTGCCTCGGGCATGTGGCACCTGTGCCTTGGGCATGGGCACCTGTGCCTCGGGCACGGGGCACCTGTGCCTCGGGCATGTGGCACCTGTGCATCGGGCACGTCGCCTCAGGACACCCTGCCAGAGCTCCAGCCAGCACTGGCCCTTCAGTCGCGTGTTCCAGGCACCTCGCCCGGGCTGATGTTCCCCACAGCTGGCACCCAGTCTGGGCACGGCTCCTGGCAGGAGGAAAGGCTCTGCACTCACAGGAGTTGGGCTTCCTGGTCCTTGTGGGTGCCTTCCTACTCAGCATATCCTGGGATTCTGTGGAAACTGCGGGGTGGGACGGGAATGCTGAGTTGCTGGAAGCACATCCCCTGGGAAAGGGGATACTGGGGCCTGTTCACTCTGCCAGAGGACACTGATGGCTCCGGAGAAAGGATGTGTAATCAGAAGGAAGAGGTGAAGAGAAAATAAAAGAGATGGGGAAAAGAGATCAGTAAAGGGATGATAAACAAGTTTGGTTGATGGCTATGAGAGCTGGAAGGGCAGGAGGTAATGCAGGGGTGAGAAGGAGAACCCCTTCCCCACCGAGGGAATCAAGCTTTGACTGCTAAATTCCCATCACAAGAAAAGACCAATGTGCTTGATTTGTGGAAAAACTTCCACCTTGCAGAACAAACAATGTCTCCTTTCTAAGCCTGGCTCTTTGTCCGTGTTTAGAGAGTATCTAAATTTCAGCAGCAGCTCCTCTCTGTGCCTTGGGGTGTTCCCTTCTCATCTACAGACGCCCCAATTTGCCAGGTGCTTTGGGTTTGGAGTGGGAGGGCTTTTCTGTAAAAGCTGTTTTGCTACACACAGAATAATGCAAAATTAATTGGACCTGAGGGATGCAGGAGGGAAAAATCCTGCTCCTGGTGTCTGCTCTTAGAACTTTACAGGGACCTTTTATGAAAACCAAGGTAAAATTTAGGAACAGTCCTGGGAGCCAGGTCAGCAATCTGTAATTCATCTCATCAGTAAATTGTCACAACTAGGTGACAAAAGCATCTTCCCATTTTAGTGTTCTTTCCCCCTCTTCTGCTGCATCTGAATATTTCCTTCCTACCTGCACAGCTCTAGCAAGGAGCAGGTCCCTTCTCCCAGACCTCCGTGGGGCTGGTGGGCTGCTGCTCAGAGTGCACAAGGCTGGGTTTGTAACTCCACAACTCCAATATCCTGGACCCTGGCAGGGAGGGGAAGGCTTGGAGAACCTTTTCCATGGCTGGCAAGATTCAAGGCAAGGCCATGGGGCTGGACTTGTGCTGAGCCCAGGCCCATGCCCTGGGAACACCACCAGCTGAAGGCCCCAGGTCAGTTTGTGAACCCTGCTCGTGCTCATGGAGGTAGCTGGGGCAGGAGTATTCAATCCTGCTGAGCAATAAACAGTAACTAAATGTTTTGAACTAAAAATTTCAGCTTTAGAAAACATTTTCAAATCACAAACTGAGCAACCAAATGAATGCAGGCACTTCCCAGGATAATGCAGTATCTTGGCAGCATCTCACTGGTCTCAACTTTGCATTTAAGTATCAAAATACTGCTTAAATCCTTTAAGTATCTAAATCCTGTGCTGGATTTAATCTTGAAGGATTCATTTTTTATTTTAGACATGACTCTGAGTTGTGAGAAAAGACGTCTCTAACATGCTGGAATCCCAGACAGGACTCTGATAGAAGGAAAAGAGGGAGGTTTGGGGAGCAGGCAACATGCTGGGGGAAATGCAGAGCAGAGCTGTAACACTCAGGGCAGAGACACTTTAATACTTATCTCTGTCCTGGTACACTGTATTTATGCTCTGTGAAACTTCAAGCAAGTTTCTCAATCTCAGCTTCAATCCCCATCCACAAAATAGGTGCCAGCCTAAATTATTTTTTGTTTTTTCTAGACCATGCCCTCCTTTCTGACTGGGACTGCCTGTGTTCTTACCTCTGCCTACTTCAGTGTCTTATTTAACACAGGTCAGTGTTTCCACAGCAAAGGGAAGGGAAGAAAATAATCAAACACCCTTTAGACACTCCCACCCTGCAGAGTCTCCTGTGGAAAGCACAGGAAGCACATCTGACCCCTCCTGCTCTCTTTTACTGGTTCACATCCAGAGATTTCCAGCAGGGAGCCATCACTGAGCTATGGAAAGCAAAGATGCAAAGCACAAGCAGTCTGCTCTACTCCAGGAAGTCTGGGGAAGCCACGGAGCGCTGGACTTTTGTGTTTTGAAGGAATTGTGATCCTGTTTTGCTGACATGCTCAATGCAGATGTCCAGGCCGGGCAGTCAGTGAGGATGTGACAAAGCTGGAGTGACAGTGCCATGGAGATGGATGGGTCCAGCCAGGGGAACAGGGCAAGGATCAGCACAGGGACTCCAGATATGGCAAGGGAGGCTTGGAAAACATCTGCTTGTTTCACTTTTTGGTGATTTCTTCTATAAAAGCCAACTGGAATTACACACCTCTCAGAGAAGTGAGCACAGGAAAGGGGGAGAACAACTTTTACCTTGTCAGGGAGAGGGGGCACAAGGAAGGCAGCTCAGTGCCATGGGCTTCACTTGTCATTAACTTTAAATGGGACCCATTTACTTTCAAGTGGTCTGAATCAGACCCTTGGCTCTCTGGCACAGAGTGAAGGGAATCATGAAAGGAAAGCTTTTACTGATTTCAGTGGGGATGGAAGACTGTGAAGTATGTCACAACAAGAGAACATATAACCAAAGAAAAATTCATTTTGCCCAGCATTTTATCTTTACCTTGTACTGGCTTTAGAGAACCAATTCTCCCCAGTTGTCAGGATATTAGCAATATCCTAAATGGAAATTACCTCCAATAAAAACCAGCATTAACTGTAGCTCCACATCCAGATCCCAGCAGCCCCTACAAGGATTTCTTTCCCTTCTCCATGCTCCCACAGACACATCCACACAATCCTTCCCAAACTCCCCAAGGCCATCTAACATGGACTTCCAGGAGGAACTGCCACTCAAAAGGTGCCAACACCAACCCTTGTGGAGCTCTTGTGCTACCCTGGATTCCCTTCTACACCTGATACCAACACCAGCAGCTCCAGTTGAGGCTTCTGCTGCCCTGAAATCATCAGGTATTTCAGCTTCAGCAGTGGCTCCTAAACCCACCCCACATCTGCCCATTGCTGCCTCTCGCCTTTCCCTGGCTCTGCTCCTGCTCTGCTGCGTTATTTACACTGCAGCCAGGCTGCTGTGCCCACACAGAGTGCCTCTGACTCCAGGGAGGAATCTGCTCCTGCTCGTGGCTGGTGACAATCTGTAACCTCCAGTGACAGAGGCTGTATCTTGCTCTGGATTTATTCTGTGCCTTGCACCAGGAGGTCTCAATCCCCACTGGAAGCTGTTCTATCCCAGGAATAACTCAGATAGGAAGGAAATTGCAGCACAGTGATGGGACAGAGGAACTGCTGGGGACATTTTTAGCCAGGGTGTAGTTTAGAAATAAAAACAGGGTGACAGAAAAGCAGCTGTTGCAATAGAGGACCTGCCTCCTACTAGGGAATGATTCCCACTTTTCTGTAATCCTGACACAAAGCTCTTGGGATGTGTTTTGGTTTTATGGTTTTATTATCTGGGGACAGCCAGACTGGTGGCACAAACAGCTTCAGGTTCTAACAACCTGGGAGATCATCAGCAATTAGTAAGAAACCTCAAAGCTGCTCTGTGCTTATAATGAGTGGCTTTCTGGGAGAAACCAGCACCACAGAAAATTGCAATATTTTCTGTTTAATTTTGGCATGTGAGTTTGCAGCTCTGTTTTGTGATATTTTTTGCCTGCATGGGCAATGGGCTCTAATTCCCTGAACAACCACCACAAAACCCTCCCCACACATCAGATGAATCAGTGTTTGCCAATCAATTGCTGTACTTGGTGCAATAGCATTGCTTGGATGGAATATTTCTCCTTCAAATTTCCAGTCAAGTTCTACAAAATAGATTAAATTTTGCCCTTGATTTCTTTCTTCCTATTCCACAGAGGTCAACTGAGGATACAATTTCTTAACATCCTTAATTTCACTCTGCTGCTTGAGGTCTCCTGGAGTCACTTTGTAATATAAACCTCAAATTTTATAAGCGTGATAGAGTCAACCTCAAGTAAGCTGTGAATCCGGAGAGTTGACTAACACTGCTTTGAAAACCTGAATTTTAATTTTAAAAGCTTTTTGTGTTCCTGATTTTGGATGAGTGAATGGTAAATTGAAGAAGATCACGCAGCAGCTCTCCTGTAACAGAGGTCTGAAAACACACCGGGGATATGGAGGGAGCAAGTGACATTTGAAAAAAAGAGATGTCACTTCAATTGAAGGTTTATTTGAGCCCATCAGCAAGTCTTCCTTTATTTGTTAGAACAGCACAAACGGAGCCCAGTGCCGCCTGAAAAGCAGATTCCAGTCTATTCTGCAAGCAAAAAACCAAAATAACAACAAAACCACATCGGAGCAGCTTTTCTCCCATGGTCATTGTTCCAAGCAATAAGACTAGCACTCAGATGTCTAACCACATGGCTGTTCTCCTAATTAGCTGGGATCACAAAATTGTGTCTGAAAAAGCAGAAACCATATTTTAAAAATAGGCCTCCGAGGCCAGATTTTCAGAGCTTCAGCTTCCAATCCAACACCTACATGAAAAAGGCAGATTTTCAGCAGAAACTCCCAAACTCCCCCTGTTCCCAGGAGATGGAACCCCAGCAAAGCACATCTGAAAAACTTCCCACTTCATTTTGCTCCCTCAGTGCTGAAATCCACTCACTGCCGAGGCTCCAATGTGGGAAATGCTGTATGGACAGTTGTTTTTGAAAAAATCTGCCCCCATTTAAGACCCAAAAATGCCCCTTCGTGAGAGGCAGGGGCTGGAAGATTTGTGTTTCTTCATGCATTTGTGGGGTTTTGTGCTTTATCTTTGCAATCCATAAAACTGGAACAATGCATTGCCTGAAACACACTTTCTTCAAAAATGCAGTCCAGATGAAAGCTGAAATTTTGTGTACATTTATCCAAACACAGAGACAACGTCTGCGTGTGTGTCTGCACATCCCCGTGCAGGCAAAGGGAACTTGCCAGGATCTCCACACAGAAGCACACACGTCCCACGGCAGCTGAAGCTGATGGAAGCACAATTCAGCCTTTGGACCAGCAATTTCAACTGCAAAACTCATTTCAAGCAGGAAAGCAAAAACAAACAAACAAACAAACCCCCTTCTCATCATGGAACTTTTAAAAAATATTTCCCTCGAGCAAAATGGCTGTTTCCCCTCCCACATAAACTGGCAGCCAAGTCAGGAACAGCGCTGAAGACTTCCCATGCTTGCAGAATCAGATATAAAATTTGCAGGAAGGCTGGCACTTATTTTCTCACAACAGTTTGTTCTTCACATATTTCACAACTTTTAAGTTCCTTAATGTAAATTGGAGTCATACATTTTGCCTCCATGTGTTTTATTGACTCTGATCTCCATATTAACACCAGGGAAGGGCTGGGGTGCTAAATTCAGCAAGCTGGCCACAGTTCTGCCCAGGTAGTTCCCCCCTTCCTCCCAGAACACCCCCAGGCTCTCCTGGGGACTGGAGCAACGGGGGCAGCTCCCATGGAAACCCAGAGCTGATGCAGCAGCCAGGGGATGGCTGGGTCTAGAGGAGGCCTAAAGGTTTCTTCTGACTTTGGGCAGCTGCAGGTCCTGTCCCTGTAGTGCCCAATCCTCCTGCAGCCCAAATCCCTCTGGGGGGCTGCAGGTCCCTGCCCAAGAGGGGCACCCCCCTGTCCCACTGCCTTCCCACAGGAATGTCAGGAACCTGACATAAAGAGACCAGAAATCGCCTGTTCTGTGCCCAAAGCTGGGCTCTGCCGGCCTCTCCTTCCCTCCACACCCCCCAGTGCTCTTCCAACACAGCTCAGGCCATTTATCCCCAGGAGGTTCAGAGGAGCACAGGGTGTGCAGCCCCTTCAGGGTGTTCATCTGAGCCAGGGGCCACTGGTCCCATGGAAAAGTGCATCGGGCTGCAATTAGATCCTGCTGGATTACTCAAGAGAGGATTTTCAGTGGGAACAAAAGGCTGGCCCAGCATGAGGTGCTGAAAGCCCTGGAAAAGCCAGGAGTTCCAAGGAGCCCATCTGTGTCCTACTCCCCTGACCACAGCTCTCTTTTATAGCTGTAGCAGTTGGAGGGTGATCGGTCCTTGGGATTTGGGGAGGGCCCTTTGGATTTAGAAAGAATTAGAAGAATATCTGAAATGATTTCCCTAATCAAGTTTCTGTTCCCTTCATGTTCAAATACTGCTTAAAGTAATTGAATTTCCCATCATGCTAACAATTTCTGTCAATATTTCCCCCACTAACAAACATCAGGTGGATGTGTCTTTTTTCCATCACAAATTTCATTACTTGGTCCAGAGATCAGGGTCTGCTTCTTTTTTCAGAAGGTTGTCTGTGGTTCAGTTTGATCAAGAACAATATTGATTGTGACAACCTCGCACATTCCAAAAAGGGCTGTAAACCCACATAACACTTTAACTGCCAAAAATGCTTTTTCAATTTTTCTTTCTTAAACAAACTCACTTGGACCAAAACATCACATTTCATTTTTCTCTCCCTCCTGTGCAAGCTCTTGCTCGGAGTTACATTTCTCTGTGTCTGAGCAATGGATGTGGATCAAGATTCCCAATTTGGATTCTATTCCTACAACAAGAACTGGGATGTTTTTGTTGGGGCTAACAGGGCACATGTGAGTCTGCAGTGATCCAGAACTTTCCTCAGCTCTTAGATCCCTTGGATTTAAACAATTCCTGACTAAAACTGGCCAATTGCTTGTGCAAATGATCCTTACAGGAATAATCTGCCCAGACCATCATCTGCCTCTGTATTTGGGAGCATTTAGGGCACATTATTGAACCACCTCCTACTGCAGTTGAATTTCACTATCAGCAGTTTAGAAGAATCTAAAAGCAAATTTAAATCTAAGGTCTGTCAGTGCATTTCTGAAAATGTTAACATATTTTTCTGAATTAATTACGAGACAATGAACAAATTATGGAAGGCATTTGAGAAAAGCCAAAATTCCAATGTGAGTAATGCACATCTGTAATTTACTGGATTCTTCAGGAAACCAGGTCAGCAATTGCTTTTTTTCCATGGAATCTCAGCACAACACGAAATTTTGCTATTAATAATTTTTCATCCTCTACCTGATTGCAAAGTAAAGGTGTTCTTATTTACACTCAGTAGCTGGACATAATTTGTATGTCTAGAATCTTAATTCAAGAATAAATTTGGTATTTTAATATCATCCTGCTTTAAAGCATAAGGCTTACACTGGGTTATCAAACATATCCCTGAGGGATACTGAAAGGTAGCAAGCAGAAGAGAAGCATTCCTGAATTTTAGTAGGATTCATTAAAAGAATGCTAAACTCTGCAGATTTTATCTCCTCCTATTCTCAGTGTGAGTAAAATCTCTGTTCATTGTTTCCACTAAGGGATGGGAATTGTCTGTTGGATGTCCTTGAAGGCAGTTGGTTCCTGTAAACACCAGCAACAAACAACAGATACTCGCAATGATTTTTTTTAATCATTAAATTGCTGTCTGCAATTACAGCAATATAATCTCCATGCAAAATGTGCCTGATTTTGGTCTCAGTCAAATTTCAGGCTGCTTTGCTGAAATATTTTCCAGCTCTTTTGCCTAACTCAATAGCAGGAAGAATAAAACAAGCTCAGGCCCAATTTGAAGCCAACTTTGTGTCTAAAATTGACCCCCCCAAAACATGCAGTTATACAGCTCTGCACAAAACTGGGTCGATCTTATTCATTTAGAATTATATTCTTTTGGATTTTTCATTTATTTTTCATCAAAAGCCCAGGTCCATGGAAATAATAGCAAAGAAAAAATATTGCATTTCGTTCTACAAAGAAAGAAAATTACAAATTTCGTAGCTGGGCTGACTTTAGTCATTAAATTGCTAGTTAATTTTTTGTCTGATTATTTAAATGTACTTCCACCGTTGTTGCTCCAGCAATTTTAGTGTTTTCACACTCCTAAACTTTCTCCTAATACTTTCACACATGGTCACAGAGTTTATCCTATTGATTTATAAAATGAGTAAATTGTATGAGAGATTAACCAAAAAATACAAGTAAAAGAAAATATTTAAGAAAAAAAAGCATGTCAGTCAAATAGAAAGCTAGTTCCCTCAGGAGACTTAAAAAGAAAAAATTAAAAACATAATTTAGAAACTGTAGAAAAACTGGCAAAAAAAAAAAAAAAAAAAAAAACTTCTGAAAAAAACTGAAGTTAGGGAAAAAAAAAAAAGAAAAAAAAAAAAAAAAAAAAAAAACTTCTGAAAAAATCTGAAGTTGAGGATAAAAATTGACTGAACCTACAGCACTCCTTAACCAAAGGCTGGCATTTTACAGGTTGAGCATTTCTAGAGTAATTACCGACCCCTGCGGTGAGTTTGTCACCTTCAGCAAGGTTTCTGCCTGCCCTGGGAATCCCGGGAATGCCCCCAGAGGAGGGCAGGGGCGGAGGAGCTGCAGCTCTGTCCCGGGGGCTCCTCAGCTCCCTTCCCTCCCCGAACCTGGCTCTGGGTCTCTTGTACCTTGTACGGGTCCTTTTGACCCTGCTGGTACTTTAATGTCCCTTTGCTGGTATTTCTACTGTCCCTTCACTGTCCCTTTGCTGGTACTTTTGACCCCGCACGATTCCTTTTGGGAGCCTGGCAGCATCACATTAACATCAGACATGGTGTTCAAACCCCGGATGGTAATCTAAAAAACCAGTGAGAGTCTCTTTGTTGTAATTCCAACAGGCTTTGCATCAGATTTAAAACAAACCAGAAATGCTCTTCGTTTTCCTTCTTATCCTAAAAGTCATGGGTTTCTTTGAATCCCAGGAGTTTTTATCAGCTTTCCAAAGTAACCAGAGAGTTTCAAATTGTAGAGATGAGCAGAAAGGTTTCATTTCACAGCTACACGAGACACAAAAATTACCAGAGTACAATCTACAGATGAAATACAAAAAAATCCCCTTTTCTATGATCGAAAGAACTGCTTATTTCCATCACATCTTAATATTTTATTCCCCAAGTCGCTGGAAACTGCCAGGCAGATGGA
This sequence comes from Sitta europaea, assembly GCA_013400255.1. Taxonomy (NCBI): domain Eukaryota; kingdom Metazoa; phylum Chordata; class Aves; order Passeriformes; family Sittidae; genus Sitta; species Sitta europaea. The sequence goes on from VXBS01008578.1 coordinate 167,254, forward strand.
TGAACGCTTTCGAAATCAGACCTCGGGACACCATGTATTCCACCACAGATTGGCTCCTGCGAGAGCGACCCTGAGAGTGGCTGATGCCATCAGGGCCAGCAGCCTGCCCCAGAGCTCGGGGGGTGCGGAGCTGAGCCCTTTTCTCACCGCCCAGCCCCGTCTGGGGGCACTCTGGGGCCGGGAGGGCACCGCGGCTGCTGCCCGAGCACAGCCCCGAGCTGGGAGCTGCCCCCGGTGCCACGCTGGAGACACACGAACCCTGCCTCTGCAGCTCGCCTTCTTCCAAGTGATATTGCCCTCATCCTCGTCGTGGAGCTCCCCATGACAAGGACAGAATTTTGATGAGAACGAGCTCTCTCGCGAAGTTTATTTGTAATTTTGACACACACACACAAAAAAAACCCAACCAAAAAACTCAAGGAATTACGTGCTTTCACTTAAAACACGAAATTAGCAGCAAATGGAGATCTCTTAAAGTCGCTGAAGTTGAGAAGGCATCCTTTGTGTCATGGAGTACATGCTCAGTGCAATCAGCACGTTCTACACAGGTAATTACTTTTACTACTAATGGTGCCTCCCACTCAGATAAGATGTTCCAACACTACTTAATCACAAAGCTTCATTATTGCTCCACCACCTACTGGGTAAAACAATTCACATGCTCTATTCAGCAACTCTCACAAATGAGAAAAATTTATGAATATGCGAGCAAAACAGCACAGAGTCTACAGAGGAGGAACCACCCTGAATACGTGTAAAAGACCGTAGAAAGTTTGGAACATCTGCAGCTCTTTTTTTTCCTTTTCTCAAAAGAAGAAAATTTACAAAACCAAGAGAAAACCATCCCTTATGCTGAATTGAGACCTTGAGTTTTCGGGTTCTTCTGCTGAAGCTTCTGAAATTTCCTTGAGCCAGAACAATGTGTAAAAATAACTGCGTTCATTGCAGTTTCGTGTTTTATTTTTGGTATTATTTTTCATTCTTTTGTGCTAACAGCATGTTACAAATTGTTTTACTACTCAATGTATCAAGAATTGACACAGAAAACAAGAACGAGGGAATAAAAGCTCCCTCTTCGTAGGGTTTATAGGCTCTTCCACATGGGTTCAAATGAAGAGCAGTGGTTTAGCTGAGGGATGTTATGCAGTGTCCTGCACAGGGGATGGATTTTCAGGAGCTCTCACCGTAACAAGGCCAGCACAAATCACTTTGGAAATTACCTCCAAAGGACACAAAAGTGTCTTTATTTTCCACGGATGCAAAAGACAAGTAGGTGGGGTTGTGCATTAAGAGAAGATTTTGGGTCGCTGTAGGCTGAATGCAGCCCTGGAGACAGAGTAAGCCTGGGAGCCCTTGACTTGTGCCTCGCAAACAGCTTCCAGCAATTCCCACACCTCCCAAGTGCTCCACCTGAGCTACTCTGTGCCGCACCAAGAACTGGACAGGCAGGAATTTACAAAGGCTCTGAAGAAAAAGCGGTAAAGAAGCTGTGCCTTCTATCTGTCTTCACGTTTTTCCAAAACTCTGGCAAAACCGAAAGGACCCAGAGAATTCCCAGATCACCTCCTAATTGCCCAAGAGGAAGGTGTGGCAAGAAAGGGGTTTTCTCCCAGCACTCAAGAACAGTCTCACGAAGGAGGGGAATTCTCAGTCATCAATGGGAAGCCCAGTCCTTTTGCAGTAAATTAAGGTGCTCTGAGGCCTCCTGAGCATGCTGAAATCTGGAAGCACTCCCAGGAAGGCCAGCAAAACTCACAGCTGCATCTTCCTTCCCGAGGAATAATAAATAACTATAAGGAAAAGGCTGATTTTGTGAGGTAGTGAAGCGCCCATGGGAAAAGCCATCACATTTACATTGTTTACATTGCTGGGAGTCCCAATAAAACAGTGGGAAGACGTCTAACAGGGACAATGGGATTTCACAAGCATTTTGCCTTTTTGTTCCCTTGAAGTAGCGTCTTTTCCCAGTGGATGGAAGAATAACTGAGAAACAGGGCGGGATTTCCATTAATTCTGGTGAAAGATTAACATGTTAAATCAGTGACATGGTTCTGGGCTACCTGGCTGGTAGTGCTTGGATGGCCAGAAGGGCAGGAATTCTCCCAGCTCCCACCCCAACTGACCACTACTGCAAACATTTCTAGCAGCTCTCTGTGTGGCCCTGTTGCACTAAGAAATGTATAAACATTTTTATTGACTCAGCCAGGAAGAACAATCTGGCTCCAAGACCAGCAGTGAAGCAGGATTAACCAGCCTCCTCCAAAAATCCTGATTTATGTTCACCATCGAAATCTTTTATTTTGGTTATCAGCAGATGGATGGAGTTTTAATTTATTCACTTCATAGCACATCAGAATAACACAAGTTGCAGAGACAGCACCTGTTCAACAGTTCATGGTTAATGAAGGAAGAGGGATGGAAGTGTGTACACACATGCAGGATGACTCCTAAAAACATGCAATAATCCAGGGCAATATTCCTGTTGGGACAGGAGTCTCTCAAATGGAAAACTAGAAATTGGGAGGCTGCATAGCCCCAGGTTTTGTAAGGAGGAAAGGAAGGGGTCACTGTACATGAACACTGAAAGAAAAAGTGGGAATGTGTAGAGCTTTTACCTCGAGGAGTTACAAATAAATTAATAAAGGTAATGAAGATTAAGGAGAGGATTAAACAGTTTGTTGTCCATAAATATTAGCAGCAGCTAATGGTCAAAGGAGTAAAGCAGTAAATTTTAGAGTTTTTCACCTTTCTTCTGTTAAATTAAGAACTAAAAAAGTAGATGTTATCATTTGAGACAACTAAACAATGAGATGCTTTTCTAACCAAGACATTGCTGTGAATTCACCTTTTGGGAGGCTGCAAGTTGACAGGTCTGATGTTCAGGCTGACTGTGAGCTTGTACCAAGATATGATAACTTACTGCTTAGGAAATTGAAGGAAATTTTTAAGCATGGGCATGTGGAGAGAAAAATAATTTAAGAAATCAAATATCCATGTGCCTTTTTGGAAAAATAAACGTATGCATTTGCTTTTCGCTAATCAAATGGAAAATTGTTTTGTTTTAATGGTTTTGAAACTTCCCCATCCCTCGAGCAAACAGTACCCATTACTTTAAACACCTCAGTGTCTAGTAATTGTTCGCAAATGTGTCAGGCTACCAGTAATTTAAGTCCTGTCAGGAATAAATCTCAGACACTCACTTCTTCCAGTCAGTGACTTGAAAAAAACCCGCCCACTTGTCAATTAGCGGGAGCAGCGCGCGGTGGCTTTGTTCGAGGCTGTGTAAACAGAAAGAGCTTCCTCCTCGCTAACAACTGTTTTCTAAACCCTATATAAATGTTTATGTGAACTATCCTACAACAGCATCTAAGGCAATAAAAAGCAGGCACGTAAAAAACAATCTGTGTTGTGCTCGTTGGCAATAAATGTACAGCCAGTGGAGGCTGTAGATCCAGTTGTGAATTATTTTCTCGCAGAGGTCTGACCTCAAAACATTTAAATGTTAGACTGTAAATCAAAATGATATACTTAGGCTATCTACAGATTATTCCCAGTTTCTGAGTTCTGCTAAATACGTGGGTCTGAAAATACTTGCACATTAATATGTAAATAAGCACTCAGGTAGAGGTATATTCCAGGGAGATATAGGGGAAAGTCAAACAATCAAAATATATGAGTGGGCATATTTTCTCCCCTATGTTATTGTTCTCTGCAAGCCACTGGGGAGTAGCCACAACCTGATGTATGACTGATGCAGCATAAGGAACAAAAAATCACTGAAGAACAGCTACAGGGAAAATTCAAAAAGACCAAACAAGGTAAAACCTGGAAAGCTTAAGGTCATGAAGCGCCATGTTCACCTGACTGACACACTCAGAGTCTCTAAGTCTGAAATAAGGCACTCAAAGCCCCCACTCAGCTGTTCTGGAAGTTTCCACCAATAAATTGTGCTAAGCATCACAACTCCTGCCTTGCCCTTCTCTTGCAGTTTTGGTCCATGTTGTGACAGGATGCACAAGGTGAGTGTTAAATGTCCTTCAGAGGAAAGGTGCCCACATGGCCCCATCCCACAGGGCTCTTTGGAGAGGACCTCGTGGGTTCAGGGCTGCGAGCCCCTCTGCCTTTGGCAGGAGCTCCCCACTTAGTGTCCTGTATTTGCTTTCCGTGCAGGACACTCGAGTTCAGGGCCCTCCACGGCCTGATTCCCAGTGGGATGTGGGGAATTTTAACTCTCCTCTCACGGCAAAGCCCCCAGACACTGCCCTCCCTCCCTGTCCAGGTGAGTATCCTCCAGCCTTTCCCACTGAAACTGTTCCCCTTTGTCTCCACATTTGAATATTCGTTAGGAGAGAAACTGGAGGGGGACGCTCCCACATTCTGGAGCGGCAGCCCAGCCAGCAGCCCTAATCTGTCTGTCTATCTGCTCTCACCACCTCTTTAATATCTCTCTATGCAAAGCAGAATGGTTTGGTGGTTACTCTGCTCTCCTGGGAGGTGGGAGAACTGGCTTCAAATCCAGTTAGGCAGAGGATGGTTCCACGCTGCAGAGCAGAGCAAAGCTGCTGGCAGGATGGGCTGGGTTGGCTCCAGGCAGGGATACCTGGATGGGAACCCCAGCCAGACGTGCTTGAGCAGGCCAGAGGGCTTGGGTCTCTCTGCTGGCTGCTTGGGATGCCTGGTTGAGACTCCTGGAATTTTCAGCTTGCTTTGACACCTCTGCATTCCCAAATATTCACCTGGTTGGGCTACAGACTGGTTGAGCCAAAACCTTCACTGAGACCTTGGGGAGCTTTGCTGAGCTGCACATGAAATCCTTCAGGTGTGCCTCAAATCCCCACTCAGTCCCCTGAGCTGGACTTTGTAAGGCACAGGCTGAGATCACCCTGAAATTTCCTGGTGACCGTTTTACAGATAAGGGTTAGTCAAACAATCTGGGTCTTTCTTCTGGGAATAAATCTGGCACTCCAGGAGCAAATAACAAGGAAGAGCTTTAAGAGCTGGCACCAGCAAAGGGAAATGGCAATGATTTCTCAAACTGAAGCCTCCTGCACCTAAAAATGCTTGTCCATGCCAGCATATGTCTCATAGGATTGAGGCCTGAGCTCCCCAGCTTGGGAAATGCTCTTAATTCAAGTGTACAGGAGCTTTTTTGGAGGAGGGAAGGCAGGATCTGGCCCTAACCTTTCAGCCAGAATGACTCACCCTCCGTTGTGCTCCATTTCTTTCTGGTGGATCATTTTATACTGCCGGATGAAAGGAATATGATGTTTGGCAGAGGGAAAAATACAGACAAACAGAGAGAGCAGATGAGGTGCTGCAGTTTAAATTGTGCTTTTCAGTTTTTATGTATCATAACTGTATGCAAGGATGCCCTGGAGCTACGATACGAGAAGAGCACTTTAAGAGGAACCAACATAAAGAAACAAATAGCAATAAATGACATAAGTGTAGCACCTACTTATCTTGCAGAGATGGAGGAGATTGGAAAGAGTACAAACACTACTGGGCTCTACAAAGAGGATTTTCAAACCTAAGCATGCACACACTTAGATGTATTTACGAGACAGATGCATGGCTAGAGTAGAAATATATTCATATACATGCTGTAAGAACAAGAGAGAATGGGAGTGACACAGGAAAGAAATGTTAGGGGAAAAGTTTCACCGAGAATTTTTGCTTGAAATTTTCACAAGTAACAAAGCAAGTTGGAAGCTGCCTCCTAATTTTGTTCTTCTCTATATTATCACTAGGCAGCCTCCTGACCATCCTCCCATTAATGTTTCTACCACTGGCTCCCAACTGCAATAATTTTGTATTGTTAGGAGTGGGACCAATGAGCAAATGAAAAGCTGGGGGAAGGGGAGATGCTGCAGACCACAGGGTACAAAATAAGCCCTCTGTTTTGAGTTTGAGCCTTGATTGCACCAGTATATTTAGGATTATTTGGGACTGCCTTCCTCTCTTGGGTTTGAGTAACAGGAGAAGCCTAATGGAGAAGGAAAATGTGGAGATGGAACTGCAGCCTGCAGACCCTCCAGGAAGGAAGAGGGAAGGCTGTGGCACCATCCCTCCCCTGAGCTGTGCAGAAAGCCACACAGGGTGTCCCACACCGTGGCACAAGCCTGCCCAGCTCAGCACAGGAGATGTGAATTCCTGCCTTGGCAGGAGCAGGCTTTGGACATTCCCAAGGGAGCAAGGCTGCAGGAGAGCTGGGTGCTGCACACTTACATGGAGTTGGACTAGAAACCCTCAGAGACAAGGAGAATGAACCGCGTTTAACTCCTTATCATCAAAATAGTTTGAAGAAGGTTTGCTTTGTTTGGGTTTTTTCTTTTTCCAGTGAAATGAATGATGTTTTCCCAAGGAAACCAATTTGACAGGGAGCAAAAATATTTTGTGTGGACGGGCTTGTAACCCCTTTAACTCCCAGCGCTTGAGGGGTGGAACCTTTGCTAAATCTCAGGGTTCCAAAGGCGGGGCTCCTGTGGGGTTTGCCCATCCCGGAGCTGACAGGCACCACAGCCTAGGTGAGATTAGATCAGGAATTTCTGCCTCTGCGAGGGGCTCTGCTCGTGTTTGCCGCGGTGTGGAAAGGACAGCCGGCGCTGAATGACGCCTGATGATGATTAATGTATTATTCTGCAGAGCATTAGGGTTTCTTTTCATTTGGACTGCATTGTTAGGAGGAAAATGTGATAAAATGGCTGTAACTGTTTTCCACCCTACTTTCCGCCTCCCCCTAGGACTGTTAAAAATAGCATTGGAAAAATTATTGAAAAGAAGAGAGAAAAAGGACCCTATTTTCTGCTAATGTAAGTGGGTCTAGCTCCCCTGAATTTAATGAAGCTTCGTTCATTTATAGATGAAAACAAATTTTAATAAACATTTATTTTACTTCTTTTTTCTTTTTCTCTTTTCTTTTCCTAGTTGCTGTTTGCTTTTCCTTCCTTCCTGGCTTTTAAGAGTTGAAAATATGGCAAATATGAAGAATTCAAATTTGATGTAAGCCAAAGCTGGAATCTCAGCCTGGATATTTTGAAACACTGAAGCAATCTTAGTAAATAACTTTCAGAAATGCAATACTTGGGAAAACATGTTTTGGTCAGGGAATCTGATAACCAGTTTATGTGTGAGGGAAAAATGTTACTAAAATTAAAAAAAAAATCTGTTTCTGAAAACAGGATCAATCATGTTTTCTCATGCAGAAAGAAAAAGTAAGTTTAAAATTTTTCTTATTTTCTTATTTTAAAATTTTCTTATTTTCTTATTGTAAAATAAATTTATTTCCCTCTTCCTTTAAAGCACCAAGGTCCTTATCTATAGATGAGCAAGAAAGTTCTACAGTCACTAATAAAATTCCCAGAAATTCCAAGTTTGTTCAAACTTTCCTTATATGCATCTGTCTTTCCTCTCCTAAAGTTGTTATTACATTTTTTATCATCAAACACTGTCCATGTTGCCAGCTCCTCTCCTTAAGTGCTCTAAAGTTTAGGGAACAAAGAAGACCACAGTTAATCCTATCCGAAATTTTATCTGAAATCATTCAGATAAGCCAGGATTTGTTTGAGCTTTGCTTGGAGCAAGGGACAGTCTTTCAGATCCAGTAATTTGCTGTTTCCATTTAAAACAACTGATGCTTCCCACTTCTAATACACAGGAACATAAACCCCATGTCATTGTTTATCTCAGAGGATTGTGGAGTTCTGGGGTTGCTGCAGTTTGATTTCTAGCCCAGTGAGGCAGGGCTTTGAATGCACAGCCACCACAAGTCCCCATCCATGTCAGGGTGCTGCATGTATTGATGGGTAACTCCACATTTTTGCAGAAAAATTATGTTTTCTTTACACCTGCACACAATTCCAGAAGAAAGCTCCATGAGTGATGGATGGGAGCTGCTCAAACATCCGAGCTCTGTGTTTACAGAAGTTACAACTGGTTTTTTCCTCTGCTTTTCCCCTGTTTCCTGCACATGGAGTAGGCTGGGGATAGATCCCACAAAGGCACTCCTGCAGCAGGAATGAGCTCCTGGAAGGTGCTGCTGCTCTTCAGGTGCACTGCTGATGTCACAGCTCCTGCGAGAGCCTCAGCAGCAGAGCAGCAGCCAGGAATAGCAGCCAGGATTTCCTGCCTTTCAGCCCAGCACATCGGGCTCTGCTGCCCCTCGTGCTGCTCCCAACCTGGCCTCCAGCTGCTTTTGGAAGGAAACAGATGGAATCCTGCAGGCTCTGGTGTCCTGGGGCAGAGGGAACCCCCCAGAGGCACCTGATGAGGGGCTGGAAGAGCAATTCCGGTGGTTAGGCCAGGACTGAGAACTTCTCTGCTCCTCACATCTGTCAATGGCACAGATGGGGTTTGTACCAAAGCTGGGAAAATGCTTAATGGTCCCCTTCAACCCTCAAGTACCCATTTGGAGGAAAATGTTGAAAAACACAAGGAGCTAAGAGGTGTTTCTTCCAGGTCATTTGAGAGCACAAATTCCAGCGTTTTGGCATTCGAGTTTCACTCATTTATAATTCCCATCCAGTTTATTTTCTACCATTGGAAAAAAAAAATTAAAAATCTGATGAAGTAGAAAGCAACTGCAAGGAGTGTGACTAAAGCTGAACTACAGCAGAGAGAACTCTTCACTTCAGCTGGGTTTAAACTCCAGCTCAGCCATACTTGGCTCTTGTCAATTCATGTCAGATTCTTAATGTTATTTGATTTAGGACAGCCCTGCTGCTGTCCACAGGCCTTGCCAGAGAAAAGAACACAAAATAAGTTCCAGGAAGGGGTTTGAGGGGGAGTCGTGAGACCTGATTACTCAAAGATTCATTTTTTGACAATAAACAGGCTTAGGGATAAAATAACATTGCAGGACAAGAAATGTCACTATGGACCTGAACCTGCAAATACTTATGGATGTGTTTTAACTTTACTACTGTGGGTCCTGCTGAAATTAATGAGATTGCTCCAAGGGGTAAGGAAAAGCATATGCACAGGAATTTCCAGCATCAGAGTCAATGTGCTTAAGATGTGAAGAGTTGCAGGGCCTCAATTTGGGAGTACTCATATGCTTGTAGTTAAGACATGCAGGAACATTTGTAGCATTAGGGCCCAACATCTTTGCCTTGTAAATAACAGGAGGTGGGAACCTGAAGCCAACAAAAGGCAAAGAAAAGGAAAAGAATCCCATGATCTCACACCAAGTGGGGCAACAGCCACAGTGCTCTGGTCAGGCTGGGAGTTACTGCAGAGTGGAGCTGCTCCCTCCTCTGAAACACTGAATAAAGGTAAAATTAAGTCTACAGTTAATTGCTTTCCAGAACTGGAATGTGCAGCACTATTTTTCTTCTCTTTTTTTGGAGTGCATTTGTTCCATTTTGAAGTGTCAGTCTAACAAGACACAAGAGTCTGGAAAGATGAAAAGTCTCGGGTCCAGGGAATGGGAGCAATGTGGTCATTGCTGTTTGCTTCAGCAGAGCTGGTCCCACAGGGATCACTTCCAAATGTCAAGGAGACTGGAAAATTTTGAGATATTAGAATATGGGAATGTAAATTGGGAGATAGGGACTAGGTTAAATCATTTGATTCTTTCCTTATTTGTGTTTCTCATTTAATATTGACTTCAACATAATCAATCTCTAATGGGGTTTAATCCTTTGCATGGTCGGGTTTTTATTTTTAATACCATTCCAAACATCACAGAGAAGAAAGAATTTTGGTATCTGACCAGAATGCTACAGAGAGCAAATGGGCTAAATAACACTAAAATATTAGTTAACAGGAGCTTTGTTGTGCAGCACGACCCAACAAACAGCAAACAGAAACACATCCCTCACAAAAGCAATTTAAGCTCTCCTCAAAAATAAGATCCTTTGATTTTTTAGAGGCTTTGATAGGGTACAAGATGCTCAGATGTTTCAGAGAGGAGAAACACAAAAAGCTCTAGACAGATAATTTAATTCCAGAGCACCCACAGTTACCCTGCTCTGTTACAATGGAAGACAAATTTTGTGGAAATAAGTATTTCATCTCCAGGAGCCACACGGATCTAAGAGCCTTTTCCTCGTGTGTTTACATTGCTTAAGTTCTTCATTTCCTCTGCCCGCAGCAGTGAATTGCACTGGAATTGAATGCACAGTAAAACTCCCATGTAGGAAAGGTTTATGCATTATGTTAAAAAGCTCTGCCTTGATAAATGGTGCCATTAGCATCTGGAATTCACTGCATCCCAGGGTCGGGCCATTCTGAAAACACTCCTTAAAAGTGTAACAAATTTGCTCAAATGCTAATGAGCTGAACCACCACACTGATGTCGTGAATAGAGCCAAATAGGTTTAAAAGTTGAAAGCATTTGTGTGTCACTGGTAGCCACACTTAGTGCTCTGAGTATATATCACTTTTCCTGGGAAAATATTGTGTGTGCTCCCAGCTTAGGGCTCCCTGACAATATGTACCGAGTGATCATTAGAAAAGATGACTTTTTCCTACTCTAAATTTCATGTCCATGGGATTGAATACCAGAGTTTTCAAAATATCAGCCATTTTAATCAATTTTTTTTTCATCTGTAGTGTCATCCAACATTCTTATTCCTAATAATTAACTGGTAGATGTCCCCTGCACTGAAAAGGACCTTTTTGCTCTGGGAAATAACAGACTTCACTTTTTTGGTACAAAGGAAGCAGGGATGGAAAGGCAAGCAGTGAAATTTAGCCCTGTGTGTTGATGTGTGGAAAGAGGAGAGAGGGAAATGACCTCTCTGGGCAATATTTGTTGGAAGTTCCAGTTTCCTAACAAACTTCCAGACAAAGGCACAGCAGCCAGCAGTGGATAACTTGGTAGCAAACCACTTTTAAGGCAGCAAGAAAGCCTCACCTGAAATGTGTGTGTAAGTTGGGGGTTTTTTTAAGTCAACAGAAAATGTTTTTGTTAGAGCACAGGAGAAGCCAGAAATGTGCAACCAGAAAATCTAAATTGAGCCTATGGTCTGGTTCTACTCCTTAGTCAAACCCAAGCAGCTGCAGCCAAATTCTGTCCTGCATGACAAAGATGTTTAATGAAATGATATACAGAGTGACAGGAGACCACCAGGAAAATAATGAAAATAATGGCCGATTATTTTCATTGGCCTCTGCTCTCCCTTGGCTCATCCCTGTTCCCAGGCAGGAGCTGAGCTGCAGGGAGGGCTTGGCCAGGAGTCTGAGTGCCCTTCCTTGGCTTGCCCTGGCCAGTGGGCAGCCACAGGCTCCCCAGGCAGGAGCTCCTGGGCCGTGGGGCACTCGGAGAATTCCCCTGCTCTGGCTGCTCCAGGCACGCTCACAGAGCAACACTGAATTATTGCAGAAACAAATCCACCCTCCCACTGCACTCAAATCACATCCTACAGGTGCTGGGCCACAAGGAATTTTTCCTGCACAGAACTTGCTGACCAAAAATTATATTCAAAGTTATAACTATTTACAGATGAGAGGTGAGATTTGTAAATGTTTTTATGAGGGGAAAAACAACTGAAAGGCCCTCAAGTCCTATCAAGTGAAAACTGTTTTTCTTTCTTTTTCAAATGAAACTTTTCATTTGCAAGTCGCAGAGCACTTTGAAATCAAATAAATTTTTAAAAAATAAAAAAAAAGTTTTAAAACTGTAATAAAGCTTGGGTATGAACTGATTATTTTATTTTCCAGGTTGNNAAAAAAAAAAAAAAGAAAAAATCAGTGAATCACTCAGGCCTTCCTGGCATCACTATATGCTACAAGGAAAGCCTTTTATTCTTTTTCAGGAATAAATTTACTTTACAGAGCAGCACAATGATAGAGTGCAGAGCTCCAAACATAAATGGAATACTCCGGGCAGAGCTTCTACCACTCGGAGTAAATTCAAGAAAAATATTGACCGCCCCTGTGTGTTTTCTTTGCTCTGCAGTCTGTAATATTTCTAGGAGGATGCACAACGAAGCACTGGCCTCCTCCTGCACTGCTGTCAGAAGAATTTGCTGAATGCATCTGCGAGTTGACGTGGCCTGTGAATCTCCCTGCCTTGTTTGCAGAGATGCAAACTTGCAGTGCCCCAGCCTTGTGTCCTCTGCTTATTCTCTGCAGTGCCTCTGTCACCCGTGGCATTTTGCATTTGCTGTTTTCTTAGGTATATTTAAAATAACATGCCAAATGAGATAAACACACTGCTCAATGAATGCCCGGGAAGTTTGGGATATTTAACAGTTTTAACCCCACTAACCAGTTTAATGTTTAATTATATAAAGCTGTGTGTGGTCCCCAACTGGTTTGAACCTTCAACACCAGTCAAACCAAGTTAAATGCAGCAAAGCAGAAAATACAGTTGTGAACAGGCAATCTGCTGGCTAAATTGTTCAAGATGTCTTGCAATTTGTTAACTTTGAATGCTTTTATTTGGAGCAACATTTTCATGCTGCCCTTATCTGGGCCCTCTCGGCTTTTGCAGCCCTGCAGGTTCAGTTCTGGAACTGAACTGAGAGCATGTATTAAATACTAAAATGTCTGTTTTCTTCCTCCAAAATTAAATACTTAAGACAAATAAATACCTTGAATTCCACCCCCAATTAATTCCACTCATATTCTCCAGCAAATTACAGGCAAAAAGACGTTGGCCAGGTTTTGAAATCTGGCCCTTCGTTTCCCAGCCAAAAGTGAATATTTGAGAGATAACTTCTTTAACGTTTCTCTTCTTGTCATGTCCCGTCCTGCCTCTCCAAGGAAGCCAACAAGTTCCATTAGGAAACAGATACTGCCTGTAGTGGCCAGCTCTATTTTCAGAGCATGCAGCCACAGCTTCCAGCCCTGCAGCCTCCAGCTCTCTGCCTTCTCACAGAGGACAAAGGAGTTGGCTCCATCTGCACATTAGCGAGCAAACTGGTGGCCCTTGGACCACAGGAGAAGATGGACACTAAAAGAAAATGGCTCAAGAATAAATGATTGGCCTTGTCTTCTTTTCAGAACTCAGATATTAAAAAGGCATTGAGGCCGAGCAATGCTGGGAAAAATTAATATTTTCCCAGACTTAACCATTTCCCTTTTCAAAAAGATTTATAACACACATGAATCTCAGATGTCACATCTTATTGTGCATAATTATACTGATGTCTAGACTAAATATTATATATATACCCACACATACATATAATTATATATCCTTATGACTATGTATTACTGTTTTTCTATAATACCTATTCCATGGCGGGGTTTATATCTTAATGATTCATAAAACCTATATTCCATGGGAAATGATTTTATCCAACATGCAAGTCAGCACTAGACCTGACACCAAAGTCTTAATGAGGTCTTAACTCACCTATGGAATAATCAGCAATGGGATAAACATCATATCCTGCATTCTCTAATCACTTCATACATCTTTCTTATCTATGTGAAGATACAAACGAAAGGTAAGTACTTAAGTTTATCAGCTTGGTCATCCCACCCATTAAGATGAAGGAATACATTCTGTAATCATCAGAGAAGTTAATTACAGAAGTTAATACTTTTACCTATTGCAGAAAGTAGGCAGGGTAAGGCATTTTTAGAGTGCCTTGTTGGGGAAAGATAAAACAAAACTCAGGCACTGCTACTGCTGTTGCTGGGTTTGTAATGAGGAGGTTTGCTCACCTTGGCAACCTCACACATGGGGTTCTTCTCTCCAGATCTCATTAGTGTGAGGAGCACATTACCAGACAAGCTGGATGGATTCTTGACCTACTTAATTTCAATTGTGAAAACTTGTTCAGTTTTTCTGTCTGATTTTTCCAGGCGTTCTTGCAAGTGACCTTACAATGTACTATATATTTCAGGCAAATATTTGTATGCAGGAGCAGAGAAGTTGAGGTGTAGTCTTGGAGTCTACTGGGAATAGAGACAACATCACACAAAAGATGAAATAGCAGGGCCTGCAACACTTAGACATCTGTACTTGAAGTTTTTGTTTGAGAAAAAATTTCCATAGTAATGTGCAAATGGATTCCTCACATGTTTTGACAGCACATCCACATTTATCCAGCCCTGCTTCCCCCGACAGATTAGCCAGGCCAATAGCTGCACAGTACCCGCTGCCTTCTCCAAGATGGAAGGCTCTTTTATGGATTTTTATTTCTGGATTCTTGCTCTTTACACTTAGCAGAATCCCAGGAAGGCAGCTGAATTCCTACCAGAATAACCCTGGGATGATTTATGAGAGGATTTCTTGGGTCCCTTAGCCAGGGGAAGCCAGCTGTGCTTTGGGGACCTCCTGGACTGTGCCAGGGCTAGCATCTGGGGATGGAGCACAAGCAGAAAAGGCATGCCTGGGAAGAGGGCAGGGAAGGAGGAAAGGTCTTCTTTGGTGGAGTATGGAGGATCTCCTCAAGGAAACCCACAGCAAACGCAGTGGATCATGAAGAAATATAATGCGGTGTGACAGGCAGTATATTTAACCAAAAAGCCGTGTGAGTGAATGGGGTGTGAGGAGAAGTGACAGACTAACAGGCTCTGGCTGCAGCCAGCCACTCCAGGGGCCAGCAGGGAGCTGTCCCCCAGCAGCTCTGCCAGCTCCAGCCCCGGCCCTGCAGGGCTCCCCTGCAGCTGCATTTGGGAGTGCTGGGGGCAGACCCACGGCAGCACTGCAGCCATTGCACTGACAGCCTGCTTCACTGCTTAAATAATGATCAGCTCTCCAAATCAGCTCAGAAATTATAAAATAAAGTTATAAAAATAGCATGCAGACCATATGTTAGTTTTCATTTCAAAGTTTATCCTTGCTCTAAAGAAGGTTAAATCATATTCATTTCTCTGAAAACAGTCAAGATATAGGAATTTAAAATACCATGAAAGTGTTATCTATAGAGTGCACTCTGGAGTACCAAGAAAGAAATCACATATGCATGGGATTACAGAATACATTTCAAGTCAACAGAGAAGCACATCATACAGTAACTAAGAAACAAACATGTTTTTCTGACTCAGAAAATTGAGTTTAATTTAGTCTTCAGAAATCTGGATCTGTCTGGCCTGCTGGCAGTCAAGGATAGATGTGACACAGGGAAGCCTCTCCGAGTGCCTGGTCCCTAAACCCGGGTTTGGGGCTGCAGGATGTGTGAGGAGAGGCTCTGCAGCCTCTCACACCCTGGGAGTGAGAGAGAGAGACGGGGGAAAGGACAAGGTTCTGCTCCTCGGAAACTCTGCAGAAGTTGGAAAGCCTGTGAATTCCTGCTCAGTGTGAAGCAGCTCAGAGCTGTGAGAGCAGAAAATGCCTCCCCTCTGGCATAGCAAGGTAGACACAGCAGGTAGAGATCCACGGAGGAACGATAGGATGTGGATAAGAACTCTTCTATGATTTAAAAAGTTAACGCCAACCAAGTACAGAAGACTGGTGTTAACGCTTCAAACACTCCCTCAACACATAACCAACTGTCACATATTTGCCACTGAGACATTTGTGATCCCAGCTGGGGTGGGGCCACAGGACAAATTCTTAATCAAACTGGCAACCACGTGTATTGTGTGGCCAAACCAGATATCCCCGGGAAGACCGGGGGCTACAACAATGCCACCATTTCCCTTCTCACCACCACAACCTCACTAAAAGGAACAAAAAATGCTCTTTCCCCCCTATTTATCTGTAAATATTTTGTGTGTTGAAAGTATCAGTGCCACCATACAAAAACACACTTGGGTCAAATGCACCCCAAGGAGACCCTGACCTGCTCTGTGGCCTCAAGGTCATTTTGTTATCTTTGTACTGTAGGAGGTCCTTCAAGATCCAATCAGAGGCGGTTCAGCCAACATGCAGAAAGAATGGCACATGATACACTGGTGTCACCCGATTTCCCTGGGGCAAGACGGAGTTTCCTGCATGCCTCACCCTTCAGGTGGCCACTGTCAGACTCTTTGAAGGGTTCAAGCACAGAGCTCCTTGTCCATGCAGTTCCCATGCTTGCCACATATTTCACCATCATGTTTCTTGCACGTGCAGCCAGCCCTGACAGATACAATCTCCAGACCTCCAAGGGCTGCATATATTGTGCGTATTTTGGAAGGTATGGCAGGAATCCGAAGGCACTGCAGCATCTGTTAGTTATGTATGCAAAAAGGAAACTTAAGAATTACCATATGGGGGTTGGAAGGACTGGAGCTCGATTTTTGTCCTTCAATGCCTGAATGCAGCTCTCCATAACACCTTAGTGTCAAGGCAGAAAGGTTTTAAAATTGTTTTACTTTTTGGTTTAGAAAAGGAAAACATATTCATATGATGGTGCAAACAGAAAAGTGATGTTTGTTTTATTATAGATTTGAGTCCCTACATTGTAACTGTATAGGATTCTTGAGGTTAGTCAGGTAGGAAAACTCTGCTGTAAACCCAAATCTTTAGGTTGTATTCTGGGCAGATTTAGGTCACTAAAGATTCTGAGTAGTAGAAGTGAATTAGCAGATAAAACCCCAGTAATCCTCGAATCCTTTGTTTCTGAGCACTCACCAGAAGATTATTGAACAGGATCTGTCGATCCCAAATTCCTGGGTAACCACTGACTTCTCCTTTTGAACATTTGCGACTGAGAACTGAAAAATAGCATGTGTGGATGGGATATATGTTCATGACACATTTGCATTATGGTTCCCTTTAAATCCTAAGTGTATGGAATATAAATGCCAAAGCAGCCTAGCAAGGAATTTGACAATAGAGCAACAGGAGCTGCTAAGAACAAATATTTAGCCAGCATTAGGGGATAAATGTGCAAACACATGGAATTTACAACTATCCATGTGAAACTTGCACATCCCAAGAGTGCCTGGGGAAAAGGAACATCCGTCCCCAGGTATTCCTGCTCAGCCATTTGCCCCTGGAATTCCCCTGGTCTCTGTGTACAACCCTGGTAGCTGCACATAAATCAGCCGTGGAACTGGGACAGGGCTGGGTGTGAAATCAGGACCATTTCTCAGTGGAGCCAATTCTCCTTCTTTTATCGCTGCTCTCAGGATAGTTAGTACTTGTCTTTAAAGCTTGTTTCTTCCAGTCCTGTAGCTTTGTGAGCCTCTCATATTTCATTTAAAACAAAAACAACCGAAAGAAAACATGCAGCTTTTATGGTCACAGGGAAAAGCCTGAAATCAAGAACATACCAGCTCTAAAAGTAGAAAGCAAACTGTAAGAATCCGATATGTGTTATTAAAAAAAATATTAAGTCCCTAAGCCACTCATGATTTTTAAGACTGTACTTAAGATTTCTCAGCATATGGCACTGGGAAAGCTGCTATTTTCAAATGCATAATGTTTTATGAACATGTAAGCAGACAAAGCACTGTAGATACATCAAAACACAGGCGAGGAAGGGACCTTCTGCTACAGCAAATTTCTTTCTCCTTCCATCACATGTCCATCCCACAGTATATGGACACACAGTTGTGCCTCCTTCCCTTCTCAGCTGGGTGTCCATCTCCTCTCTGCTCTCCCTGCCTCCGTGTACACTCCCTCCGCAGCGCGGGCACCTCTGAGCTCTTCAGAGCAAACTTCAGACCCTCAGCCCAGCACCACTGGGAAATCCCAGAGCATTCTCAGCTCCTCAGGCCCTTGGAAACCCAGAAAGGCCAGGAAACACCCCAAGGTGATCATGCAGATTTTTCTTTAATGCATAGGAGACAAATAGCTATTTTCTGTAAGGAAATGTCATAACTTATATAAATATATTAACATTGAAAGCTCTTCCCGACCTGCCCGTCTCATTTTGGTTTTCTTTTTGTTGAAGTGTGGGGTGAGTCACAGTGTTGATCAGATTACCTGGTAAGCAGGTCTCAAACTTCCCACAAACTAATACATAGAAAAATTTAAATTAAAATGGAGGCAAACCTACAAAACCCCCTTGAGACTGGGCCAATTAAAGTCCAGGGAATTTTTGTACTACAATGTCATTTCCTTCTATCATAAATAAGGTGTTAAAGCACTGCTAACACATCACTTAATGCATGCAGGGACACACCTCTGAGAGCAACCCCTTGGTTTTTCTTTACTTTTTAAAGCTTTTGTGCCAGTATTCCTGCAGGCTCCAGGACCAGCCAGGATAGCGACTGAAGCTCCCTCGCTGACACCACGAAGAGCTGCTGGTTCCACAAGAACGAGGAGCACTCCGAGCCCAGTTTGCTGGCAGGTGTGAGAGGCAAAGGAAGGATGCTGAGCCGGCCCCACAAAGCCGTGCTGACACAATTCAGCCCCGGCTCTGCATCGGCCACGGGGCTGCTCCTCCAGACAGCTCGAGTGCAGCCTATTTTAGCTGTTTCTTCTCATTAAATGCCCAAATCGAAAAAAGCCAGTGGAAATAGCACGCTGGCAAACTCCAGTAAAACAGGCTGACCGCAGGAACATCAGTTATGGATACACAGAGAACAATTTGTTACTACCAGGCAAAGGTGAACGCAGGTTAATATTACATATTTATGTACACCAAGAAGAAGGCAGTTTGAAAAAGGGAATTAAATGTTCTGAAGTGTTGATAGGGAAAAGTCCAATCTCCAGGTTTCATTACAATTGTTTGGTATTCATATAAATGCTCAGACTCTGTGTCATTCCTTATCAAATGACTCTCCCATTGTAAATCATCTAAATTGTTACAAATTCAAGTTAAGAATCAAAAGTGTTCCTTAAAAATCCACTCCTTTGATGTAATGTGAATTACTACTCAGAGGAAAAAAAAAAGATTAAAAAAAAGAGAGAAGCAGACCTAGATCTGTTTGCTGCCTAAGTTTGTGCCAGCAATAGTTCAGCTCTAATCCCTGGAAATAGAATACAAAAGTACGTACACACACACACATATGCAGTGTATCTATAGATGTATTTGAGACTTTTCTTGCATCCAATCTGGTGATTCAGTACATCCTGCTAATAAACACAGCTCCATGACCATGACTCATCTCAGCTGGATGCTGTGTGTGTCAGCAGCAGGGAAGGAGGGAGGTGAAGGGGCTCCGGGATGGGAACGTGCTGCTGTGGACAGGGCACGGAGAGGAGCAGGATGGCCCAGCTGTGCTGCCAGCAGCACGGCTTCTCCCTGTGCTCCTGCATTAAACACACACACACAGACACACAGACACACAGACACAGACACACAGAGACACACACACAGACACACACACACACACAGACACACACACACAGACACAGACACACAGACACACACACACACACAGACACACACACACAGACACACACACACA